>CAMPDV010000709.1:0-198219 GCA_946699065.1 Loxodes magnus
GTTTTAAGGAGTATGCTTTGAGAAGTAATAAGTATTTATAAAAGCGAAGAAGTAAAGTAAGAAAAGAAGATAGAGTTTCAGTTTTAAGGAGTATGCTTTGAGAAGTAATAAGTATTTATAAAAGTGAAGAAGTAAAGTAAGAAAAGAAGATAGAATTTCAGTTTCAAAGAGTATGTTTTGAGAAGTAATAAGTATTTAGAAGAGTTGAAGAAGTAAAGTAAGAATAGAAGATAGAATTTCAGTTTTAAGGAGTATGCTTTGAGAAGTAATAAGTATTTATAAAAGTGAAGAAGTAAAGTAAGAAAAGAAGATAGAATTTCAGTTTTAAGGAGTATGCTTTGAGAAGTAATAAGTATTTATAAGAGTTGAAGAAGTAAAGTAAGAAAAGAAGATAGAATTTCAGTTTTAAGGAGTATGCTTTGAGAAGTAATAAGTATTTAGAAGAGTTGAAGAAGTAAAGTAAGAAAAGAAGATAGAGTTTCAGTTTTAAGGAGTATGCTTTGAGAAGTAATAAGTATTTAGAAGAGTTGAAGAAGTAAAGTAAGAAAAGAAGATAGAATTTAAGTTTTAAATAGTATTCTTTGAGAAGTAATAAGTATTTAGAAGAGTTGAAGAAGTAAAGTAAGAAAAGAAGATAGAGTTTCAGTTTTAAGGAGTATGCTTTGAGAAGTAATAAGTATTTATAAAAGTGAAGAAGTAAAGTAAGAAAAGAAGATAGAATTTAAGTTTTAAGGAGTATGCTTTGAGAAGTAATAAGTATTTAGAAAAGCGAAGAAGTAAAGTAAGAAAAGAAGATAGAATTTAAGTTTTAAGGAGTATGCTTTGAGAAGTAATAAGTATTTAGAAGAGTTGAAGAAGTAAAGTAAGAAAAGAAGATAGAGTTTCAGTTTTAAGGAGTATGCTTTGAGAAGTAATAAGTATTTATAAAAGTGAAGAAGTAAAGTAAGAAAAGAAGATAGAATTTAAGTTTTAAGGAGTATGCTTTGAGAAGTAATAAGTATTTAGAAAAGCGAAGAAGTAAAGTAAGAAAAGAAGATAGAATTTAAGTTTTAAGGAGTATGCTTTGAGAAGTAATAAGTATTTATAAAAGCGAAGAAGTAAAGTAAGAAAAGAAGATAGAGTTTCAGTTTTAAATAGTATTCTTTGAGAAGTAATAAGTATTTAGAAGAGTTGAAGAAGTAAAGTAAGAAAAGAAGATAGAGTTTCAGTTTTAAGGAGTATGCTTTGAGAAGTAATAAGTATTTATAAAAGTGAAGAAGTAAAGTAAGAAAAGAAGATAGAGTTTCAGTTTTAAGGAGTATGCTTTGAGAAGTAATAAGTATTTAGAAGAGTTGAAGAAGTAAAGTAAGAATAGAAGATAGAGTTTCAGTTTTAAGGAGTATGCTTTGAGAAGTAATAAGTATTTAGAAGAGTTGAAGAAGTAAAGTAAGAAAAGAAGATAGAATTTAAGTTTTAAATAGTATTCTTTGAGAAGTAATAAGTATTTAGAAGAGTTGAAGAAGTAAAGTAAGAAAAGAAGATAGAGTTTCAGTTTTAAGGAGTATGCTTTGAGAAGTAATAAGTATTTATAAAAGTGAAGAAGTAAAGTAAGAAAAGAAGATAGAATTTCAGTTTCAAAGAGTATGTTTTGAGAAGTAATAAGTATTTAGAAGAGTTGAAGAAGTAAAGTAAGAATAGAAGATAGAATTTCAGTTTTAAGGAGTATGCTTTGAGAAGTAATAAGTATTTAGAAGAGTTGAAGAAGTAAAGTAAGAAAAGAAGATAGAGTTTCAGTTTTAAGGAGTATGCTTTGAGAAGTAATAAGTATTTATAAAAGCGAAGAAGTAAAGTAAGAAAAGAAGATAGAATTTAAGTTTTAAATAGTATTCTTTGAGAAGTAATAAGTATTTAGAAGAGTTGAAGAAGTAAAGTAAGAAAAGAAGATAGAGTTTCAGTTTTAAATAGTATTCTTTGAGAAGTAATAAGTATTTATAAAAGTGAAGAAGTAAAGTAAGAAAAGAAGATAGAATTTAAGTTTTAAGGAGTATGCTTTGAGAAGTAATAAGCATTTATAATAGCGAAGAAGTAAAGTAAGAATAGAAGATAGAGTTTCAGTTTTAAGGAGTATGCTTTGAGAAGTAATAAGTATTTAGAAGAGTTGAAGAAGTAAAGTAAGAAAAGAAGATAGAATTTAAGTTTTAAGGAGTATGCTTTGAGAAGTAATAAGTATTTAGAAGAGTTGAAGAAGTAAAGTAAGAAAAGAAGATAGAGTTTCAGTTTTAAGGAGTATGCTTTGAGAAGTAATAAGTATTTAGAAGAGTTGAAGAAGTAAAGTAAGAAAAGAGGATAGAATTTCAGTTTTAAGGAGTATGCTTTGAGAAGTAATAAGTATTTAGAAGAGTTGAAGAAGTAAAGTAAGAATAGAAGATAGAGTTTCAGTTTTAAGGAGTATGCTTTGAGAAGTAATAAGTATTTAGAAGAGTTGAAGAAGTAAAGTAAGAAAAGAAGATAGAGTTTCAGTTTTAAGGAGTATGCTTTCAGAAGTAATAAGTATTTATAAAAGTGAAGAAGTAAAGTAAGAAAAGAAGATAGAATTTAAGTTTTAAGGAGTATGCTTTGAGAAGTAATAAGTATTTATAAAAGCGAAGAAGTAAAGTAAAAAAGAAGATAGAGTTTCAGTTTTAAGGAGTATGCTTTGAGAAGTAATAAGTATTTAGAAAAGCGAAGAAGTAAAGTAAGAAAAGAAGATAGAATTTAAGTTTTAAGGAGTATGCTTTGAGAAGTAATAAGTATTTATAAAAGCGAAGAAGTAAAGTAAGAAAAGAAGATAGAGTTTCAGTTTTAAGGAGTATGCTTTGAGAAGTAATAAGTATTTATAAAAGTGAAGAAGTAAAGTAAGAAAAGAAGATAGAATTTCAGTTTCAAAGAGTATGTTTTGAGAAGTAATAAGTATTTAGAAGAGTTGAAGAAGTAAAGTAAGAATAGAAGATAGAATTTCAGTTTTAAGGAGTATGCTTTGAGAAGTAATAAGTATTTAGAAGAGTTGAAGAAGTAAAGTAAGAAAAGAAGATAGAGTTTCAGTTTTAAGGAGTATGCTTTGAGAAGTAATAAGTATTTATAAAAGCGAAGAAGTAAAGTAAGAAAAGAAGATAGAATTTAAGTTTTAAATAGTATTCTTTGAGAAGTAATAAGTATTTAGAAGAGTTGAAGAAGTAAAGTAAGAAAAGAAGATAGAGTTTCAGTTTTAAGGAGTATGCTTTGAGAAGTAATAAGTATTTAGAAGAGTTGAAGAAGTAAAGTAAGAAAAGAAGATAGAATTTAAGTTTTAAATAGTATTCTTTGAGAAGTAATAAGTATTTAGAAGAGTTGAAGAAGTAAAGTAAGAAAAGAAGATAGAGTTTCAGTTTTAAGGAGTATGCTTTGAGAAGTAATAAGTATTTATAAAAGTGAAGAAGTAAAGTAAGAAAAGAAGATAGAATTTAAGTTTTAAGGAGTATGCTTTGAGAAGTAATAAGCATTTATTTAGAAGAGTTGAAGAAGTAAAGTAAGAAAAGAAGATAGAATTTAAGTTTTAAATAGTATTCTTTGAGAAGTAATAAGTATTTAGAAGAGTTGAAGAAGTAAAGTAAGAAAAGAAGATAGAGTTTCAGTTTTAAGGAGTATGCTTTGAGAAGTAATAAGTATTTAGAAAAGTGAAGAAGTAAAGTAAGAAAAGAAGATAGAGTTTCAGTTTTAAGGAGTTTTAAATAGCGAAGAAGTAAAGTAAGAATAGAAGATAGAGTTTCAGTTTTAAGGAGTATGCTTTGAGAAGTAATAAGTATTTAGAAGAGTTGAAGAAGTAAAGTAAGAAAAGAAGATAGAATTTAAGTTTTAAATAGTATTCTTTGAGAAGTAATAAGTATTTAGAAGAGTTTTGAGAAGATAATAAGTATTTGAGAAGTAATAAGTATTTTGAAGAAGTAAAGTAAGAAAAGAAGATAGAGTTTCATAAGGAGTATGCAGTTTTAAATAGTATGCTTTGAGAAGTAATAAGTATTTAGAAGAGTTGAAGAAGTAAAGTAAGAATAGAAGATAGAATTTCAGTTTTAAGGAGTATGCTTTGAGAAGTAATAAGTATTTAGAAGAGTTGAAGAAGTAAAGTAAGAAAAGAAGATAGAATTTAAGTTTTAAATAGTATTCTTTGAGAAGTAATAAGTATTTAGAAGAGTTGAAGAAGTAAAGTAAGAAAAGAAGATAGAGTTTCAGTTTTAAGGAGTATGCTTTGAGAAGTAATAAGTATTTAGAAGAGTTGAAGAAGTAAAGTAAGAATAGAAGATAGAGTTTCAGTTTTAAGGAGTATGCTTTGAGAAGTAATAAGCATTTATAATAGCGAAGAAGTAAAGTAAGAATAGAAGATAGAGTTTCAGTTTTAAGGAGTATGCTTTGAGAAGTAATAAGTATTTATAAAAGCGAAGAAGTAAAGTAAGAAAAGAAGATAGAATTTAAGTTTTAAATAGTATTCTTTGAGAAGTAATAAGTATTTAGAAGAGTTGAAGAAGTAAAGTAAGAAAAGAAGATAGAGTTTCAGTTTTAAGGAGTATGCTTTGAGAAGTAATAAGTATTTATAAAAGTGAAGAAGTAAAGTAAGAAAAGAGGATAGAGTTTCAGTTTTAAGGAGTATGCTTTGAGAAGTAATAAGTATTTAGAAGAGTTGAAGAAGTAAAGTAAGAAAAGAAGATAGAGTTTAAGTTTTAAATAGTATGCTTTGAGAAGTAATAAGTATTTAGAAGAGTTGAAGAAGTAAAGTAAGAAAAGAAGATAGAATTTCAGTTTTAAGGAGTATGCTTTGAGAAGTAATAAGTATTTAGAAGAGTTGAAGAAGTAAAGTAAGAAAAGAAGATAGAATTTAAGTTTTAAGGAGTATTCTTTGAGAAGTAATAAGTATTTAGAAGAGTTGAAGAAGTAAAGTAAGAAAAGAAGATAGAGTTTCAGTTTTAAGGAGTATGCTTTGAGAAGTAATAAGTATTTATAAAAGTGAAGAAGTAAAGTAAGAAAAGAAGATAGAGTTTCAGTTTTAAGGAGTATGCTTTGAGAAGTAATAAGTATTTAGAAGAGTTGAAGAAGTAAAGTAAGAAAAAAAGATAGAATTTAAGTTTTAAATAGTATGCTTTGAGAAGTAATAAGTATTTAGAAGAGTTGAAGAAGTAAAGTAAGAATAGAAGATAGAATTTCAGTTTTAAGGAGTATGCTTTGAGAAGTAATAAGCATTTAGAAGAGTTGAAGAAGTAAAGTAAGAATAGAAGATAGAATTTAAGTTTTAAGGAGTATGCTTTGAGAAGTAATAAGTATTTAGAAGAGTTGAAGAAGTAAAGTAAGAATAGAAGATAGAATTTCAGTTTTAAGGAGTATGCTTTGAGAAGTAATAAGTATTTATAAAAGCGAAGAAGTAAAGTAAAAAAAAAGATAGAATTTAAGTTTTAAGGAGTATGCTTTGAGAAGTAATAAGTATTTATAAAAGTGAAGAAGTAAAGTAAGAATAGAAGATAGAGTTTCAGTTTTAAGGAGTATGCTTTGAGAAGTAATAAGTATTTATAAAAGTGAAGAAGTAAAGTAAGAAAAGAAGATAGAATTTAAGTTTTAAGGAGTATGCTTTGAGAAGTAATAAGTATTTATAAAAGCGAAGAAGTAAAGTAAAAAAGAAGATAGAGTTTCAGTTTTAAGGAGTATGCTTTGAGAAGTAATAAGTATTTAGAAAAGCGAAGAAGTAAAGTAAGAAAAGAAGATAGAATTTAAGTTTTAAGGAGTATGCTTTGAGAAGTAATAAGTATTTATAAAAGTGAAGAAGTAAAGTAAGAAAAGAAGATAGAGTTTCAGTTTCAAAGAGTATGTTTTGAGAAGTAATAAGTATTTAGAAAAGTTGAAGAAGTAAAGTAAGAAAAGAAGATAGAGTTTCAGTTTTAAGGAGTATGCTTTGAGAAGTAATAAGTATTTAGAAGAGTTGAAGAAGTAAAGTAAGAAAAGAAGATAGAGTTTCAGTTTTAAGGAGTATGCTTTGAGAAGTAATAAGTATTTATAAAAGTGAAGAAGTAAAGTAAGAAAAGAAGATAGAATTTAAGTTTTAAGGAGTATGCTTTGAGAAGTAATAAGTATTTAGAAGAGTTGAAGAAGTAAAGTAAGAAAAGAAGATAGAGTTTCAGTTTTAAGGAGTATGCTTTGAGAAGTAATAAGTATTTATAAAAGTGAAGAAGTAAAGTAAGAAAAGAAGATAGAATTTAAGTTTTAAGGAGTATGCTTTGAGAAGTAATAAGCATTTAGAAGAGTTGAAGAAGTAAAGTAAGAAAAGAAGATAGAGTTTCAGTTTTAAGGAGTATGCTTTGAGAAGTAATAAGTATTTAGAAGAGTTGAAGAAGTAAAGTAAGAATAGAAGATAGAATTTAAGTTTTAAGGAGTATGCTTTGAGAAGTAATAAGTATTTAGAAGAGTTGAAGAAGTAAAGTAAGAATAGAAGATAGAATTTCAGTTTTAAGGAGTATGCTTTGAGAAGTAATAAGTATTTAGAAGAGTTGAAGAAGTAAAGTAAGAAAAGAAGATAGAATTTAAGTTTTAAGGAGTATTCTTTGAGAAGTAATAAGTATTTAGAAGAGTTGAAGAAGTAAAGTAAGAAAAGAAGATAGAGTTTCAGTTTTAAGGAGTATGCTTTGAGAAGTAATAAGTATTTAGAAAAGCGAAGAAGTAAAGTAAGAAAAGAAGATAGAATTTAAGTTTTAAGGAGTATGCTTTGAGAAGTAATAAGTATTTATAAAAGCGAAGAAGTAAAGTAAGAAAAGAAGATAGAATTTCAGTTTTAAGGAGTATGCTTTGAGAAGTAATAAGTATTTATAAAAGCGAAGAAGTAAAGTAAGAAAAGAAGATAGAGTTTCAGTTTTAAGGAGTATGCTTTCAGAAGTAATAAGTATTTATAAAAGTGAAGAAGTAAAGTAAGAAAAGAAGATAGAGTTTCAGTTTTAAGGAGTATTCTTTGAGAAGTAATAAGTATTTTGAATAGTGAATAAGTAAAGTAAGAAAAGAAGATAGAGTTTCAGTTTTAAGGAGTATGCTTTGAGAAGTAATAAGTATTTATAAAAGTGAAGAAGTAAAGTAAGAAAAGAGGATAGAGTTTCAGTTTTAAGGAGTATGCTTTGAGAAGCAATAAGTATTTAGAAAAGCGAAGAAGTAAAGTAAGAAAAGAAGATAGAATTTCAGTTTTAAGGAGTATGCTTTGAGAAGTAATAAGTATTTATAAAAGTGAAGAAGTAAAGTAAGAAAAGAAGATAGAATTTCAGTTTTAAGGAGTATGCTTTGAGAAGTAATAAGTATTTATAAAAGCGAAGAAGTAAAGTAAGAAAAGAAGATAGAATTTAAGTTTTAAATAGTATTCTTTGAGAAGTAATAAGTATTTAGAAGAGTTGAAGAAGTAAAGTAAGAAAAGAAGATAGAGTTTCAGTTTTAAGGAGTATGCTTTGAGAAGTAATAAGTATTTATAAAAGTGAAGAAGTAAAGTAAGAAAAGAGGATAGAGTTTCAGTTTTAAGGAGTATGCTTTGAGAAGCAATAAGTATTTAGAAAAGCGAAGAAGTAAAGTAAGAAAAGAAGATAGAATTTCAGTTTTAAGGAGTATGCTTTGAGAAGTAATAAGTATTTATAAAAGTGAAGAAGTAAAGTAAGAAAAGAAGATAGAATTTCAGTTTTAAGGAGTATGCTTTGAGAAGTAATAAGTATTTATAAAAGCGAAGAAGTAAAGTAAGAAAAGAAGATAGAATTTAAGTTTTAAATAGTATTCTTTGAGAAGTAATAAGTATTTAGAAGAGTTGAAGAAGTAAAGTAAGAAAAGAAGATAGAGTTTCAGTTTTAAGGAGTATGCTTTGAGAAGTAATAAGTATTTATAAAAGCGAAGAAGTAAAGTAAAAAAAAAGATAGAATTTAAGTTTTAAGGAGTATGCTTTGAGAAGTAATAAGTATTTATAAAAGTGAAGAAGTAAAGTAAGAAAAGAAGATAGAATTTAAGTTTTAAGGAGTATGCTTTGAGAAGTAATAAGTATTTATAAAAGCGAAGAAGTAAAGTAAAAAAGAAGATAGAGTTTCAGTTTTAAGGAGTATGCTTTGAGAAGTAATAAGTATTTAGAAAAGCGAAGAAGTAAAGTAAGAAAAGAAGATAGAATTTAGAAAAGCGAAGAAGTAAAGTAAGAAAAGAAGATAGAATTTAAGTTTTAAGGAGTATGCTTTGAGAAGTAATAAGTATTTATAAAAGTGAAGAAGTAAAGTAAGAAAAGAAGATAGAGTTTCAGTTTCAAAGAGTATGTTTTGAGAAGTAATAAGTATTTAGAAGAGTTGAAGAAGTAAAGTAAGAAAAGAAGATAGAATTTAAGTTTTAAGGAGTATGCTTTGAGAAGTAATAAGTATTTAGAAGAGTTGAAGAAGTAAAGTAAGAAAAGAAGATAGAGTTTCAGTTTTAAGGAGTATGCTTTCAGAAGTAATAAGTATTTATAAAAGTGAAGAAGTAAAGTAAGAAAAGAAGATAGAATTTAAGTTTTAAGGAGTATGCTTTGAGAAGTAATAAGTATTTATAAAAGCGAAGAAGTAAAGTAAAAAAGAAGATAGAGTTTCAGTTTTAAGGAGTATGCTTTGAGAAGTAATAAGTATTTAGAAAAGCGAAGAAGTAAAGTAAGAAAAGAAGATAGAATTTAAGTTTTAAGGAGTATGCTTTGAGAAGTAATAAGTATTTATAAAAGCGAAGAAGTAAAGTAAAAAAGAAGATAGAGTTTCAGTTTTAAGGAGTATGATTTGAGAAGTAATAAGTATTTAGAAAAGCGAAGAAGTAAAGTAAGAAAAGAAGATAGAATTTAAGTTTTAAGGAGTATGCTTTGAGAAGTAATAAGTATTTAGAAAAGTGAAGAAGTAAAGTAAGAAAAGAAGATAGAGTTTCAGTTTTAAGGAGTATGCTTTGAGAAGTAATAAGTATTTATAAAAGCGAAGAAGTAAAGTAAGAAAAGAGGATAGAATTTCAGTTTTAAGGAGTATGCTTTGAGAAGTAATAAGTATTTAGAAGAGTTGAAGAAGTAAAGTAAGAAAAGAAGATAGAATTTCAGTTTTAAGGAGTATGCTTTGAGAAGTAATAAGTATTTATAAAAGTGAAGAAGTAAAGTAAGAAAAGAAGATAGAGTTTCAGTTTCAAAGAGTATGTTTTGAGAAGTAATAAGTATTTAGAAGAGTTGAAGAAGTAAAGTAAGAATAGAAGATAGAGTTTCAGTTTTAAGGAGTATGCTTTGAGAAGTAATAAGTATTTATAAAAGCGAAGAAGTAAAGTAAAAAAAAAGATAGAATTTAAGTTTTAAGGAGTATGCTTTGAGAAGTAATAAGTATTTATAAAAGCGAAGAAGTAAAGTAAGAAAAGAAGATAGAGTTTCAGTTTTAAGGAGTATGCTTTGAGAAGCAATAAGTATTTAGAAAAGCGAAGAAGTAAAGTAAGAATAGAAGATAGAATTTCAGTTTTAAGGAGTATGCTTTGAGAAGCAATAAGTATTTAGAAGAGTTGAAGAAGTAAAGTAAGAAAAGAAGATAGAGTTTCAGTTTTAAATAGTATGCTTTGAGAAGTAATAAGTATTTAGAAGAGTTGAAGAAGTAAAGTAAGAAAAGAAGATAGAATTTAAGTTTTAAGGAGTATTCTTTGAGAAGTAATAAGTATTTAGAAGAGTTGAAGAAGTAAAGTAAGAAAAGAAGATAGAGTTTCAGTTTTAAGGAGTATGCTTTGAGAAGTAATAAGTATTTATAAAAGTGAAGAAGTAAAGTAAGAAAAGAAGATAGAGTTTCAGTTTTAAGGAGTATGCTTTGAGAAGTAATAAGTATTTAGAAGAGTTGAAGAAGTAAAGTAAGAAAAAAAGATAGAATTTAAGTTTTAAATAGTATGCTTTGAGAAGTAATAAGTATTTAGAAGAGTTGAAGAAGTAAAGTAAGAATAGAAGATAGAATTTCAGTTTTAAGGAGTATGCTTTGAGAAGTAATAAGCATTTAGAAGAGTTGAAGAAATAAAGTAAGAAAAGAAGATAGAATTTAAGTTTTAAGGAGTATGCTTTGAGAAGTAATAAGTATTTAGAAGAGTTGAAGAAGTAAAGTAAGAATAGAAGATAGAATTTCAGTTTTAAGGAGTATGCTTTGAGAAGTAATAAGCATTTAGAAGAGTTGAAGAAGTAAAGTAAGAAAAGAAGATAGAGTTTCAGTTTTAAGGAGTATGCTTTGAGAAGTAATAAGTATTTAGAAGAGTTGAAGAAGTAAAGTAAGAATAGAAGATAGAGTTTCAGTTTTAAGGAGTATGCTTTGAGAAGTAATAAGTATTTAGAAGAGTTGAAGAAGTAAAGTAAGAATAGAAGATAGAATTTAAGTTTTAAGGAGTATGCTTTGAGAAGTAATAAGTATTTAGAAGAGTTGAAGAAGTAAAGTAAGAATAGAAGATAGAATTTCAGTTTTAAGGAGTATGCTTTGAGAAGTAATAAGTATTTTGAATAGTGAATAAGTAAAGTAAGAAAAGAAGATAGAGTTTCAGTTTTAAGGAGTATGCTTTGAGAAGTAATAAGTATTTATAAAAGTGAAGAAGTAAAGTAAGAAAAGAGGATAGAGTTTCAGTTTTAAGGAGTATGCTTTGAGAAGCAATAAGTATTTAGAAAAGCGAAGAAGTAAAGTAAGAAAAGAAGATAGAATTTCAGTTTTAAGGAGTATGCTTTGAGAAGTAATAAGTATTTAGAAGAGTTGAAGAAGTAAAGTAAGAAAAGAAGATAGAGTTTCAGTTTTAAGGAGTATGCTTTGAGAAGTAATAAGTATTTATAAAAGTGAAGAAGTAAAGTAAGAAAAGAAGATAGAATTTAAGTTTTAAGGAGTATGCTTTGAGAAGTAATAAGTATTTAGAAGAGTTGAAGAAGTAAAGTAAGAAAAGAAGATAGAGTTTCAGTTTTAAGGAGTATGCTTTGAGAAGTAATAAGTATTTATAAAAGTGAAGAAGTAAAGTAAGAAAAGAAGATAGAATTTAAGTTTTAAGGAGTATGCTTTGAGAAGTAATAAGCATTTAGAAGAGTTGAAGAAGTAAAGTAAGAAAAGAAGATAGAGTTTCAGTTTTAAGGAGTATGCTTTGAGAAGTAATAAGTATTTAGAAGAGTTGAAGAAGTAAAGTAAGAATAGAAGATAGAATTTAAGTTTTAAGGAGTATGCTTTGAGAAGTAATAAGTATTTAGAAGAGTTGAAGAAGTAAAGTAAGAATAGAAGATAGAATTTCAGTTTTAAGGAGTATGCTTTGAGAAGTAATAAGTATTTAGAAGAGTTGAAGAAGTAAAGTAAGAAAAGAAGATAGAGTTTCAGTTTTAAGGAGTATGCTTTGAGAAGTAATAAGTATTTAGAAGAGTTGAAGAAGTAAAGTAAGAATAGAAGATAGAGTTTCAGTTTTAAGGAGTATGCTTTGAGAAGTAATAAGTATTTAGAAGAGTTGAAGAAGTAAAGTAAGAATAGAAGATAGAATTTAAGTTTTAAGGAGTATGCTTTGAGAAGTAATAAGTATTTAGAAGAGTTGAAGAAGTAAAGTAAGAATAGAAGATAGAATTTCAGTTTTAAGGAGTATGCTTTGAGAAGTAATAAGTATTTTGAATAGTGAATAAGTAAAGTAAGAAAAGAAGATAGAGTTTCAGTTTTAAGGAGTATGCTTTGAGAAGTAATAAGTATTTATAAAAGTGAAGAAGTAAAGTAAGAAAAGAGGATAGAGTTTCAGTTTTAAGGAGTATGCTTTGAGAAGCAATAAGTATTTAGAAAAGCGAAGAAGTAAAGTAAGAAAAGAAGATAGAATTTCAGTTTTAAGGAGTATGCTTTGAGAAGTAATAAGTATTTAGAAGAGTTGAAGAAGTAAAGTAAGAAAAGAAGATAGAGTTTCAGTTTTAAGGAGTATGCTTTGAGAAGTAATAAGTATTTATAAAAGTGAAGAAGTAAAGTAAGAATAGAAGATAGAGTTTCAGTTTTAAGGAGTATGCTTTGAGAAGTAATAAGTATTTATAAAAGTGAAGAAGTAAAGTAAGAAAAGAAGATAGAATTTCAGTTTTAAGGAGTATGCTTTGAGAAGTAATAAGTATTTATAAAAGCGAAGAAGTAAAGTAAAAAAGAAGATAGAGTTTCAGTTTTAAGGAGTATGCTTTGAGAAGTAATAAGTATTTAGAAAAGCGAAGAAGTAAAGTAAGAAAAGAAGATAGAATTTAAGTTTTAAGGAGTATGCTTTGAGAAGTAATAAGTATTTAGAAGAGTTGAAGAAGTAAAGTAAGAATAGAAGATAGAGTTTCAGTTTTAAGGAGTATGCTTTGAGAAGTAATAAGTATTTAGAAAAGCGAAGAAGTAAAGTAAGAAAAGAAGATAGAATTTAAGTTTTAAGGAGTATGCTTTGAGAAGTAATAAGTATTTATAAAAGCGAAGAAGTAAAGTAAGAAAAGAAGATAGAGTTTCAGTTTTAAGGAGTATGCTTTGAGAAGTAATAAGTATTTATAAAAGCGAAGAAGTAAAGTAAAAAAGAAGATAGAGTTTCAGTTTTAAGGAGTATGCTTTGAGAAGTAATAAGTATTTAGAAAAGCGAAGAAGTAAAGTAAGAAAAGAAGATAGAATTTAAGTTTTAAGGAGTATGCTTTGAGAAGTAATAAGTATTTATAAAAGCGAAGAAGTAAAGTAAAAAAGAAGATAGAGTTTCAGTTTTAAGGAGTATGATTTGAGAAGTAATAAGTATTTAGAAAAGCGAAGAAGTAAAGTAAGAAAAGAAGATAGAATTTAAGTTTTAAGGAGTATGCTTTGAGAAGTAATAAGTATTTAGAAAAGTGAAGAAGTAAAGTAAGAAAAGAAGATAGAGTTTCAGTTTTAAGGAGTATGCTTTGAGAAGTAATAAGTATTTATAAAAGCGAAGAAGTAAAGTAAGAAAAGAGGATAGAATTTCAGTTTTAAGGAGTATGCTTTGAGAAGTAATAAGTATTTAGAAGAGTTGAAGAAGTAAAGTAAGAAAAGAAGATAGAATTTCAGTTTTAAGGAGTATGCTTTGAGAAGTAATAAGTATTTATAAAAGTGAAGAAGTAAAGTAAGAAAAGAAGATAGAGTTTCAGTTTCAAAGAGTATGTTTTGAGAAGTAATAAGTATTTAGAAGAGTTGAAGAAGTAAAGTAAGAATAGAAGATAGAGTTTCAGTTTTAAGGAGTATGCTTTGAGAAGTAATAAGTATTTATAAAAGCGAAGAAGTAAAGTAAAAAAAAAGATAGAATTTAAGTTTTAAGGAGTATGCTTTGAGAAGTAATAAGTATTTATAAAAGCGAAGAAGTAAAGTAAGAAAAGAAGATAGAGTTTCAGTTTTAAGGAGTATGCTTTGAGAAGCAATAAGTATTTAGAAAAGCGAAGAAGTAAAGTAAGAATAGAAGATAGAATTTCAGTTTTAAGGAGTATGCTTTGAGAAGCAATAAGTATTTAGAAGAGTTGAAGAAGTAAAGTAAGAAAAGAAGATAGAGTTTCAGTTTTAAATAGTATGCTTTGAGAAGTAATAAGTATTTAGAAGAGTTGAAGAAGTAAAGTAAGAAAAGAAGATAGAATTTAAGTTTTAAGGAGTATGCTTTGAGAAGTAATAAGTATTTAGAAGAGTTGAAGAAGTAAAGTAAGAAAAGAAGATAGAGTTTCAGTTTTAAGGAGTATGCTTTGAGAAGTAATAAGTATTTATAAAAGTGAAGAAGTAAAGTAAGAAAAGAAGATAGAATTTAAGTTTTAAGGAGTATGCTTTGAGAAGTAATAAGTATTTATAAAAGTGAAGAAGTAAAGTAAGAAAAGAAGATAGAATTTAAGTTTTAAGGAGTATGCTTTGAGAAGTAATAAGTATTTAGAAGAGTTGAAGAAGTAAAGTAAGAAAAGAAGATAGAGTTTCAGTTTTAAGGAGTATGCTTTGAGAAGTAATAAGTATTTATAAAAGTGAAGAAATAAAGTAAGAAAAGAAGATAGAATTTAAGTTTTAAGGAGTATGCTTTGAGAAGTAATAAGTATTTAGAAGAGTTGAAGAAGTAAAGTAAGAATAGAAGATAGAATTTCAGTTTTAAGGAGTATGCTTTGAGAAGTAATAAGCATTTAGAAGAGTTGAAGAAGTAAAGTAAGAAAAGAAGATAGAGTTTCAGTTTTAAGGAGTATGCTTTGAGAAGTAATAAGTATTTAGAAGAGTTGAAGAAGTAAAGTAAGAATAGAAGATAGAGTTTCAGTTTTAAGGAGTATGCTTTGAGAAGTAATAAGTATTTAGAAGAGTTGAAGAAGTAAAGTAAGAATAGAAGATAGAATTTAAGTTTTAAGGAGTATGCTTTGAGAAGTAATAAGTATTTAGAAGAGTTGAAGAAGTAAAGTAAGAATAGAAGATAGAATTTCAGTTTTAAGGAGTATGCTTTGAGAAGTAATAAGTATTTTGAATAGTGAATAAGTAAAGTAAGAAAAGAAGATAGAGTTTCAGTTTTAAGGAGTATGCTTTGAGAAGTAATAAGTATTTATAAAAGTGAAGAAGTAAAGTAAGAAAAGAGGATAGAGTTTCAGTTTTAAGGAGTATGCTTTGAGAAGCAATAAGTATTTAGAAAAGCGAAGAAGTAAAGTAAGAAAAGAAGATAGAATTTCAGTTTTAAGGAGTATGCTTTGAGAAGCAATAAGTATTTAGAAGAGTTGAAGAAGTAAAGTAAGAAAAGAAGATAGAATTTAAGTTTTAAGGAGTATGCTTTGAGAAGTAATAAGTATTTAGAAGAGTTGAAGAAGTAAAGTAAGAAAAGAAGATAGAGTTTCAGTTTTAAGGAGTATGCTTTGAGAAGTAATAAGTATTTATAAAAGTGAAGAAGTAAAGTAAGAAAAGAAGATAGAATTTAAGTTTTAAGGAGTATGCTTTGAGAAGTAATAAGTATTTATAAAAGTGAAGAAGTAAAGTAAGAAAAGAAGATAGAATTTAAGTTTTAAGGAGTATGCTTTGAGAAGTAATAAGTATTTAGAAGAGTTGAAGAAGTAAAGTAAGAAAAGAAGATAGAGTTTCAGTTTTAAGGAGTATGCTTTGAGAAGTAATAAGTATTTATAAAAGTGAAGAAGTAAAGTAAGAAAAGAAGATAGAATTTAAGTTTTAAGGAGTATGCTTTGAGAAGTAATAAGTATTTAGAAGAGTTGAAGAAGTAAAGTAAGAATAGAAGATAGAATTTCAGTTTTAAGGAGTATGCTTTGAGAAGTAATAAGCATTTAGAAGAGTTGAAGAAGTAAAGTAAGAAAAGAAGATAGAGTTTCAGTTTTAAGGAGTATGCTTTGAGAAGTAATAAGTATTTAGAAGAGTTGAAGAAGTAAAGTAAGAATAGAAGATAGAGTTTCAGTTTTAAGGAGTATGCTTTGAGAAGTAATAAGTATTTAGAAGAGTTGAAGAAGTAAAGTAAGAATAGAAGATAGAATTTAAGTTTTAAGGAGTATGCTTTGAGAAGTAATAAGTATTTAGAAGAGTTGAAGAAGTAAAGTAAGAATAGAAGATAGAATTTCAGTTTTAAGGAGTATGCTTTGAGAAGTAATAAGTATTTTGAATAGTGAATAAGTAAAGTAAGAAAAGAAGATAGAGTTTCAGTTTTAAGGAGTATGCTTTGAGAAGTAATAAGTATTTATAAAAGTGAAGAAGTAAAGTAAGAAAAGAGGATAGAGTTTCAGTTTTAAGGAGTATGCTTTGAGAAGCAATAAGTATTTAGAAAAGCGAAGAAGTAAAGTAAGAAAAGAAGATAGAATTTCAGTTTTAAGGAGTATGCTTTGAGAAGTAATAAGTATTTAGAAGAGTTGAAGAAGTAAAGTAAGAAAAGAAGATAGAGTTTCAGTTTTAAGGAGTATGCTTTGAGAAGTAATAAGTATTTATAAAAGTGAAGAAGTAAAGTAAGAATAGAAGATAGAGTTTCAGTTTTAAGGAGTATGCTTTGAGAAGTAATAAGTATTTATAAAAGTGAAGAAGTAAAGTAAGAAAAGAAGATAGAATTTCAGTTTTAAGGAGTATGCTTTGAGAAGTAATAAGTATTTATAAAAGCGAAGAAGTAAAGTAAAAAAAAAGATAGAATTTAAGTTTTAAGGAGTATGCTTTGAGAAGTAATAAGTATTTAGAAAAGCGAAGAAGTAAAGTAAGAAAAGAAGATAGAATTTCAGTTTTAAGGAGTATGCTTTGAGAAGTAATAAGTATTTAGAAGAGTTGAAGAAGTAAAGTAAGAAAAGAAGATAGAGTTTCAGTTTTAAGGAGTATGCTTTGAGAAGTAATAAGTATTTATAAAAGTGAAGAAGTAAAGTAAGAATAGAAGATAGAGTTTCAGTTTTAAGGAGTATGCTTTGAGAAGTAATAAGTATTTATAAAAGTGAAGAAGTAAAGTAAGAAAAGAAGATAGAATTTCAGTTTTAAGGAGTATGCTTTGAGAAGTAATAAGTATTTATAAAAGCGAAGAAGTAAAGTAAAAAAGAAGATAGAGTTTCAGTTTTAAGGAGTATGCTTTGAGAAGTAATAAGTATTTAGAAAAGCGAAGAAGTAAAGTAAGAAAAGAAGATAGAATTTAAGTTTTAAGGAGTATGCTTTGAGAAGTAATAAGTATTTATAAAAGTGAAGAAGTAAAGTAAGAAAAGAAGATAGAGTTTCAGTTTCAAAGAGTATGTTTTGAGAAGTAATAAGTATTTAGAAGAGTTGAAGAAGTAAAGTAAGAAAAGAAGATAGAATTTAAGTTTTAAGGAGTATGCTTTGAGAAGTAATAAGTATTTAGAAGAGTTGAAGAAGTAAAGTAAGAAAAGAAGATAGAGTTTCAGTTTTAAGGAGTATGCTTTCAGAAGTAATAAGTATTTATAAAAGTGAAGAAGTAAAGTAAGAAAAGAAGATAGAATTTAAGTTTTAAGGAGTATGCTTTGAGAAGTAATAAGTATTTATAAAAGCGAAGAAGTAAAGTAAGAAAAGAAGATAGAGTTTCAGTTTTAAGGAGTATGCTTTGAGAAGTAATAAGTATTTAGAAAAGCGAAGAAGTAAAGTAAGAAAAGAAGATAGAATTTAAGTTTTAAGGAGTATGCTTTGAGAAGTAATAAGTATTTATAAAAGCGAAGAAGTAAAGTAAAAAAGAAGATAGAGTTTCAGTTTTAAGGAGTATGATTTGAGAAGTAATAAGTATTTAGAAGAGTTGAAGAAGTAAAGTAAGAAAAGAAGATAGAGTTTCAGTTTTAAGGAGTATGCTTTGAGAAGTAATAAGTATTTAGAAAAGCGAAGAAGTAAAGTAAAAAAGAAGATAGAATTTCAGTTTTAAGGAGTATGCTTTGAGAAGTAATAAGTATTTATAAAAGCGAAGAAGTAAAGTAAAAAAGAAGATAGAGTTTCAGTTTTAAGGAGTATGCTTTGAGAAGCAATAAGTATTTAGAAAAGCGAAGAAGTAAAGTAAGAATAGAAGATAGAATTTCAGTTTTAAGGAGTATGCTTTGAGAAGCAATAAGTATTTAGAAGAGTTGAAGAAGTAAAGTAAGAAAAGAAGATAGAGTTTCAGTTTTAAATAGTATGCTTTGAGAAGTAATAAGTATTTAGAAGAGTTGAAGAAGTAAAGTAAGAAAAGAAGATAGAATTTAAGTTTTAAGGAGTATGCTTTGAGAAGTAATAAGTATTTAGAAGAGTTGAAGAAGTAAAGTAAGAAAAGAAGATAGAGTTTCAGTTTTAAGGAGTATGCTTTCAGAAGTAATAAGTATTTATAAAAGTGAAGAAGTAAAGTAAGAAAAGAAGATAGAATTTAAGTTTTAAGGAGTATGCTTTGAGAAGTAATAAGTATTTAGAAGAGTTGAAGAAGTAAAGTAAAAAAGAAGATAGAGTTTCAGTTTTAAGGAGTATGCTTTGAGAAGTAATAAGTATTTAGAAAAGCGAAGAAGTAAAGTAAGAAAAGAAGATAGAATTTAAGTTTTAAGGAGTATGCTTTGAGAAGTAATAAGTATTTAGAAGAGTTGAAGAAGTAAAGTAAAAAAGAAGATAGAGTTTCAGTTTTAAGGAGTATGATTTGAGAAGTAATAAGTATTTAGAAAAGCGAAGAAGTAAAGTAAGAAAAGAAGATAGAATTTAAGTTTTAAGGAGTATGCTTTGAGAAGTAATAAGTATTTAGAAAAGTGAAGAAGTAAAGTAAGAAAAGAAGATAGAGTTTCAGTTTTAAGGAGTATGCTTTGAGAAGTAATAAGTATTTATAAAAGCGAAGAAGTAAAGTAAGAAAAGAGGATAGAATTTCAGTTTTAAGGAGTATGCTTTGAGAAGTAATAAGTATTTAGAAGAGTTGAAGAAGTAAAGTAAGAAAAGAAGATAGAATTTCAGTTTTAAGGAGTATGCTTTGAGAAGTAATAAGTATTTATAAAAGTGAAGAAGTAAAGTAAGAAAAGAAGATAGAATTTCAGTTTCAAAGAGTATGTTTTGAGAAGTAATAAGTATTTAGAAGAGTTGAAGAAGTAAAGTAAGAATAGAAGATAGAGTTTCAGTTTTAAGGAGTATGCTTTGAGAAGTAATAAGTATTTATAAAAGCGAAGAAGTAAAGTAAAAAAAAAGATAGAATTTAAGTTTTAAGGAGTATGCTTTGAGAAGTAATAAGTATTTATAAAAGCGAAGAAGTAAAGTAAGAAAAGAAGATAGAGTTTCAGTTTTAAGGAGTATGCTTTGAGAAGCAATAAGTATTTAGAAAAGCGAAGAAGTAAAGTAAGAATAGAAGATAGAATTTCAGTTTTAAGGAGTATGCTTTGAGAAGCAATAAGTATTTAGAAGAGTTGAAGAAGTAAAGTAAGAAAAGAAGATAGAGTTTCAGTTTTAAATAGTATGCTTTGAGAAGTAATAAGTATTTAGAAGAGTTGAAGAAGTAAAGTAAGAAAAGAAGATAGAATTTAAGTTTTAAGGAGTATGCTTTGAGAAGTAATAAGTATTTAGAAGAGTTGAAGAAGTAAAGTAAGAAAAGAAGATAGAGTTTCAGTTTTAAGGAGTATGCTTTGAGAAGTAATAAGTATTTATAAAAGTGAAGAAGTAAAGTAAGAAAAGAAGATAGAGTTTCAGTTTTAAGGAGTATGCTTTGAGAAGTAATAAGCATTTAGAAGAGTTGAAGAAGTAAAGTAAGAAAAGAAGATAGAGTTTCAGTTTTAAGGAGTATGCTTTGAGAAGTAATAAGTATTTAGAAGAGTTGAAGAAGTAAAGTAAGAATAGAAGATAGAGTTTCAGTTTTAAGGAGTATGCTTTGAGAAGTAATAAGTATTTAGAAGAGTTGAAGAAGTAAAGTAAGAATAGAAGATAGAATTTAAGTTTTAAGGAGTATGCTTTGAGAAGTAATAAGTATTTAGAAGAGTTGAAGAAGTAAAGTAAGAATAGAAGATAGAATTTCAGTTTTAAGGAGTATGCTTTGAGAAGTAATAAGTATTTTGAATAGTGAATAAGTAAAGTAAGAAAAGAAGATAGAGTTTCAGTTTTAAGGAGTATGCTTTGAGAAGTAATAAGTATTTATAAAAGTGAAGAAGTAAAGTAAGAAAAGAGGATAGAGTTTCAGTTTTAAGGAGTATGCTTTGAGAAGCAATAAGTATTTAGAAAAGCGAAGAAGTAAAGTAAGAAAAGAAGATAGAATTTCAGTTTTAAGGAGTATGCTTTGAGAAGTAATAAGTATTTAGAAGAGTTGAAGAAGTAAAGTAAGAAAAGAAGATAGAGTTTCAGTTTTAAGGAGTATGATTTGAGAAGTAATAAGTATTTATAAAAGTGAAGAAGTAAAGTAAGAATAGAAGATAGAGTTTCAGTTTTAAGGAGTATGCTTTGAGAAGTAATAAGTATTTATAAAAGTGAAGAAGTAAAGTAAGAAAAGAAGATAGAATTTCAGTTTTAAGGAGTATGCTTTGAGAAGTAATAAGTATTTATAAAAGTGAAGAAGTAAAGTAAGAAAAGAAGATAGAATTTAAGTTTTAAGGAGTATGCTTTGAGAAGTAATAAGTATTTATAAAAGCGAAGAAGTAAAGTAAAAAAGAAGATAGAGTTTCAGTTTTAAGGAGTATGCTTTGAGAAGTAATAAGTATTTAGAAAAGCGAAGAAGTAAAGTAAGAAAAGAAGATAGAATTTAAGTTTTAAGGAGTATGCTTTGAGAAGTAATAAGTATTTATAAAAGCGAAGAAGTAAAGTAAAAAAGAAGATAGAGTTTCAGTTTTAAGGAGTATGATTTGAGAAGTAATAAGTATTTAGAAAAGCGAAGAAGTAAAGTAAGAAAAGAAGATAGAATTTAAGTTTTAAGGAGTATGCTTTGAGAAGTAATAAGTATTTAGAAAAGTGAAGAAGTAAAGTAAGAAAAGAAGATAGAGTTTCAGTTTTAAGGAGTATGCTTTGAGAAGTAATAAGTATTTATAAAAGCGAAGAAGTAAAGTAAGAAAAGAGGATAGAATTTCAGTTTTAAGGAGTATGCTTTGAGAAGTAATAAGTATTTAGAAGAGTTGAAGAAGTAAAGTAAGAAAAGAAGATAGAATTTCAGTTTTAAGGAGTATGCTTTGAGAAGTAATAAGTATTTATAAAAGTGAAGAAGTAAAGTAAGAAAAGAAGATAGAATTTCAGTTTCAAAGAGTATGTTTTGAGAAGTAATAAGTATTTAGAAGAGTTGAAGAAGTAAAGTAAGAATAGAAGATAGAGTTTCAGTTTTAAGGAGTATGCTTTGAGAAGTAATAAGTATTTATAAAAGCGAAGAAGTAAAGTAAAAAAAAAGATAGAATTTAAGTTTTAAGGAGTATGCTTTGAGAAGTAATAAGTATTTATAAAAGCGAAGAAGTAAAGTAAGAAAAGAAGATAGAGTTTCAGTTTTAAGGAGTATGCTTTGAGAAGCAATAAGTATTTAGAAAAGCGAAGAAGTAAAGTAAGAATAGAAGATAGAATTTCAGTTTTAAGGAGTATGCTTTGAGAAGCAATAAGTATTTAGAAGAGTTGAAGAAGTAAAGTAAGAAAAGAAGATAGAGTTTCAGTTTTAAATAGTATGCTTTGAGAAGTAATAAGTATTTAGAAGAGTTGAAGAAGTAAAGTAAGAAAAGAAGATAGAATTTAAGTTTTAAGGAGTATGCTTTGAGAAGTAATAAGTATTTAGAAAAGTGAAGAAGTAAAGTAAGAAAAGAAGATAGAGTTTCAGTTTTAAGGAGTATGCTTTGAGAAGTAATAAGTATTTATAAAAGCGAAGAAGTAAAGTAAGAAAAGAGGATAGAATTTCAGTTTTAAGGAGTATGCTTTGAGAAGTAATAAGTATTTAGAAGAGTTGAAGAAGTAAAGTAAGAAAAGAAGATAGAGTTTCAGTTTTAAGGAGTATGATTTGAGAAGTAATAAGTATTTATAAAAGTGAAGAAGTAAAGTAAGAATAGAAGATAGAGTTTCAGTTTTAAGGAGTATGCTTTGAGAAGTAATAAGTATTTATAAAAGTGAAGAAGTAAAGTAAGAAAAGAAGATAGAATTTCAGTTTTAAGGAGTATGCTTTGAGAAGTAATAAGTATTTATAAAAGCGAAGAAGTAAAGTAAAAAAAAAGATAGAATTTAAGTTTTAAGGAGTATGCTTTGAGAAGTAATAAGTATTTATAAAAGTGAAGAAGTAAAGTAAGAAAAGAAGATAGAGTTTCAGTTTTAAGGAGTATGCTTTGAGAAGTAATAAGTATTTATAAAAGTGAAGAAGTAAAGTAAGAATAGAAGATAGAATTTCAGTTTTAAGGAGTATGCTTTGAGAAGTAATAAGTATTTAGAAGAGTTGAAGAAGTAAAGTAAGAAAAGAAGATAGAGTTTCAGTTTTAAGGAGTATGCTTTGAGAAGTAATAAGTATTTAGAAGAGTTGAAGAAGTAAAGTAAGAAAAGAAGATAGAATTTAAGTTTTAAGGAGTATGCTTTGAGAAGTAATAAGTATTTAGAAAAGTGAAGAAGTAAAGTAAGAAAAGAAGATAGAATTTAAGTTTTAAGGAGTATGCTTTGAGAAGTAATAAGTATTTAGAAGAGTTGAAGAAGTAAAGTAAGAATAGAAGATAGAATTTCAGTTTTAAGGAGTATGCTTTGAGAAGTAATAAGTATTTAGAAGAGTTGAAGAAGTAAAGTAAGAAAAGAGGATAGAATTTCAGTTTTAAGGAGTATGCTTTGAGAAGTAATAAGTATTTAGAAGAGTTGAAGAAGTAAAGTAAGAAAAGAAGATAGAGTTTCAGTTTTAAGGAGTATGCTTTGAGAAGTAATAAGTATTTATAAAAGTGAAGAAGTAAAGTAAGAATAGAAGATAGAGTTTCAGTTTTAAGGAGTATGCTTTGAGAAGTAATAAGTATTTATAAAAGTGAAGAAGTAAAGTAAGAAAAGAAGATAGAATTTCAGTTTTAAGGAGTATGCTTTGAGAAGTAATAAGTATTTATAAAAGTGAAGAAGTAAAGTAAGAAAAGAAGATAGAATTTCAGTTTTAAGGAGTATGCTTTGAGAAGTAATAAGTATTTATAAAAGTGAAGAAGTAAAGTAAGAAAAGAAGATAGAATTTAAGTTTTAAGGAGTATGCTTTGAGAAGTAATAAGTATTTATAAAAGTGAAGAAGTAAAGTAAGAATAGAAGATAGAGTTTCAGTTTTAAGGAGTATGTTTTGAGAAGTAATAAGTATTTAGAAAAGTGAATAAGTAAAGTAAGAAAAGAAGATAGAGTTTCATTTTTAAGGAGTATGATTTGAGAAGAAATAAGTATTTAGAAAAGTGAATAAGTAAAGTAAGAAAAGAAGATAGAGTTTCAGTTTTAAGGAGTATGCTTTGAGAAGTAATAAGTATTTAGAAAAGCGAAGAAGTAAAGTAAAAAAAGAAGATAGAATTTCAGTTTTAAATAGTATTCTTTGAGAAGTAATAAGTATTTAGAAGAGTTGAAGAAGTAAAGTAAGAAAAGAAGATAGAATTTAAGTTTTAAGGAGTATGCTTTGAGAAGTAATAAGTATTTATAAAAGTGAATAAGTAAAGTAAGAAAAGAAGATAGAATTTCAGTTTTAAGGAGTATGCTTTGAGAAGTAATAAGTATTTAGAAGATTTGAAGAAGTAAAGTAAGAAAAGAAGATAGAGTTTCAGTTTTAAGGAGTATGCTTTGAGAAGTAATAAGTATTTAGAAGAGTTGAAGAAGTAAAGTAAGAATAGAAGATAGAGTTTCAGTTTTAAGGAGTATGCTTTGAGAAGTAATAAGTATTTAGAAGAGTTGAAGAAGTAAAGTAAGAAAAGAGGATAGAATTTCAGTTTTAAGGAGTATGTTTTGAGAAGTAATAAGTATTTCGAAGAGTTGAAGAAGTAAAGTAAGAATAGAAGATAGAGTTTCAGTTTTAAGGAGTATGCTTTGAGAAGTAATAAGTATTTAGAAGAGTTGAAGAAGTAAAGTAAGAAAAGAAGATAGAATTTCAGTTTTAAGGAGTATGCTTTGAGAAGTAATAAGTATTTATAAAAGCGAAGAAGTAAAGTAAAAAAAAAGATAGAATTTAAGTTTTAAGGAGTATGCTTTGAGAAGTAATAAGTATTTATAAAAGTGAAGAAGTAAAGTAAGAATAGAAGATAGAGTTTCAGTTTTAAGGAGTATGCTTTGAGAAGTAATAAGTATTTATAAAAGTGAAGAAGTAAAGTAAGAATAGAAGATAGAATTTCAGTTTTAAGGAGTATGCTTTGAGAAGTAATAAGTATTTAGAAGAGTTGAAGAAGTAAAGTAAGAAAAGAGGATAGAATTTCAGTTTTAAGGAGTATGCTTTGAGAAGTAATAAGTATTTAGAAGAGTTGAAGAAGTAAAGTAAGAAAAGAAGATAGAGTTTCAGTTTTAAGGAGTATGCTTTGAGAAGTAATAAGTATTTAGAAGAGTTGAAGAAGTAAAGTAAGAAAAGAAGATAGAATTTCAGTTTTAAGGAGTATGCTTTGAGAAGTAATAAGTATTTATAAAAGCGAAGAAGTAAAGTAAAAAAAAAGATAGAATTTAAGTTTTAAGGAGTATGCTTTGAGAAGTAATAAGTATTTATAAAAGTGAAGAAGTAAAGTAAGAATAGAAGATAGAGTTTCAGTTTTAAGGAGTATGCTTTGAGAAGTAATAAGTATTTATAAAAGTGAAGAAGTAAAGTAAGAAAAGAAGATAGAATTTAAGTTTTAAGGAGTATGCTTTGAGAAGTAATAAGTATTTATAAAAGCGAAGAAGTAAAGTAAAAAAGAAGATAGAGTTTCAGTTTTAAGGAGTATGCTTTGAGAAGTAATAAGTATTTAGAAAAGCGAAGAAGTAAAGTAAGAAAAGAAGATAGAATTTAAGTTTTAAGGAATATGCTTTGAGAAGTAATAAGTATTTAGAAGAGTTGAAGAAGTAAAGTAAGAATAGAAGATAGAATTTCAGTTTTAAGGAGTATGCTTTGAGAAGTAATAAGTATTTAGAAGAGTTGAAGAAGTAAAGTAAGAAAAGAGGATAGAATTTCAGTTTTAAGGAGTATGCTTTGAGAAGTAATAAGTATTTAGAAGAGTTGAAGAAGTAAAGTAAGAAAAGAAGATAGAGTTTCAGTTTTAAGGAGTATGCTTTGAGAAGTAATAAGTATTTATAAAAGTGAAGAAGTAAAGTAAGAATAGAAGATAGAGTTTCAGTTTTAAGGAGTATGCTTTGAGAAGTAATAAGTATTTATAAAAGTGAAGAAGTAAAGTAAGAAAAGAAGATAGAATTTCAGTTTTAAGGAGTATGCTTTGAGAAGTAATAAGTATTTAGAAAAGTGAATAAGTAAAGTAAGAAAAGAAGATAGAGTTTCAGTTTTAAGGAGTATGCTTTGAGAAGTGATAAGTATTTATAAAAGTGAAGAAGTAAAGTAAGAAAAGAAGATAGAATTTAAGTTTTAAGGAGTATGCTTTGAGAAGTAATAAGTATTTATAAAAGTGAAGAAGTAAAGTAAGAATAGAAGATAGAGTTTCAGTTTTAAGGAGTATGCTTTGAGAAGTAATAAGTATTTAGAAAAGTGAATAAGTAAAGTAAGAAAAGAAGATAGAGTTTCATTTTTAAGGAGTATGATTTGAGAAGAAATAAGTATTTAGAAAAGTGAATAAGTAAAGTAAGAAAAGAAGATAGAGTTTCAGTTTTAAGGAGTATGCTTTGAGAAGTAATAAGTATTTAGAAAAGCGAAGAAGTAAAGTAAAAAAAGAAGATAGAATTTCAGTTTTAAATAGTATTCTTTGAGAAGTAATAAGTATTTAGAAGAGTTGAAGAAGTAAAGTAAGAATAGAAGATAGAGTTTCAGTTTTAAGGAGTATGCTTTGAGAAGTAATAAGTATTTAGAAGAGTTGAAGAAGTAAAGTAAGAATAGAAGATAGAATTTCAGTTTTAAGGAGTATGCTTTGAGAAGCAATAAGTATTTAGAAAAGCGAAGAAGTAAAGTAAGAAAAGAAGATAGAATTTCAGTTTTAAGGAGTATGCTTTGAGAAGTAATAAGTATTTATAAAAGTGAAGAAGTAAAGTAAGAAAAGAAGATAGAATTTCAGTTTTAAGGAGTATGCTTTGAGAAGTAATAAGTATTTATAAAAGTGAAGAAGTAAAGTAAGAAAAGAAGATAGAATTTAAGTTTTAAGGAGTATGCTTTGAGAAGTAATAAGTATTTATAAAAGTGAAGAAGTAAAGTAAGAATAGAAGATAGAGTTTCAGTTTTAAGGAGTATGTTTTGAGAAGTAATAAGTATTTAGAAAAGTGAATAAGTAAAGTAAGAAAAGAAGATAGAATTTAAGTTTTAAGGAGTATGCTTTGAGAAGTAATAAGTATTTAGAAGAGTTGAAGAAGTAAAGTAAGAAAAGAAGATAGAGTTTCAGTTTTAAGGAGTATGCTTTGAGAAGTAATAAGTATTTATAAAAGTGAAGAAGTAAAGTAAGAAAAGAAGATAGAGTTTCAGTTTTAAGGAGTATGCTTTGAGAAGTAATAAGTATTTAGAAGAGTTGAAGAAGTAAAGTAAGAAAAGAAGATAGAATTTAAGTTTTAAGGAGTATGCTTTGAGAAGTAATAAGTATTTAGAAAAGTGAAGAAGTAAAGTAAGAAAAGAAGATAGAGTTTCAGTTTTAAGGAGTATGCTTTGAGAAGTAATAAGTATTTATAAAAGCGAAGAAGTAAAGTAAGAAAAGAGGATAGAATTTCAGTTTTAAGGAGTATGCTTTGAGAAGTAATAAGTATTTAGAAGAGTTGAAGAAGTAAAGTAAGAAAAGAAGATAGAATTTCAGTTTTAAGGAGTATGCTTTGAGAAGTAATAAGTATTTATAAAAGTGAAGAAGTAAAGTAAGAAAAGAAGATAGAATTTCAGTTTCAAAGAGTATGTTTTGAGAAGTAATAAGTATTTAGAAGAGTTGAAGAAGTAAAGTAAGAATAGAAGATAGAGTTTCAGTTTTAAGGAGTATGCTTTGAGAAGTAATAAGTATTTATAAAAGCGAAGAAGTAAAGTAAAAAAAAAGATAGAATTTAAGTTTTAAGGAGTATGCTTTGAGAAGTAATAAGTATTTATAAAAGCGAAGAAGTAAAGTAAGAAAAGAAGATAGAGTTTCAGTTTTAAGGAGTATGCTTTGAGAAGCAATAAGTATTTAGAAAAGCGAAGAAGTAAAGTAAGAATAGAAGATAGAATTTCAGTTTTAAGGAGTATGCTTTGAGAAGCAATAAGTATTTAGAAGAGTTGAAGAAGTAAAGTAAGAAAAGAAGATAGAGTTTCAGTTTTAAATAGTATGCTTTGAGAAGTAATAAGTATTTAGAAGAGTTGAAGAAGTAAAGTAAGAAAAGAAGATAGAATTTAAGTTTTAAGGAGTATGCTTTGAGAAGTAATAAGTATTTAGAAGAGTTGAAGAAGTAAAGTAAGAAAAGAAGATAGAGTTTCAGTTTTAAGGAGTATGCTTTGAGAAGTAATAAGTATTTATAAAAGTGAAGAAGTAAAGTAAGAAAAGAAGATAGAGTTTCAGTTTTAAGGAGTATGCTTTGAGAAGTAATAAGCATTTAGAAGAGTTGAAGAAGTAAAGTAAGAAAAGAAGATAGAGTTTCAGTTTTAAGGAGTATGCTTTGAGAAGTAATAAGTATTTAGAAGAGTTGAAGAAGTAAAGTAAGAATAGAAGATAGAGTTTCAGTTTTAAGGAGTATGCTTTGAGAAGTAATAAGTATTTAGAAGAGTTGAAGAAGTAAAGTAAGAATAGAAGATAGAATTTAAGTTTTAAGGAGTATGCTTTGAGAAGTAATAAGTATTTAGAAGAGTTGAAGAAGTAAAGTAAGAATAGAAGATAGAATTTCAGTTTTAAGGAGTATGCTTTGAGAAGTAATAAGTATTTTGAATAGTGAATAAGTAAAGTAAGAAAAGAAGATAGAGTTTCAGTTTTAAGGAGTATGCTTTGAGAAGTAATAAGTATTTATAAAAGTGAAGAAGTAAAGTAAGAAAAGAGGATAGAGTTTCAGTTTTAAGGAGTATGCTTTGAGAAGCAATAAGTATTTAGAAAAGCGAAGAAGTAAAGTAAGAAAAGAAGATAGAATTTCAGTTTTAAGGAGTATGCTTTGAGAAGTAATAAGTATTTAGAAGAGTTGAAGAAGTAAAGTAAGAAAAGAAGATAGAGTTTCAGTTTTAAGGAGTATGATTTGAGAAGTAATAAGTATTTATAAAAGTGAAGAAGTAAAGTAAGAATAGAAGATAGAGTTTCAGTTTTAAGGAGTATGCTTTGAGAAGTAATAAGTATTTATAAAAGTGAAGAAGTAAAGTAAGAAAAGAAGATAGAATTTCAGTTTTAAGGAGTATGCTTTGAGAAGTAATAAGTATTTATAAAAGCGAAGAAGTAAAGTAAAAAAAAAGATAGAATTTAAGTTTTAAGGAGTATGCTTTGAGAAGTAATAAGTATTTATAAAAGTGAAGAAGTAAAGTAAGAAAAGAAGATAGAGTTTCAGTTTTAAGGAGTATGCTTTGAGAAGTAATAAGTATTTATAAAAGTGAAGAAGTAAAGTAAGAAAAGAAGATAGAATTTAAGTTTTAAGGAGTATGCTTTGAGAAGTAATAAGTATTTATAAAAGCGAAGAAGTAAAGTAAGAAAAGAAGATAGAGTTTCAGTTTTAAGGAGTATGCTTTGAGAAGTAATAAGTATTTAGAAGAGTTGAAGAAGTAAAGTAAGAAAAGAAGATAGAATTTAAGTTTTAAGGAGTATGCTTTGAGAAGTAATAAGTATTTAGAAAAGTGAAGAAGTAAAGTAAGAAAAGAAGATAGAGTTTCAGTTTTAAGGAGTATGCTTTGAGAAGTAATAAGTATTTAGAAGAGTTGAAGAAGTAAAGTAAGAATAGAAGATAGAATTTCAGTTTTAAGGAGTATGCTTTGAGAAGTAATAAGTATTTAGAAGAGTTGAAGAAGTAAAGTAAGAAAAGAGGATAGAATTTCAGTTTTAAGGAGTATGCTTTGAGAAGTAATAAGTATTTAGAAAAGTGAATAAGTAAAGTAAGAAAAGAAGATAGAGTTTCAGTTTTAAGGAGTATGCTTTGAGAAGTAATAAGTATTTATAAAAGTGAAGAAGTAAAGTAAGAAAAGAAGATAGAATTTAAGTTTTAAGGAGTATGCTTTGAGAAGTAATAAGTATTTATAAAAGTGAAGAAGTAAAGTAAGAATAGAAGATAGAGTTTCAGTTTTAAGGAGTATGCTTTGAGAAGTAATAAGTATTTAGAAAAGTGAATAAGTAAAGTAAGAAAAGAAGATAGAGTTTCATTTTTAAGGAGTATGATTTGAGAAGTAATAAGTATTTATAAAAGTGAAGAAGTAAAGTAAGAAAAGAAGATAGAATTTAAGTTTTAAGGAGTATGCTTTGAGAAGTAATAAGTATTTATAAAAGTGAAGAAGTAAAGTAAGAATAGAAGATAGAGTTTCAGTTTTAAGGAGTATGTTTTGAGAAGTAATAAGTATTTAGAAAAGTGAATAAGTAAAGTAAGAAAAGAAGATAGAGTTTCATTTTTAAGGAGTATGATTTGAGAAGAAATAAGTATTTAGAAAAGTGAATAAGTAAAGTAAGAAAAGAAGATAGAGTTTCAGTTTTAAGGAGTATGCTTTGAGAAGTAATAAGTATTTAGAAAAGCGAAGAAGTAAAGTAAAAAAAGAAGATAGAATTTCAGTTTTAAATAGTATTCTTTGAGAAGTAATAAGTATTTAGAAGAGTTGAAGAAGTAAAGTAAGAAAAGAAGATAGAATTTAAGTTTTAAGGAGTATGCTTTGAGAAGTAATAAGTATTTATAAAAGTGAATAAGTAAAGTAAGAAAAGAAGATAGAATTTCAGTTTTAAGGAGTATGCTTTGAGAAGTAATAAGTATTTAGAAGATTTGAAGAAGTAAAGTAAGAAAAGAAGATAGAGTTTCAGTTTTAAGGAGTATGCTTTGAGAAGTAATAAGTATTTAGAAGAGTTGAAGAAGTAAAGTAAGAATAGAAGATAGAGTTTCAGTTTTAAGGAGTATGCTTTGAGAAGTAATAAGTATTTAGAAGAGTTGAAGAAGTAAAGTAAGAAAAGAGGATAGAATTTCAGTTTTAAGGAGTATGTTTTGAGAAGTAATAAGTATTTCGAAGAGTTGAAGAAGTAAAGTAAGAATAGAAGATAGAGTTTCAGTTTTAAGGAGTATGCTTTGAGAAGTAATAAGTATTTAGAAGAGTTGAAGAAGTAAAGTAAGAAAAGAAGATAGAATTTCAGTTTTAAGGAGTATGCTTTGAGAAGTAATAAGTATTTATAAAAGCGAAGAAGTAAAGTAAAAAAAAAGATAGAATTTAAGTTTTAAGGAGTATGCTTTGAGAAGTAATAAGTATTTATAAAAGTGAAGAAGTAAAGTAAGAATAGAAGATAGAGTTTCAGTTTTAAGGAGTATGCTTTGAGAAGTAATAAGTATTTATAAAAGTGAAGAAGTAAAGTAAGAATAGAAGATAGAATTTCAGTTTTAAGGAGTATGCTTTGAGAAGTAATAAGTATTTAGAAGAGTTGAAGAAGTAAAGTAAGAAAAGAGGATAGAATTTCAGTTTTAAGGAGTATGCTTTGAGAAGTAATAAGTATTTAGAAGAGTTGAAGAAGTAAAGTAAGAAAAGAAGATAGAGTTTCAGTTTTAAGGAGTATGCTTTGAGAAGTAATAAGTATTTAGAAGAGTTGAAGAAGTAAAGTAAGAAAAGAAGATAGAATTTCAGTTTTAAGGAGTATGCTTTGAGAAGTAATAAGTATTTATAAAAGCGAAGAAGTAAAGTAAAAAAAAAGATAGAATTTAAGTTTTAAGGAGTATGCTTTGAGAAGTAATAAGTATTTATAAAAGTGAAGAAGTAAAGTAAGAATAGAAGATAGAGTTTCAGTTTTAAGGAGTATGCTTTGAGAAGTAATAAGTATTTATAAAAGTGAAGAAGTAAAGTAAGAAAAGAAGATAGAATTTAAGTTTTAAGGAGTATGCTTTGAGAAGTAATAAGTATTTATAAAAGCGAAGAAGTAAAGTAAAAAAGAAGATAGAGTTTCAGTTTTAAGGAGTATGCTTTGAGAAGTAATAAGTATTTAGAAAAGCGAAGAAGTAAAGTAAGAAAAGAAGATAGAATTTAAGTTTTAAGGAGTATGCTTTGAGAAGTAATAAGTATTTAGAAGAGTTGAAGAAGTAAAGTAAGAATAGAAGATAGAATTTCAGTTTTAAGGAGTATGCTTTGAGAAGTAATAAGTATTTAGAAGAGTTGAAGAAGTAAAGTAAGAAAAGAGGATAGAATTTCAGTTTTAAGGAGTATGCTTTGAGAAGTAATAAGTATTTAGAAGAGTTGAAGAAGTAAAGTAAGAAAAGAAGATAGAGTTTCAGTTTTAAGGAGTATGCTTTGAGAAGTAATAAGTATTTATAAAAGTGAAGAAGTAAAGTAAGAATAGAAGATAGAGTTTCAGTTTTAAGGAGTATGCTTTGAGAAGTAATAAGTATTTATAAAAGTGAAGAAGTAAAGTAAGAAAAGAAGATAGAATTTCAGTTTTAAGGAGTATGCTTTGAGAAGTAATAAGTATTTAGAAAAGTGAATAAGTAAAGTAAGAAAAGAAGATAGAGTTTCAGTTTTAAGGAGTATGCTTTGAGAAGTAATAAGTATTTATAAAAGTGAAGAAGTAAAGTAAGAAAAGAAGATAGAATTTAAGTTTTAAGGAGTATGCTTTGAGAAGTAATAAGTATTTATAAAAGTGAAGAAGTAAAGTAAGAATAGAAGATAGAGTTTCAGTTTTAAGGAGTATGCTTTGAGAAGTAATAAGTATTTAGAAAAGTGAATAAGTAAAGTAAGAAAAGAAGATAGAGTTTCATTTTTAAGGAGTATGATTTGAGAAGAAATAAGTATTTAGAAAAGTGAATAAGTAAAGTAAGAAAATAAGATAGAATTTCAGTTTTAAGGAGTATGCTTTGAGAAGTAATAAGTATTTATAAAACCGAAGAAGTAAAGTAAGAATAGAAGATAGAGTTTCAGTTTTAAGGAGTATGCTTTGAGAAGTAATAAGTATTTAGAAGAGTTGAAGAAGTAAAGTAAGAATAGAAGATAGAGTTTCAGTTTTAAGGAGTATGCTTTGAGAAGTAATAAGTATTTAGAAGAGTTGAAGAAGTAAAGTAAGAATAGAAGATAGAATTTCAGTTTTAAGGAGTATGCTTTGAGAAGCAATAAGTATTTAGAAAAGCGAAGAAGTAAAGTAAGAAAAGAAGATAGAATTTCAGTTTTAAGGAGTATGCTTTGAGAAGTAATAAGTATTTATAAAAGTGAAGAAGTAAAGTAAGAAAAGAAGATAGAATTTCAGTTTTAAGGAGTATGCTTTGAGAAGTAATAAGTATTTATAAAAGTGAAGAAGTAAAGTAAGAAAAGAAGATAGAATTTAAGTTTTAAGGAGTATGCTTTGAGAAGTAATAAGTATTTATAAAAGTGAAGAAGTAAAGTAAGAATAGAAGATAGAGTTTCAGTTTTAAGGAGTATGTTTTGAGAAGTAATAAGTATTTAGAAAAGTGAATAAGTAAAGTAAGAAAAGAAGATAGAGTTTCATTTTTAAGGAGTATGATTTGAGAAGAAATAAGTATTTAGAAAAGTTGAATAAGTAAAGTAAGAAAAAAAGATAGAGTTTCAGTTTTAAGGAGTATGCTTTGAGAAGTAATAAGTTTTTTGAAAAGTGAATAAGTAAAGTAAGAAAATAAGATAGAATTTCAGTTTTAAGGAGTATGCTTTGAGAAGTAATAAGTATTTATAAAACCGAAGAAGTAAAGTAAGAATAGAAGATAGAGTTTCAGTTTTAAGGAGTATGCTTTGAGAAGCAATAAGTATTTAAAAAAGTGAAGAAGTAAAGTAAGAATAGAAGATAGAGTTTCAGTTTTAAGGAGTATGCTTAGAGAAGGAATATGTATTTAGAAAAGTGAATAAGTAAAGTAAGAAAAGAAGATAGAGTTTCAGTTTTAAGGAGTATGCTTTGAGAAGTAATAAGTATTTATAAAAGCGAAGAAGTAAAGTAAGAAAAGAAGATAGAATTTCAGTTTTAAGGAGTATGATTTGAGAAGTAATAAGTATTTATAAAAGCGAAGAAGTAAAGTAAGAAAAGAAGATAGAGTTTCAGTTTTAAGGAGTATGCTTTGAGAAGCAATAAGTATTTAGAAAAGCGAAGAAGTAAAGTAAGAATAGAAGATAGAATTTCAGTTTTAAGGAGTATGCTTTGAGAAGCAATAAGTATTTAGAAAAGTGAAGAAACAAAGTAAGAAAAGAAGATAGAGTTTCAGTTTTAAGGAGTATGATTTGAGAAGTAATAAGTATTTAGAAAAGTGAAGTAGTAAAGTAAAAAAAGAAGATAGAGTTTCAGTTTTAAGGAGTATGCTTTGAGAAGTAATAAGTTTTTTGAATAGTGAATAAGTAAAGTAAGAAAAGAAGATAGAGTTTCAGTTTTAAGGAGTATGCTTTGAGAAGTAATAAGTATTTCGAAAAGTGAATAAGTAAAGTAAGAAAAGAAGATAGAGTTTCAGTTTTAAGGAGTATGATTTGAGAAGTAATAAGTTTTTTGATAAGTGAATAAGTAAAGTAAGAAAAGAAGATAGAGTTTCAGTTTTAAGGAGTATGCTTTGAGAAGTAATAAGTATTTCGAAAAGTGAATATGTAAAGTAAGAAAAGAAGAAAGAATTTCAGTTTTAAGGAGTATGCTTTGAGAAGTAATAAGTTTTTTGAAAAGTGAATAAGTAAAGTAAGAATAGAAGATAGAATTTCAGTTTTAAGGAGTATGCTTTGAGAAGTAATAAGTATTTATAAAAGTGAAGAAGTAAAGTAAGTATAGAAGATAGAGTTTCAGTTTTAAGGAGTATGTTTTGAGAAGTAATAAGTATTTAGAAAAGTGAATAAGTAAAGTAAGAAAAGAAGATAGAGTTTCATTTTTAAGGAGTATGATTTGAGAAGTAATAAGTATTTAGAAAAGTGAATAAGTAAAGTAAGAAAAGAAGATAGAGTTTCAGTTTTAAGGAGTATGCTTTGAGAAGTAATAAGTATTTAGAAAAGCGAAGAAGTAAAGTAAAAAAAGAAGATAGAATTTCAGTTTTAAATAGTATTCTTTGAGAAGTAATAAGTATTTAGAAGAGTGAAGAAGTAAAGTAAGAAAATAAGATAGAATTTCAGTTTTAAGGAGTATGCTTTGAGAAGTAATAAGTATTTATAAAACCGAAGAAGTAAAGTAAGAATAGAAGATAGAGTTTCAGTTTTAAGGAGTATGCTTTGAGAAGCAATAAGTATTTAAAAAAGTGAAGAAGTAAAGTAAGAAAAAAAGAAAGAATTTCAGTTTTAAGGAGTATGCTTAGAGAAGGAATATGTATTTAGAAAAGTGAATAAGTAAAGTAAGAAAAGAAGATAGAGTTTCAGTTTTAAGGAGTATGCTTTGAGAAGTAATAAGTATTTATAAAAGTGAAGAAGTAAAGTAAGAAAATAAGATAGAATTTCAGTTTTAAGGAGTATGCTTTGAGAAGTAATAAGTATTTATAAAACCGAAGAAGTAAAGTAAGAATAGAAGATAGAGTTTCAGTTTTAAGGAGTATGATTGGAGAAGTAATAAGTTTTTTGAAAAGTGAATAAGTAAAGTAAGTAAAGAAGATAGAGTTTCAGTTTCAAGGAGTATGCTTAGAGAAGGAATATGTATTTAAAAAAGTTGAATAAGTAAAGTAAGAAAAGAAGATAGAGTTTCAGTTTTAAGGAGTATGCTTTGAGAAGTAATAAGTATTTCGAAAAGTGAATAAGTAAAGTAAGAAAAGAAGATAGAATTTCAGTTTTAAGGAGTATGCTTTGAGAAGTAATAAGTATTTAGAAGATTTGAAGAAGTAAAGTAAGAAAAGAAGATAGAGTTTCAGTTTTAAGGAGTATGCTTTGAGAAGTAATAAGTATTTCGAAAAGTGAATAAGTAAAGTAAGAAAAGAAGATAGAATTTCAGTTTTAAGGAGTATGCTTTGAGAAGTAATAAGTATTTAGAAGAGTTGAAGAAGTAAAGTAAGAAAAGAAGATAGAGTTTCAGTTTTAAGGAGTATGCTTTGAGAAGTAATAAGTATTTATAAAAGTGAAGAAGTAAAGTAAGAATAGAAGATAGAGTTTCAGTTTTAAGGAGTATGCTTTGAGAAGTAATAAGTATTTATAAAAGTGAAGAAGTAAAGTAAGAAAAGAAGATAGAATTTCAGTTTTAAGGAGTATGCTTTGAGAAGTAATAAGTATTTAGAAAAGTGAATAAGTAAAGTAAGAAAAGAAGAAAGAGTTTCAGTTTTAAGGAGTATGATTTGAGAAGTAATAAGTATTTAGAAAAGTGAATAAGTAAAGTAAGAATAGAAGATAGAATTTCAGTTTTAAGGAGTATGCTTTGAGAAGTAATAAGTATTTATAAAAGTGAAGAAGTAAAGTAAGTATAGAAGATAGAGTTTCAGTTTTAAGGAGTATGTTTTGAGAAGTAATAAGTATTTAGAAAAGTGAATAAGTAAAGTAAGAAAAGAAGATAGAGTTTCATTTTTAAGGAGTATGATTTGAGAAGAAATAAGTATTTAGAAAAGTGAATAAGTAAAGTAAGAAAAGAAGATAGAGTTTCAGTTTTAAGGAGTATGCTTTGAGAAGTAATAAGTATTTAGAAAAGCGAAGAAGTAAAGTAAAAAAAGAAGATAGAATTTCAGTTTTAAATAGTATTCTTTGAGAAGTAATAAGTATTTAGAAGAGTGAATAAGTAAAGTAAGAAAAGAAGATAGAATTTCAGTTTTAAGGAGTATGCTTTGAGAAGTAATAAGTATTTAGAAGATTTGAAGAAGTAAAGTAAGAAAAGAAGATAGAGTTTCAGTTTTAAGGAGTATGCTTTGAGAAGTAATAAGTACTTAGAAGAGTTGAAGAAGTAAAGTAAGAAAAGAAGATAGAGTTTCAGTTTTAAGGAGTATGCTTTGAGAAGTAATAAGTATTTAGAAGAGTTGAAGAAGTAAAGTAAGAAAAGAAGATAGAATTTCAGTTTTAAGGAGTATGCTTTGAGAAGTAATAAGTATTTATAAAAGTGAAGAAGTAAAGTAAGAAAAGAAGATAGAATTTCAGTTTTAAGGAGTATGCTTTGAGAAGTAATAAGTATTTATAAAACCGAAGAAGTAAAGTAAGAATAGAAGATAGAGTTTCAGTTTTAAGGAGTATGATTGGAGAAGTAATAAGTTTTTTGAAAAGTGAATAAGTAAAGTAAGTAAAGAAGATAGAGTTTCAGTTTCAAGGAGTATGCTTAGAGAAGGAATATGTATTTAAAAAAGTTGAATAAGTAAAGTAAGAAAAGAAGATAGAGTTTCAGTTTTAAGGAGTATGCTTTGAGAAGTAATAAGTATTTCGAAAAGTGAATAAGTAAAGTAAGAAAAGAAGATAGAATTTCAGTTTTAAGGAGTATGCTTTGAGAAGTAATAAGTATTTAGAAGATTTGAAGAAGTAAAGTAAGAAAAGAAGATAGAGTTTCAGTTTTAAGGAGTATGCTTTGAGAAGTAATAAGTATTTAGAAGAGTTGAAGAAGTAAAGTAAGAAAAGAAGATAGAATTTAAGTTTTAAGGAGTATGCTTTGAGAAGTAATAAGTATTTATAAAAGTGAAGAAGTAAAGTAAGAAAAGAAGATAGAGTTTCAGTTTTAAGGAGTATGCTTTGAGAAGTAATAAGTATTTCGAAAAGTGAATAAGTAAAGTAAGAAAAGAAGATAGAGTTTCAGTTTTAAGGAGTATGATTGGAGAAGTAATAAGTTTTTTGAAAAGTGAATAAGTAAAGTAAGAAAAGAAGATAGAGTTTAAGTTTTAAGGAGTATGCTTTGAGAATCAATAAGTATTTAGAAAAGCGAAGAAGTAAAGTAAGAAAAGAAGATAGAGTTTCAGTTTTAAGGAGTATGCTTTGAGAAGAAATAAGTATTTAGAAAAGTGAATAAGTAAAGTAAGAAAAGAAGATAGAGTTTCAGTTTTATTGAGTATGCTTTGAGAAGAAATAAGTATTTAGAAAAGTGAATAAGTAAAGTAAGAAAAGAAGATAGAGTTTCAGTTTTAAGGAGTATGCTTTGAGAAGTAATATGTATTTAGAAAAGTGAATAAGTAAAGTAAGAAAAGAAGATAGAGTTTCAGTTTTAAGGAGTATGCTTTGAGAAGTAATAAGTATTTAGAAAGTGAAGAAGTAAAGTAAGAAAAGAAGAAAGAATTTCAGTTTTAAGAAGTATGCTTAGAGAAGTAATATGTATTTAGAAAAGTGAAGAAGTAAAGTAAGAAAAGAAGATAGAGTTTCAGTTTTAAGGAGTATGCTTTGAGAAGTAATAAGTATTTAGAAAGTGAAGAAGTAAAGTAAGAAAAGAAGAAAGAATTTCAGTTTTAAGAATTATGCTTAGAGAAGTAATATGTATTTAGAAAAGTGAAGAAGTAAAGTAAGAAAAGAAGGTAGAATTTCAGTTTTAAGGAGTATGCTTTGAGAAGTAATAAGTATTTCGAAAAGTGAATAATTAAGTAAGAAAAGAAGAAAGAATTTCAGTTTTAAGAAGTATGCTTAGAGTAGTAATAAGTATTTAGAAAAGTGAAGAAGTAAAGTAAGAAAAGAAGATAGAGTTTCAGTTTTATTGAGTATGCTTTGAGAAGAAATAAGTATTTAGAAAAGTGAATAAGTAAAGTAAGAAAAGAAGATAGAGTTTCAGTTTTAAGGAGTATGATTTGAGAAGTAATAAGTTTTTTGAAAAAGTTGAATAAGTAAAGTAAGAAAAAAAGAAGATAGAATTTCAGTTTTAAAGAGTATGCTTTGAGAAGTAATAAGTATTTCGAAAAGTGAATAATTAAGTAAGAAAAGAAGAAAGAATTTCAGTTTTAAGAAGTATGCTTAGAGAAGTAATAAGTATTTAGAAAAGTGAATAAGTAAAGTAAGAAAAGAAGATAGAGTTTCAGTTTTATTGAGAATGCTTTGAGAAGAAATAAGTATTTAGAAAAGTGAAGAAGTAAAGTAAGAAAAGAAGATAGAGTTTCAGTTTTAAGGAGTATGATTTGAGAAGTAATAAGTTTTTTGATAAGTGAATAAGTAAAGTAAGAAAAGAAGATAGAGTTTCAGTTTTAAGGAGTATGCTTTGAGAAGTAATAAGTATTTAGAAAAGTGAATATGTAAAGTAAGAAAAGAAGAAAGAATTTCAGTTTTAAGGAGTATGATTTGAGAAGTAATAAGTTTTTTGAAAAGTGAATAAGTAAAGTAAGAAAAGAAGATAGAGTTTCAGTTTTAAGGAGTATGCTTAGAGAAGGAATATGTATTTAGAAAAAGTTGAATAAGTAAAGTAAGAAAAGAAGATAGAGTTTCAGTTTTAAGGAGTATGCTTTGAGAAGTAATAAGTATTTAGAAAAGTGAATAAGTAAAGTAAGAAAAGAAGATAAAATTTCATTTTTAGATAGTATGATTGGAGAAGTAATAAGTTTTTTGAAAAGTGAATAAGTAAAGTATGTAAAGAAGATAGAGTTTCAGTTTCAAGGAGTATGCTTAGAGAAGGAATATGTATTTAGAAAAGTGAAGAAGTAAAGTAAGAAAAAAGGAAAGAATTTCAGTTTTAAAGAGTATGCTTTGAGAAGTAATAAGTATTTAGAAAAAGTTCAATAAGTAAAGTAAGAAAAGAAGATAGAGTTTCAGTTTCAAGGAGTATGCTTAGAGAAGTAATAAGTTTTTTGAAAAGTGAATAAGTAAAGTAAGAAAAGAAGAAAGAATTTCATATTTAGGTAGTATGATTTGAGAAGAAATAAGTATTTATAAAGTGAAGAAGTAAAGTAAGAAAAGAAGATAGAGTTTCAGTTTCAAGGAGTATGCTTAGAGAAGTAATATGTTTTTAAAAAAGTGAAGAAGTAAAGTAAGAAAAGAAGATAGAGTTTCAGTTTTAAGGAGTATGATTTGAGAAGTAATAAGTATTTAGAAAAGTGAATAAGTAAAGTAAGAAAAGAAGAAAAAATTTCATTTTTGTGATAGTATGATTTGAGAAGAAAAAAGTATTTGGAAAAGTGAAGAAGTAAAGTAAGAAAAGAAGATAGAGTTTCAGTTTTAAGGAGTATGATTTGAGAAGTAATAAGTTTTTTGAAAAGTGAATAAGTAAAGTAAGAAAAGAAGATAGAGTTTCAGTTTTAAGGAGTATGCTTAGAGAAGTAATAAGTATTTAGAAAAGTGAATAAGTAAAGTATGAAAAGAAGATAGAGTTTCAGTTTTAAGGAGTATGCTTTGAGAAGTAATAAGTATTTAGAAAAAGTTGAATAAGTAAAGTAAGAAAAGAAGAAAGAATTTCAGTTTTAAGGAGTATGATTTGAGAAGTAATAAGTATTTAGAAAAAGTTGAATAAGTAAAGTAAGAAAAAAAGATAGAGTTTCAGTTTTAAGGAGTATGCTTTGAGAAGTAATAAGTATTTAGAAAAGTGAAGAAGTAAAGTAAGAAAAGAAGAAAGAATTTCAGTTTTAAGGAGTATGCTTTGAGAAGAAATAAGTTTTTTGAAAAGTGAATAAGTAAAGTATGTAAAGAAGATAGAGTTTCAGTTTCAAGGAGTATGCTTAGAGAAGGAATATGTATTTAGAAAAGTGAAGAAGTAAAGTAAGAAAAAAGGAAAGAATTTCAGTTTTAAAGAGTATGCTTTGAGAAGTAATAAGTATTTAGAAAAAGTTCAATAAGTAAAGTAAGAAAAGAAGAAAGAATTTCAGTTTTAAGAAGTATGCTTAGAGTAGTAATAAGTATTTAGAAAGTGAATAAGTAAAGTAAGAAAAAAAGAAAGAATTTCAGTTTTAAGGAGTATGCTTAGAGAAGGAATATGTATTTAAAAAAGTGAAGAAGTAAAGTAAGAAAAGAAGATAGAGTTTCAGTTTCAAAGAGTATGCTTAGAGAAGTAATATGTATTTAGAAAAGTGAATAAGTAAAGTAAGAAAAAAAGAAAGAATTTTAGTTTTAAGGAGTATGCTTTGAGAAGTAATAAGTATTTAGAAAAGTGAATAAGTAAAGTAAGAAAAGAAGATAAAATTTCAGTTTTAAGGAGTATGATTTGAGAAGTATTAAGTATTTAGAAAAGTGAAGAAGTAAAGTAAGAAAAGAAGATAGAATTTCAGTTTTAAGGAGTATGCTTTGAGAAGAAATAAGTTTTTTGAAAAGTGAATAAGTAAAGTAAGAAAAGAAGATAGAGTTTCAGTTTTAAGGAGTATGCTTAGAGAAGTAATAAGTATTTAGAAAAGTGAATAAGTAAAGTATGAAAAGAAGATAGAGTTTCAGTTTTAAGGAGTATGCTTTGAGAAGTAATAAGTATTTAGAAAAAGTTGAATAAGTAAAGTAAGAAAAGAAGAAAGAATTTCAGTTTTAAGGAGTATGATTTGAGAAGTAATAAGTATTTAGAAAAAGTTGAATAAGTAAAGTAAGAAAAAAAGATAGAGTTTCAGTTTTAAGGAGTATGCTTTGAGAAGTAATAAGTATTTAGAAAAGTGAAGAAGTAAAGTAAGAAAAGAAGAAAGAATTTCAGTTTTAAGGAGTATGCTTTGAGAAGAAATAAGTTTTTTGAAAAGTGAATAAGTAAAGTAAGAAAAGAAGATAGAGTTTCAGTTTTAAGGAGTATGCTTAGAGAAGTAATAAGTATTTAGAAAAGTGAATAAGTAAAGTATGAAAAGAAGATAGAGTTTCAGTTTTAAGGAGTATGCTTTGAGAAGTAATAAGTATTTAGAAAAGCGAAGAAGTAAAGTAAGAAAAGAAGATAGAGTTTCAGTTTTAAAGAGTATGCTTTGAGAAGTAATAAGTATTTAAAAAAGTGAAGAAGTAAAGTAAAAAAAAAGATAGAATTTCAGTTTTAAAGAGTATGCTTTGAGAAGAAATAAGTATTTAGAAAAGTGAATAAGTAAAGTAAGAAAAGAAGATAAAATTTCAGTTTTAAGGAGTATGATTTGAGAAGAAATAAGTTTTTTGAAAAAGTTGAATAAGTAAAGTAAGAAAAGAAGATAGAGTTTCAGTTTTAAGGAGTATGCTTTGAGAAGTAATAAGTTTTTTGAAAAGTGAATAAGTAAAGTAAGAAAAGAAGATAGAGTTTAAGTTTTATTGAGTGTGCTTTGAGAAGAAATAAGTATTTAGAAAAGTGAAGAAGTAGAGTAAGAAAAGAAGAAAGAATTTCAGTTTTAAAGAGTATGCTTTGAGAAGTAATAAGTATTTAGAAAAGTGAATAAGTAAAGTAAGAAAAGAAGAAAGAATTTCATATTTAGGTAGTATGATTTGAGAAGAAATAAGTATTTATAAAGTGAATAAGTAAAGTAAGAAAAGAAGATAGAGTTTCAGTTTTAAGGAGTATGCTTTGAGAAGTAATAAGTATTTAGAAAGTGAAGAAGTAAAGTAAGAAAAGAAGAAAGAATTTCAGTTTTAAGAAGTATGCTTAGAGAAGTAATATGTATTTAGAAAAGTGAAGAAGTAAAGTAAGAAAAGAAGATAGAGTTTCAGTTTTAAGGAGTATGATTTGAGAAGTAATAAGTATTTAGAAAGTGAAGAAGTAAAGTAAGAAAAGAAGAAAGAATTTCAGTTTTAAGAATTATGCTTAGAGAAGTAATATGTATTTAGAAAAGTGAAGAAGTAAAGTAAGAAAAGAAGGATGAATTTCAGTTTTAAGGAGTATGCTTTGAGAAGTAATAAGTATTTCGAAAAGTGAATAATTAAGTAAGAAAAGAAGAAAGAATTTCAGTTTTAAGAAGTATGCTTAGAGTAGTAATAAGTATTTAGAAAAGTGAAGAAGTAAAGTAAGAAAAGAAGATAGAGTTTCAGTTTTAAGGAGTATGATTTGAGAAGTAATAAGTATTTAGAAAAGTGAATAAGTAAAGTAAGAATAGAAGATAGAATTTCAGTTTTAAGGAGTATGCTTTGAGAAGTAATAAGTATTTATAAAAGCGAAGAAGTAAAGTAAAAAAAGAAGATAGAGTTTCAGTTTTAAGGAGTATGCTTTGAGAAGAAATAAGTATTTTGAAAAGTGAATAAGTAAAGTAAGAAAAAAAGAAAGAATTTCAGTTTTAAGGAGTATGCTTAGAGAAGAAATAAGTATTTAAAAAAGCGAAGAAGTAAAGTAAAAAAAGAAGATAGAGTTTCAGTTTTAAGGAGTATGCTTTGAGAAGAAATAAGTATTTTGAAAAGTGAATAAGTAAAGTAAGAAAAGAAGAAAGAATTTCAGTTTTAAGAAGTATGCTTAGAGAAGTAATAAGTATTTAGAAAAGTGAATAAGTAAAGTAAGAAAAGAAGATAGAGTTTCAGTTTTATTGAGAATGATTTGAGAAGTAATATGTATTTAGAAAAGTGAAGAAGTAAAGTAAGAAAAGAAGGATGAATTTCAGTTTTAAGGAGTATGCTTTGAGAAGTAATAAGTATTTCGAAAAGTGAATAATTAAGTAAGAAAAGAAGAAAGAATTTCAGTTTTAAGAAGTATGCTTAGAGAAGTAATAAGTATTTAGAAAAGTGAATAAGTAAAGTAAGAAAAGAAGATAGAGTTTCAGTTTTATTGAGAATGCTTTGAGAAGAAATAAGTATTTAGAAAAGTGAAGAAGTAAAGTAAGAAAAGAAGATAGAGTTTCAGTTTTAAGGAGTATGATTTGAGAAGTAATAAGTTTTTTGATAAGTGAATAAGTAAAGTAAGAAAAGAAGATAGAGTTTCAGTTTTAAGGAGTATGCTTTGAGAAGTAATAAGTATTTAGAAAAGTGAATAAGTAAAGTAAGAAAAGAAGATAAAATTTCATTTTTAGATAGTATGATTGGAGAAGTAATAAGTTTTTTGAAAAGTGAAGAAGTAAAGTAAGTAAAGAAGATAGAGTTTCAGTTTCAAGGAGTATGCTTAGAGAAGGAATATGTATTTAGAAAAGTGAAGAAGTAAAGTAAGAAAAAAGGAAAGAATTTCAGTTTTAAAGAGTATGCTTTGAGAAGTAATAAGTATTTAGAAAAAGTTCAATAAGTAAAGTAAGAAAAGAAGATAGAGTTTCAGTTTCAAGGAGTATGCTTAGAGAAGTAATAAGTTTTTTGAAAAGTGAATAAGTAAAGTAAGAAAAGAAGAAAGAATTTCATATTTAGGTAGTATGATTTGAGAAGAAATAAGTATTTATAAAGTGAAGAAGTAAAGTAAGAAAAGAAGATAGAGTTTCAGTTTCAAGGAGTATGCTTAGAGAAGTAATATGTTTTTAAAAAAGTGAAGAAGTAAAGTAAGAAAAGAAGATAGAGTTTCAGTTTTAAGGAGTATGATTTGAGAAGTAATAAGTATTTAGAAAAGTGAATAAGTAAAGTAAGAAAAGAAGATAAAATTTCATTTTTGTGATAGTATGATTTGAGAAGAAAAAAGTATTTGGAAAAGTGAAGAAGTAAAGTAAGAAAAGAAGATAGAGTTTCAGTTTTAAGGAGTATGATTTGAGAAGTAATAAGTATTTAGAAAGTGAAGAAGTAAAGTAAGAAAAGAAGAAAGAATTTCAGTTTTAAGAAGTATGCTTAGAGAAGTAATATGTATTTAGAAAAGTGAATAAGTAAAGTAAGAAAAGAAGATAAAATTTCAGTTTTAAGGAGTATGCTTTGAGAAGTAATAAGTATTTAGAAAAAGTTGAATAAGTAAAGTAAGAAAAGAAGAAAGAATTTCAGTTTTAAGGAGTATGATTTGAGAAGTAATAAGTATTTAGAAAAAGTTGAATAAGTAAAGTAAGAAAAAAAGATAGAGTTTCAGTTTTAAGGAGTATGCTTTGAGAAGTAATAAGTATTTAGAAAAGTGAAGAAGTAAAGTAAGAAAAGAAGAAAGAATTTCAGTTTTAAGGAGTATGCTTTGAGAATCAATAAGTATTTAGAAAAGTGAATAAGTAAAGTAAGAAAAGAAGATAGAGTTTCAGTTTTAAGGAGTATGCTTAGAGAAGTAATAAGTATTTAGAAAAGTGAATAAGTAAAGTATGAAAAGAAGATAGAGTTTCAGTTTTAAGGAGTATGCTTTGAGAAGTAATAAGTATTTAGAAAAGCGAAGAAGTAAAGTAAGAAAAGAAGGATGAATTTCAGTTTTAAAGAGTATGCTTTGAGAAGTAATAAGTATTTAAAAAAGTGAAGAAGTAAAGTAAAAAAAAAGATAGAATTTCAGTTTTAAAGAGTATGCTTAGAGAAGAAATAAGTATTTAAAAAAGCGAAGAAGTAAAGTAAAAAAAGAAGATAGAGTTTCAGTTTTAAGGAGTATGCTTTGAGAAGAAATAAGTATTTTGAAAAGTGAATAAGTAAAGTAAGAAAAAAAGAAAGAATTTCAGTTTTAAGGAGTATGCTTAGAGAAGGAATAAGTATTTAAAAAAGTGAAGAAGTAAAGTAAGAAAAGAAGATAGAGTTTCAGTTTTAAAGAGTATGCTTTGAGAAGTAATAAGTATTTAAAAAAGTGAAGAAGTAAAGTAAAAAAAAAGATAGAATTTCAGTTTTAAAGAGTATGCTTAGAGAAGAAATAAGTATTTAAAAAAGCGAAGAAGTAAAGTAAAAAAAGAAGATAGAGTTTCAGTTTTAAGGAGTATGCTTTGAGAAGAAATAAGTATTTTGAAAAGTGAATAAGTAAAGTAAGAAAAAAAGAAAGAATTTCAGTTTTAAGGAGTATGCTTAGAGAAGGAATAAGTATTTAAAAAAGTGAAGAAGTAAAGTAAGAAAAAAAGATAGAATTTCAGTTTTAAAGAGTATGCTTAGAGAAGAAATAAGTATTTAAAAAAGCGAAGAAGTAAAGTAAGAAAAGAAGATAAAGTTTCAGTTTTAAGGAGTATGATTTGAGAAGTAATAAGTTTTTTGAAAAAGTTGAATAAGTAAAGTAAGAAAAAAAGAAAGAATTTCAGTTTTAAGGAGTATGCTTAGAGAAGTAATATGTATTTAAAAAAGTGAAGAAGTAAAGTAAGAAAAGAAGATAGAGTTTCAGTTTTAAGGAGTATGCTTTGAGAAGAAATAAGTATTTAGAAAAGTGAATAAGTAAAGTAAGAAAAGAAGATAAAATTTCAGTTTTAAGGAGTATGATTTGAGAAGAAATAAGTTTTTTGAAAAAGTTGAATAAGTAAAGTAAGAAAAGAAGATAGAGTTTCAGTTTTAAGGAGTATGCTTTGAGAAGTAATAAGTTTTTTGAAAAGTGAATAAGTAAAGTAAGAAAAGAAGATAGAGTTTAAGTTTTATTGAGTGTGCTTTGAGAAGAAATAAGTATTTAGAAAAGTGAAGAAGTAGAGTAAGAAAAGAAGAAAGAATTTCAGTTTTAAAGAGTATGCTTTGAGAAGTAATAAGTATTTAGAAAAGTGAATAAGTAAAGTAAGAAAAGAAGATAGAGTTTCAGTTTTAAGGAGTATGCTTTGAGAAGTAATATGTATTCAGAAAAGTGAATAAGTAAAGTAAGAAAAGAAGATAGAGTTTCAGTTTTAAGGAGTATGCTTTGAGAAGTAATAAGTATTTAGAAAGTGAAGAAGTAAAGTAAGAAAAGAAGAAAGAATTTCAGTTTTAAGAAGTATGCTTAGAGAAGTAATATGTATTTAGAAAAGTGAAGAAGTAAAGTAAGAAAAGAAGATAGAGTTTCAGTTTTAAGGAGTATGATTTGAGAAGTAATAAGTATTTAGAAAGTGAAGAAGTAAAGTAAGAAAAGAAGAAAGAATTTCAGTTTTAAGAATTATGCTTAGAGAAGTAATATGTATTTAGAAAAGTGAAGAAGTAAAGTAAGAAAAGAAGGATGAATTTCAGTTTTAAGGAGTATGCTTTGAGAAGTAATAAGTATTTCGAAAAGTGAATAATTAAGTAAGAAAAGAAGAAAGAATTTCAGTTTTAAGAAGTATGCTTAGAGTAGTAATAAGTATTTAGAAAAGTGAAGAAGTAAAGTAAGAAAAGAAGATAGAGTTTCAGTTTTATTGAGTATGCTTTGAGAAGAAATAAGTATTTAGAAAAGTGAATAAGTAAAGTAAGAAAAGAAGATAGAGTTTCAGTTTTAAGGAGTATGATTTGAGAAGTAATAAGTTTTTTGAAAAAGTTGAATAAGTAAAGTAAGAAAAGAAGATAGAATTTCAGTTTTAAAGAGTATGCTTTGAGAAGTAATAAGTATTTCGAAAAGTGAATAATTAAGTAAGAAAAGAAGAAAGAATTTCAGTTTTAAGAAGTATGCTTAGAGAAGTAATAAGTATTTAGAAAAGTGAATAAGTAAAGTAAGAAAAGAAGATAGAGTTTCAGTTTTATTGAGAATGCTTTGAGAAGAAATAAGTATTTAGAAAAGTGAAGAAGTAAAGTAAGAAAAGAAGATAGAGTTTCAGTTTTAAGGAGTATGCTTAGAGAAGGAATATGTATTTAAAAAAGTGAAGAAGTAAAGTAAGAAAAGAAGATAGAGTTTCAGTTTTAAGGAGTATGCTTTGAGAAGTAATAAGTATTTAGAAAAGCGAAGAAGTAAAGTAAGAAAAGAAGATAAAATTTCATTTTTAGATAGTATGATTGGAGAAGTAATAAGTTTTTTGAAAAGTGAAGAAGTAAAGTAAGTAAAGAAGATAGAGTTTCAGTTTCAAGGAGTATGCTTAGAGAAGGAATATGTATTTAGAAAAGTGAAGAAGTAAAGTAAGAAAAAAGGAAAGAATTTCAGTTTTAAAGAGTATGCTTTGAGAAGTAATAAGTATTTAGAAAAAGTTCAATAAGTAAAGTAAGAAAAGAAGATAGAGTTTCAGTTTCAAGGAGTATGCTTAGAGAAGTAATAAGTTTTTTGAAAAGTGAATAAGTAAAGTAAGAAAAGAAGAAAGAATTTCATATTTAGGTAGTATGATTTGAGAAGAAATAAGTATTTATAAAGTGAAGAAGTAAAGTAAGAAAAGAAGATAGAGTTTCAGTTTCAAGGAGTATGCTTAGAGAAGTAATATGTTTTTAAAAAAGTGAAGAAGTAAAGTAAGAAAAGAAGATAGAGTTTCAGTTTTAAGGAGTATGATTTGAGAAGTAATAAGTATTTAGAAAAGTGAATAAGTAAAGTAAGAAAAGAAGATAAAATTTCATTTTTGTGATAGTATGATTTGAGAAGAAAAAGTATTTGGAAAAGTGAAGAAGTAAAGTAAGAAAAGAAGATAGAGTTTCAGTTTTAAGGAGTATGATTTGAGAAGTAATAAGTATTTAGAAAGTGAAGAAGTAAAGTAAGAAAAGAAGAAAGAATTTCAGTTTTAAGAAGTATGCTTAGAGAAGTAATATGTATTTAGAAAAGTGAAGAAGTAAAGTAAGAAAAGAAGGATGAATTTCAGTTTTAAGGAGTATGCTTTGAGAAGTAATAAGTATTTAGAAAAAGTTGAATAAGTAAAGTAAGAAAAGAAGAAAGAATTTCAGTTTTAAGGAGTATGATTTGAGAAGTAATAAGTATTTAGAAAAAGTTGAATAAGTAAAGTAAGAAAAAAAGATAGAGTTTCAGTTTTAAGGAGTATGCTTTGAGAAGTAATAAGTATTTAGAAAAGTGAAGAAGTAAAGTAAGAAAAGAAGAAAGAATTTCAGTTTTAAGGAGTATGCTTTGAGAATCAATAAGTATTTAGAAAAGCGAAGAAGTAAAGTAAGAAAAGAAGATAGAGTTTCAGTTTTAAGGAGTATGCTTAGAGAAGTAATAAGTATTTAGAAAAGTGAATAAGTAAAGTATGAAAAGAAGATAGAGTTTCAGTTTTAAGGAGTATGCTTTGAGAAGTAATAAGTATTTAGAAAAGCGAAGAAGTAAAGTAAGAAAAGAAGATAGAGTTTCAGTTTTAAAGAGTATGCTTTGAGAAGTAATAAGTATTTAAAAAAGTGAAGAAGTAAAGTAAAAAAAAAGATAGAATTTCAGTTTTAAAGAGTATGCTTAGAGAAGAAATAAGTATTTAAAAAAGCGAAGAAGTAAAGTAAAAAAAGAAGATAGAGTTTCAGTTTTAAGGAGTATGCTTTGAGAAGAAATAAGTATTTTGAAAAGTGAATAAGTAAAGTAAGAAAAAAAGAAAGAATTTCAGTTTTAAGGAGTATGCTTAGAGAAGGAATAAGTATTTAAAAAAGTGAAGAAGTAAAGTAAGAAAAGAAGATAGAGTTTCAGTTTTAAAGAGTATGCTTTGAGAAGTAATAAGTATTTAAAAAAGTGAAGAAGTAAAGTAAAAAAAAAGATAGAATTTCAGTTTTAAAGAGTATGCTTAGAGAAGAAATAAGTATTTAAAAAAGCGAAGAAGTAAAGTAAAAAAAGAAGATAGAGTTTCAGTTTTAAGGAGTATGCTTTGAGAAGAAATAAGTATTTTGAAAAGTGAATAAGTAAAGTAAGAAAAAAAGAAAGAATTTCAGTTTTAAGGAGTATGCTTAGAGAAGGAATAAGTATTTAAAAAAGTGAAGAAGTAAAGTAAGAAAAAAAGATAGAATTTCAGTTTTAAAGAGTATGCTTAGAGAAGAAATAAGTATTTAAAAAAGCGAAGAAGTAAAGTAAAAAAAGAAGATAGAGTTTCAGTTTTAAGGAGTATGCTTTGAGAAGAAATAAGTATTTTGAAAAGTGAATAAGTAAAGTAAGAAAAAAAGAAAGAATTTCAGTTTTAAGGAGTATGCTTAGAGAAGGAATAAGTATTTAAAAAAGTGAAGAAGTAAAGTAAGAAAAGAAGATAGAGTTTCAGTTTTAAGGAGTATGCTTTGAGAAGTAATAAGTATTTAGAAAAGCGAAGAAGTAAAGTAAGAAAAGAAGATAGAGTTTCAGTTTTAAAGAGTATGCTTTGAGAAGTAATAAGTATTTAAAAAAGTGAAGAAGTAAAGTAAAAAAAAAGATAGAATTTCAGTTTTAAGGAGTATGCTTAGAGAAGGAATATGTATTTAGAAAAAGTTGAATAAGTAAAGTAAGAAAAGAAGATAGAGTTTCAGTTTTAAGGAGTATGCTTTGAGAAGTAATAAGTATTTAGAAAAGTGAATAAGTAAAGTAAGAAAAGAAGATAAAATTTCATTTTTAGATAGTATGATTGGAGAAGTAATAAGTTTTTTGAAAAGTGAAGAAGTAAAGTAAGTAAAGAAGATAGAGTTTCAGTTTCAAGGAGTATGCTTAGAGAAGGAATATGTATTTAGAAAAGTGAAGAAGTAAAGTAAGAAAAAAGGAAAGAATTTCAGTTTTAAAGAGTATGCTTTGAGAAGTAATAAGTATTTAGAAAAAGTTCAATAAGTAAAGTAAGAAAAGAAGATAGAGTTTCAGTTTCAAGGAGTATGCTTAGAGAAGTAATAAGTTTTTTGAAAAGTGAATAAGTAAAGTAAGAAAAGAAGAAAGAATTTCATATTTAGGTAGTATGATTTGAGAAGAAATAAGTATTTATAAAGTGAAGAAGTAAAGTAAGAAAAGAAGATAGAGTTTCAGTTTCAAGGAGTATGCTTAGAGAAGTAATATGTTTTTAAAAAAGTGAAGAAGTAAAGTAAGAAAAGAAGATAGAGTTTCAGTTTTAAGGAGTATGATTTGAGAAGTAATAAGTATTTAGAAAAGTGAATAAGTAAAGTAAGAAAAGAAGATAAAATTTCATTTTTGTGATAGTATGATTTGAGAAGAAAAAAGTATTTGGAAAAGTGAAGAAGTAAAGTAAGAAAAGAAGATAGAGTTTCAGTTTTAAGGAGTATGATTTGAGAAGTAATAAGTATTTAGAAAGTGAAGAAGTAAAGTAAGAAAAGAAGAAAGAATTTCAGTTTTAAGAAGTATGCTTAGAGAAGTAATATGTATTTAGAAAAGTGAAGAAGTAAAGTAAGAAAAGAAGGATGAATTTCAGTTTTAAGGAGTATGCTTAGAGAAGGAATAAGTATTTAAAAAAGTGAAGAAGTAAAGTAAGAAAAAAAGATAGAATTTCAGTTTTAAAGAGTATGCTTAGAGAAGAAATAAGTATTTAAAAAAGTGAAGAAGTAAAGTAAGAAAAAAAGATAGAATTTCAGTTTTAAAGAGTATGCTTAGAGAAGAAATAAGTATTTAGAAAAGTGAAGAAGTAAAGTAAGAAAAGAAGGATGAATTTCAGTTTTAAGGAGTATGCTTAGAGAAGGAATAAGTATTTAAAAAAGTGAAGAAGTAAAGTAAGAAAAAAAGAAAGAATTTCAGTTTTAAGGAGTATGCTTAGAGAAGGAATAAGTATTTAAAAAAGTGAAGAAGTAAAGTAAGAAAAAAAGATAGAATTTCAGTTTTAAGGAGTATGCTTAGAGAAGTAATATGTATTTAGAAAAGTGAAGAAGTAAAGTAAGAAAAGAAGGATGAATTTCAGTTTTAAGGAGTATGCTTAGAGAAGGAATAAGTATTTAAAAAAGTGAAGAAGTAAAGTAAGAAAAAAAGAAAGAATTTCAGTTTTAAGGAGTATGCTTAGAGAAGGAATAAGTATTTAAAAAAGTGAAGAAGTAAAGTAAGAAAAGATAGAGTTTCAGTTTTAAGGAGTATGCTTAGAGAAGAAATAAGTATTTAAAAAAGCGAAGAAGTAAAGTAAAAAAAGAAGATAGAGTTTCAGTTTTAAGGAGTATGCTTTGAGAAGAAATAAGTATTTTGAAAAGTGAATAAGTAAAGTAAGAAAAAAAGAAAGAATTTCAGTTTTAAGGAGTATGCTTAGAGAAGGAATAAGTATTTAAAAAAGTGAAGAAGTAAAGTAAGAAAAGAAGATAGAGTTTCAGTTTTAAGGAGTATGCTTTGAGAAGTAATAAGTATTTAGAAAAGCGAAGAAGTAAAGTAAGAAAAGAAGATAGAGTTTCAGTTTTAAAGAGTATGCTTTGAGAAGTAATAAGTATTTAAAAAAGTGAAGAAGTAAAGTAAAAAAAAAGATAGAATTTCAGTTTTAAGGAGTATGCTTAGAGAAGGAATATGTATTTAGAAAAAGTTGAATAAGTAAAGTAAGAAAAGAAGATAGAGTTTCAGTTTTAAGGAGTATGCTTTGAGAAGTAATAAGTATTTAGAAAAGTGAATAAGTAAAGTAAGAAAAGAAGATAAAATTTCATTTTTAGATAGTATGATTGGAGAAGTAATAAGTTTTTTGAAAAGTGAAGAAGTAAAGTAAGTAAAGAAGATAGAGTTTCAGTTTCAAGGAGTATGCTTAGAGAAGGAATATGTATTTAGAAAAGTGAAGAAGTAAAGTAAGAAAAAAGGAAAGAATTTCAGTTTTAAAGAGTATGCTTTGAGAAGTAATAAGTATTTAGAAAAAGTTCAATAAGTAAAGTAAGAAAAGAAGATAGAGTTTCAGTTTCAAGGAGTATGCTTAGAGAAGTAATAAGTTTTTTGAAAAGTGAATAAGTAAAGTAAGAAAAGAAGAAAGAATTTCATATTTAGGTAGTATGATTTGAGAAGAAATAAGTATTTATAAAGTGAAGAAGTAAAGTAAGAAAAGAAGATAGAGTTTCAGTTTCAAGGAGTATGCTTAGAGAAGTAATATGTTTTTAAAAAAGTGAAGAAGTAAAGTAAGAAAAGAAGATAGAGTTTCAGTTTTAAGGAGTATGATTTGAGAAGTAATAAGTATTTAGAAAAGTGAATAAGTAAAGTAAGAAAAGAAGATAAAATTTCATTTTTGTGATAGTATGATTTGAGAAGAAAAAAGTATTTGGAAAAGTGAAGAAGTAAAGTAAGAAAAGAAGATAGAGTTTCAGTTTTAAGGAGTATGATTTGAGAAGTAATAAGTATTTAGAAAGTGAAGAAGTAAAGTAAGAAAAGAAGAAAGAATTTCAGTTTTAAGAAGTATGCTTAGAGAAGTAATATGTATTTAGAAAAGTGAAGAAGTAAAGTAAGAAAAGAAGGATGAATTTCAGTTTTAAGGAGTATGCTTTGAGAAGTAATAAGTATTTAGAAAAAGTTGAATAAGTAAAGTAAGAAAAGAAGAAAGAATTTCAGTTTTAAGGAGTATGATTTGAGAAGTAATAAGTATTTAGAAAAAGTTGAATAAGTAAAGTAAGAAAAAAAGATAGAGTTTCAGTTTTAAGGAGTATGCTTTGAGAAGTAATAAGTATTTAGAAAAGTGAAGAAGTAAAGTAAGAAAAGAAGAAAGAATTTCAGTTTAAAGGAGTATGCTTTGAGAATCAATAAGTATTTAGAAAAGCGAAGAAGTAAAGTAAGAAAAGAAGATAGAGTTTCAGTTTTAAGGAGTATGCTTAGAGAAGTAATAAGTATTTAGAAAAGTGAATAAGTAAAGTATGAAAAGAAGATAGAGTTTCAGTTTTAAGGAGTATGCTTTGAGAAGTAATAAGTATTTAGAAAAGCGAAGAAGTAAAGTAAGAAAAGAAGATAGAGTTTCAGTTTTAAAGAGTATGCTTTGAGAAGTAATAAGTATTTAAAAAAGTGAAGAAGTAAAGTAAAAAAAAAGATAGAATTTCAGTTTTAAAGAGTATGCTTAGAGAAGAAATAAGTATTTAAAAAAGCGAAGAAGTAAAGTAAAAAAAGAAGATAGAGTTTCAGTTTTAAGGAGTATGCTTTGAGAAGAAATAAGTATTTTGAAAAGTGAATAAGTAAAGTAAGAAAAAAAGAAAGAATTTCAGTTTTAAGGAGTATGCTTAGAGAAGGAATAAGTATTTAAAAAAGTGAAGAAGTAAAGTAAGAAAAGAAGATAGAGTTTCAGTTTTAAAGAGTATGCTTTGAGAAGTAATAAGTATTTAAAAAAGTGAAGAAGTAAAGTAAAAAAAAAGATAGAATTTCAGTTTTAAAGAGTATGCTTAGAGAAGAAATAAGTATTTAAAAAAGCGAAGAAGTAAAGTAAAAAAAGAAGATAGAGTTTCAGTTTTAAGGAGTATGCTTTGAGAAGAAATAAGTATTTTGAAAAGTGAATAAGTAAAGTAAGAAAAAAAGAAAGAATTTCAGTTTTAAGGAGTATGCTTAGAGAAGGAATAAGTATTTAAAAAAGTGAAGAAGTAAAGTAAGAAAAGAAGATAGAGTTTCAGTTTTAAGGAGTATGCTTTGAGAAGTAATAAGTATTTAGAAAAGCGAAGAAGTAAAGTAAGAAAAGAAGATAGAGTTTCAGTTTTAAAGAGTATGCTTTGAGAAGTAATAAGTATTTAAAAAAGTGAAGAAGTAAAGTAAAAAAAAAGATAGAATTTCAGTTTTAAAGAGTATGCTTAGAGAAGAAATAAGTATTTAAAAAAGCGAAGAAGTAAAGTAAAAAAAGAAGATAGAGTTTCAGTTTTAAGGAGTATGCTTTGAGAAGAAATAAGTATTTTGAAAAGTGAATAAGTAAAGTAAGAAAAAAAGAAAGAATTTCAGTTTTAAGGAGTATGCTTTGAGAAGAAATAAGTATTTTGAAAAGTGAATAAGTAAAGTAAGAAAAAAAGAAAGAATTTCAGTTTTAAGGAGTATGCTTAGAGAAGGAATAAGTATTTAAAAAAGTGAAGAAGTAAAGTAAGAAAAGAAGATAGAGTTTCAGTTTTAAAGAGTATGCTTTGAGAAGTAATAAGTATTTAAAAAAGTGAAGAAGTAAAGTAAAAAAAAAGATAGAATTTCAGTTTTAAAGAGTATGCTTAGAGAAGAAATAAGTATTTAAAAAAGCGAAGAAGTAAAGTAAAAAAAGAAGATAGAGTTTCAGTTTTAAGGAGTATGCTTTGAGAAGAAATAAGTATTTTGAAAAGTGAATAAGTAAAGTAAGAAAAAAAGAAAGAATTTCAGTTTTAAGGAGTATGCTTAGAGAAGGAATAAGTATTTAAAAAAGTGAAGAAGTAAAGTAAGAAAAAAAGATAGAATTTCAGTTTTAAAGAGTATGCTTAGAGAAGAAATAAGTATTTAAAAAAGCGAAGAAGTAAAGTAAAAAAAGAAGATAGAGTTTCAGTTTTAAGGAGTATGCTTTGAGAAGAAATAAGTATTTTGAAAAGTGAATAAGTAAAGTAAGAAAAGAAGATAGAGTTTCAGTTTTAAGGAGTATGCTTTGAGAAGTAATAAGTATTTAGAAAAGTGAAGAAGTAAAGTAAGAAAAAAAGATAGAATTTCAGTTTTAAAGAGTATGCTTAGAGAAGTAATAAGTATTTAGAAAAAGCGAAGAAGTAAAGTAAGAAAAGAAGATAAAGTTTCAGTTTTAAGGAGTATGATTTGAGAAGTAATAAGTTTTTTGAAAAAGTTGAATAAGTAAAGTAAGAAAAAAAGAAAGAATTTCAGTTTTAAGGAGTATGCTTTGAGAATCAATAAGTATTTAGAAAAGCGAAGAAGTAAAGTAAGAAAAGAAGATAGAGTTTCAGTTTTAAGGAGTATGCTTTGAGAAGAAATAAGTATTTTGAAAAGTGAATAAGTAAAGTAAGAAAAGAAGATAGAGTTTCAGTTTTAAGGAGTATGCTTAGAGAAGGAATAAGTATTTAGAAAAGCGAAGAAGTAAAGTAAGAAAAGAAGAAAGAATTTCATATTTAGGTAGTATGATTTGAGAAGAAATAAGTATTTATAAAGTGAAGAAGTAAAGTAAGAAAAGAAGATAGAGTTTCAGTTTCAAGGAGTATGCTTAGAGAAGTAATATGTTTTTAAAAAAGTGAAGAAGTAAAGTAAGAAAAGAAGATAGAGTTTCAGTTTTAAGGAGTATGCTTTGAGAAGAAATAAGTATTTAGAAAAGTGAATAAGTAAAGTAAGAAAAGAAGATAAAATTTCATATTTAGGTAGTATGATTTGAGAAGGAATAAGTTTTTTGAAAAAGTTGAATAAGTAAAGTAAGAAAAGAAGATAGAGTTTCAGTTTTAAGGAGTATGCTTTGAGAAGTAATAAGTTTTTTGAAAAGTGAATAAGTAAAGTAAGAAAAGAAGATAGAGTTTCAGTTTTATTGAGAATGCTTTGAGAAGAAATAAGTATTTAGAAAAGTGAAGAAGTAAAGTAAGAAAAGAAGATAGAGTTTCAGTTTTAAGGAGTATGCTTTGAGAAGAAATAAGTATTTAGAAAAGTGAATAAGTAAAGTAAGAAAAGAAGATAGAGTTTCAGTTTTAAGGAGTATGCTTTGAGAAGTAATAAGTATTTATAAAAGTGAATAAGTAAAGTAAGAAAAGAAGATAGAGTTTCAGTTTTAAGGAGTATGATTTGAGAAGTAATAAGTTTTTTGAAAAGTGAATAAGTAAAGTAAGAAAAGAAGATAGAGTTTAAGTTTTATTGAGTGTGCTTAGAGAAGGAATAAGTATTTAGAAAAGTGAAGAAGTAGAGTAAGAAAAGAAGAAAGAATTTCAGTTTTAAAGAGTATGCTTTGAGAAGTAATAAGTATTTTGAAAAGTGAATAAGTAAAGTAAGAAAAAAAGAAAGAATTTCAGTTTTAAGGAGTATGCTTAGAGAAGGAATATGTATTTAAAAAAGTGAAGAAGTAAAGTAAGAAAAAAAGAAAGAATTTCAGTTTTAAGGAGTATGCTTAGAGAAGGAATATGTATTTAGAAAAGTGAATAAGTAAAGTAAGAAAAGAAGATAGAGTTTCAGTTTTAAGGAGTATGCTTTGAGAAGTAATAAGTTTTTTGAAAAAGTTGAATAAGTAAAGTAAGAAAAGAAGAAAGAATTTCAGTTTTAAAGAATATGCTTTGAGAAGTAATAAGTATTTATAAAAGTGAAGAAGTAAAGTAAGAAAAAAAGAAAGAATTTCAGTTTTAAGGAGTATGCTTAGAGAAGGAATATGTATTTAGAAAAGTGAATAAGTAAAGTAAGAAAAGAAGATAGAGTTTCAGTTTTAAGGAGTATGCTTTGAGAAGTAATAAGTATTTTGAAAAGTGAATAAGTAAAGTAAGAAAAAAAGAAAGAATTTCAGTTTTAAGGAGTATGCTTAGAGAAGGAATATGTATTTAAAAAAGTGAAGAAGTAAAGTAAGAAAAAAAGAAAGAATTTCAGTTTTAAGGAGTATGCTTAGAGAAGGAATATGTATTTAGAAAAGTGAATAAGTAAAGTAAGAAAAGAAGATTGAGTTTAAGTTTTATTGAGTGTGCTTTGAGAAGAAATAATTATTTAGAAAAGTGAATATGTAAAGTAAGAAAAGAAGAAAGAATTTCAGTTTTAAAGAGTATGCTTTGAGAAGTAATAAGTATTTATAAAAAGTTGAATAAGTAAAGTAAGAAAAGAAGAAAGAATTTCAGTTTTAAAGAATATGCTTTGAGAAGTAATAAGTATTTATAAAAGTGAATAAGTAAAGTAAGAAAAAAAGAAAGAATTTCAGTTTTAAGGAGTATGCTTAGAGAAGGAATATGTATTTAGAAAAGTGAATAAGTAAAGTAAGAAAAGAAGATAGAGTTTCAGTTTTAAGGAGTATGCTTTGAGAAGTAATAAGTTTTTTGAAAAGTGAATAAGTAAAGTAAGAAAAGAAGATAGAGTTTCAGTTTTAAGGAGTATGCTTAGAGAAGGAATATGTATTTAAAAAAGTGAAGAAGTAAAGTAAGAAAAGAAGAAAGAATTTCAGTTTTAAAGAATATGCTTTGAGAAGTAATAAGTATTTATAAAAGTGAATAAGTAAAGTAAGAAAAGAAGATAGAGTTTCAGTTTTAAGGAGTATGCTTTGAGAAGTAATAAGTTTTTTGAAAAAGTTGAATAAGTAAAGTAAGAAAAGAAGAAAGAATTTCAGTTTTAAAGAATATGCTTTGAGAAGTAATAAGTATTTATAAAAGTGAAGAAGTAAAGTAAGAAAAAAAGAAAGAATTTCAGTTTTAAGGAGTATGCTTAGAGAAGGAATATGTATTTAGAAAAGTGAATAAGTAAAGTAAGAAAAGAAGATAGAGTTTCAGTTTTAAGGAGTATGCTTTGAGAAGTAATAAGTATTTAGAAAAGTGAATAAGTAAAGTATGAAAAGAAGATAGAGTTTCAGTTTTAAGGAGTATGCTTTGAGAAGTAATAAGTATTTAGAAAAGTGAAGAAGTAAAGTAAGAAAAGAAGAAAGAATTTCAGTTTTAAGGAGTATGATTTGAGAAGTAATAAGTATTTAGAAAAAGTTGAATAAGTAAAGTAAGAAAAAAAGATAGAGTTTCAGTTTTAAGGAGTATGCTTTGAGAAGTAATAAGTATTTAGAAAAGTGAAGAAGTAAAGTAAGAAAAGAAGAAAGAATTTCAGTTTTAAGGAGTATGCTTTGAGAAGTAATAAGTTTTTTGAAAAGTGAATAAGTAAAGTAAGAAAAGAAGAAAGAATTTCATATTTAGGTAGTATGATTTGAGAAGAAATAAGTATTTATAAAGTGAAGAAGTAAAGTAAGAAAAGAAGATAGAGTTTCAGTTTCAAGGAGTATGCTTAGAGAAGTAATATGTTTTTAAAAAAGTGAAGAAGTAAAGTAAGAAAAGAAGATAGAGTTTCAGTTTTAAGGAGTATGATTTGAGAAGTAATAAGTATTTAGAAAAGTGAATAAGTAAAGTAAGAAAAGAAGATAAAATTTCATTTTTGTGATAGTATGATTTGAGAAGAAAAAAGTATTTGGAAAAGTGAAGAAGTAAAGTAAGAAAAGAAGATAGAGTTTCAGTTTTAAGGAGTATGATTTGAGAAGTAATAAGTTTTTTGAAAAGTTGAATAAGTAAAGTAAGAAAAGAAGAAAGAATTTCAGTTTTAAAGAATATGCTTTGAGAAGTAATAAGTATTTATAAAAGTGAAGAAGTAAAGTAAGAAAAGAAGATAGAGTTTCAGTTTCAAAGAGTATGCTTAGAGAAGGAATATGTATTTAGAAAAGTGAATAAGTAAAGTAAGAAAAAAAGAAAGAATTTTAGTTTTAAGGAGTATGCTTTGAGAAGTAATAAGTATTTAGAAAAGTGAAGTAGTAAAGTAAGAAAAGAAGAAAGAATTTCAGTTTTAAGGAGTATGATTTGAGAAGTAATAAGTATTTAGAAAAGTGAAGAAGTAAAGTAAGAAAAGATAGAGTTTCAGTTTTAAGGAGTATGCTTTGAGAAGTAATAAGTTTTTTGAAAAGTGAAGAAGTAAAGTAAGAAAAGAAGATAGAGTTTCAGTTTTAAGGAGTATGCTTTGAGAAGTAATAAGTATTTAGAAAAAGTTGAATAAGTAAAGTAAGAAAAAAAGATAGAGTTTCAGTTTTAAGGAGTATGCTTTGAGAAGGAATATGTATTTAGAAAAGTGAAGAAGTAAAGTAAGAAAAAAGGAAAGAATTTCAGTTTTAAAGAGTATGCTTTGAGAAGTAATAAGTATTTAGAAAAAGTTCAATAAGTAAAGTAAGAAAAGAAGATAGAGTTTCAGTTTCAAGGAGTATGCTTAGAGAAGTAATAAGTTTTTTGAAAAGTGAATAAGTAAAGTAAGAAAAGAAGAAAGAATTTCATATTTAGGTAGTATGATTTGAGAAGAAATAAGTATTTATAAAGTGAAGAAGTAAAGTAAGAAAAGAAGATAGAGTTTCAGTTTCAAGGAGTATGCTTAGAGAAGTAATATGTTTTTAAAAAAGTGAAGAAGTAAAGTAAGAAAAGAAGATAGAGTTTCAGTTTTAAGGAGTATGATTTGAGAAGTAATAAGTATTTAGAAAAGTGAATAAGTAAAGTAAGAAAAGAAGATAAAATTTCATTTTTGTGATAGTATGATTTGAGAAGAAAAAAGTATTTGGAAAAGTGAAGAAGTAAAGTAAGAAAAGAAGATAGAGTTTCAGTTTTAAGGAGTATGATTTGAGAAGTAATAAGTTTTTTGAAAAGTTGAATAAGTAAAGTAAGAAAAGAAGAAAGAATTTCAGTTTTAAAGAATATGCTTTGAGAAGTAATAAGTATTTATAAAAGTGAAGAAGTAAAGTAAGAAAAGAAGATAGAGTTTCAGTTTCAAAGAGTATGCTTAGAGAAGGAATATGTATTTAGAAAAGTGAATAAGTAAAGTAAGAAAAAAAGAAAGAATTTTAGTTTTAAGGAGTATGCTTTGAGAAGTAATAAGTATTTAGAAAAGTGAAGTAGTAAAGTAAGAAAAGAAGAAAGAATTTCAGTTTTAAGGAGTATGATTTGAGAAGTATTAAGTATTTAGAAAAGTGAAGAAGTAAAGTAAGAAAAGAAGATAGAATTTCAGTTTTAAGGAGTATGCTTTGAGAAGAAATAAGTTTTTTGAAAAGTGAATAAGTAAAGTAAGAAAAGAAGATAGAGTTTCAGTTTTAAGGAGTATGCTTAGAGAAGTAATAAGTATTTAGAAAAAGTTGAATAAGTAAAGTAAGAAAAAAAGATAGAGTTTCAGTTTTAAGGAGTATGCTTTGAGAAGTAATAAGTTTTTTGAAAAGTGAATAAGTAAAGTAAGAAAAAAAGAAAGAATTTCAGTTTTAAGGAGTATGCTTAGAGAAGGAATATGTATTTAGAAAAGTGAATAAGTAAAGTAAGAAAAGAAGATAGAGTTTCAGTTTTAAGGAGTATGCTTAGAGAAGTAATAAGTATTTAGAAAAGTGAAGAAGTAAAGTAAGAAAAGATAGAGTTTCAGTTTTAAGGAGTATGCTTTGAGAAGTAATAAGTTTTTTGAAAAAGTTGAATAAGTAAAGTAAGAAAAGAAGATAGAATTTCAGTTTTAAGGAGTATGCTTAGAGAAGTAATAAGTATTTAGAAAAGTGAAGAAGTAAAGTAAGAAAAGATAGAGTTTCAGTTTTAAGGAGTATGCTTTGAGAAGTAATAAGTATTTAGAAAAGTGAAGAAGTAAAGTAAGAAAAGAAGATAGTGTTTCATTTTTAAGGAGTATGCTTTGAGAAGTAATAAGTTTTTTGAAAAGTGAATAAGTAAAGTAAGTAAAGAAGATAGAGTTTCAGTTTCAAGGAGTATGCTTAGAGAAGGAATATGTATTTAGAAAAGTGAAGAAGTAAAGTAAGAAAAGAAGATAGAATTTCAGTTTCAAAGAGTATGCTTAGAGAAGTAATAAGTATTTAGAAAAGTGAAGAAGTAAAGTAAGAAAAAAGGAAAGAATTTCAGTTTTAAAGAGTATGCTTTGAGAAGTAATAAGTATTTAGAAAAAGTTCAATAAGTAAAGTAAGAAAAGAAGATAGAGTTTCAGTTTCAAGGAGTATGCTTAGAGAAGTAATAAGTTTTTTGAAAAGTGAATAAGTAAAGTAAGAAAAAAAGAAAGAATTTCAGTTTTAAGGAGTATGCTTAGAGAAGGAATAAGTATTTATAAAGTGAAGAAGTAAAGTAAGAAAAGAAGATAGAGTTTCAGTTTCAAGGAGTATGCTTAGAGAAGTAATATGTTTTTAAAAAAGTGAAGAAGTAAAGTAAGAAAAGAAGATAGAGTTTCAGTTTTAAGGAGTATGATTTGAGAAGTAATAAGTATTTAGAAAAGTGAATAAGTAAAGTAAGAAAAGAAGATAAAATTTCATTTTTGTGATAGTATGATTTGAGAAGAAAAAAGTATTTGGAAAAGTGAAGAAGTAAAGTAAGAAAAGAAGATAGAGTTTCAGTTTTAAGGAGTATGATTTGAGAAGTAATAAGTTTTTTGAAAAGTTGAATAAGTAAAGTAAGAAAAGAAGAAAGAATTTCAGTTTTAAAGAATATGCTTTGAGAAGTAATAAGTATTTATAAAAGTGAAGAAGTAAAGTAAGAAAAGAAGATAGAGTTTCAGTTTCAAAGAGTATGCTTAGAGAAGGAATATGTATTTAGAAAAGTGAAGAAGTAAAGTAAGAAAAGAAGAAAGAATTTCAGTTTTAAGGAGTATGCTTTGAGAAGAAATAAGTTTTTTGAAAAGTGAATAAGTAAAGTAAGAAAAGAAGATAGAGTTTCAGTTTTAAGGAGTATGCTTAGAGAAGTAATAAGTATTTAGAAAAAGTTGAATAAGTAAAGTAAGAAAAGAAGAAAGAATTTCATATTTAGGTAGTATGATTTGAGAAGAAATAAGTATTTATAAAGTGAAGAAGTAAAGTAAGAAAAGAAGATAGAGTTTCAGTTTCAAGGAGTATGCTTAGAGAAGTAATATGTTTTTAAAAAAGTGAAGAAGTAAAGTAAGAAAAGAAGATAGAGTTTCAGTTTTAAGGAGTATGATTTGAGAAGTAATAAGTATTTAGAAAAGTGAATAAGTAAAGTAAGAAAAGAAGATAAAATTTCATTTTTGTGATAGTATGATTTGAGAAGAAAAAAGTATTTGGAAAAGTGAAGAAGTAAAGTAAGAAAAGAAGATAGAGTTTCAGTTTTAAGGAGTATGATTTGAGAAGTAATAAGTTTTTTGAAAAGTTGAATAAGTAAAGTAAGAAAAGAAGAAAGAATTTCAGTTTTAAAGAATATGCTTTGAGAAGTAATAAGTATTTATAAAAGTGAAGAAGTAAAGTAAGAAAAGAAGATAGAGTTTCAGTTTCAAAGAGTATGCTTAGAGAAGGAATATGTATTTAGAAAAGTGAATAAGTAAAGTAAGAAAAAAAGAAAGAATTTTAGTTTTAAGGAGTATGCTTTGAGAAGTAATAAGTATTTAGAAAAGTGAAGTAGTAAAGTAAGAAAAGAAGAAAGAATTTCAGTTTTAAGGAGTATGATTTGAGAAGTAATAAGTATTTAGAAAAGTGAAGAAGTAAAGTAAGAAAAGATAGAGTTTCAGTTTTAAGGAGTATGCTTTGAGAAGTAATAAGTTTTTTGAAAAGTGAAGAAGTAAAGTAAGAAAAGAAGATAGAGTTTCAGTTTTAAGGAGTATGCTTTGAGAAGTAATAAGTATTTAGAAAAAGTTGAATAAGTAAAGTAAGAAAAAAAGATAGAGTTTCAGTTTTAAGGAGTATGCTTTGAGAAGGAATATGTATTTAGAAAAGTGAAGAAGTAAAGTAAGAAAAAAGGAAAGAATTTCAGTTTTAAAGAGTATGCTTTGAGAAGTAATAAGTATTTAGAAAAAGTTCAATAAGTAAAGTAAGAAAAGAAGATAGAGTTTCAGTTTCAAGGAGTATGCTTAGAGAAGTAATAAGTTTTTTGAAAAGTGAATAAGTAAAGTAAGAAAAGAAGAAAGAATTTCATATTTAGGTAGTATGATTTGAGAAGAAATAAGTATTTATAAAGTGAAGAAGTAAAGTAAGAAAAGAAGATAGAGTTTCAGTTTCAAGGAGTATGCTTAGAGAAGTAATATGTTTTTAAAAAAGTGAAGAAGTAAAGTAAGAAAAGAAGATAGAGTTTCAGTTTTAAGGAGTATGATTTGAGAAGTAATAAGTATTTAGAAAAGTGAATAAGTAAAGTAAGAAAAGAAGATAAAATTTCATTTTTGTGATAGTATGATTTGAGAAGAAAAAAGTATTTGGAAAAGTGAAGAAGTAAAGTAAGAAAAGAAGATAGAGTTTCAGTTTTAAGGAGTATGATTTGAGAAGTAATAAGTTTTTTGAAAAGTTGAATAAGTAAAGTAAGAAAAGAAGAAAGAATTTCAGTTTTAAAGAATATGCTTTGAGAAGTAATAAGTATTTATAAAAGTGAAGAAGTAAAGTAAGAAAAGAAGATAGAGTTTCAGTTTCAAAGAGTATGCTTAGAGAAGGAATATGTATTTAGAAAAGTGAATAAGTAAAGTAAGAAAAAAAGAAAGAATTTTAGTTTTAAGGAGTATGCTTTGAGAAGTAATAAGTATTTAGAAAAGTGAAGTAGTAAAGTAAGAAAAGAAGAAAGAATTTCAGTTTTAAGGAGTATGATTTGAGAAGTAATAAGTATTTAGAAAAGTGAAGAAGTAAAGTAAGAAAAGAAGATAGAATTTCAGTTTTAAGGAGTATGCTTTGAGAAGTAATAAGTTTTTTGAAAAGTGAATAAGTAAAGTAAGAAAAGATAGAGTTTCAGTTTTAAGGAGTATGCTTTGAGAAGTAATAAGTATTTAGAAAAGTGAAGAAGTAAAGTAAGAAAAGAAGATAGTGTTTCATTTTTAAGGAGTATGCTTTGAGAAGTAATAAGTTTTTTGAAAAGTGAATAAGTAAAGTAAGTAAAGAAGATAGAGTTTCAGTTTCAAGGAGTATGCTTAGAGAAGGAATATGTATTTAGAAAAGTGAAGAAGTAAAGTAAGAAAAGAAGATAGAATTTCAGTTTCAAAGAGTATGCTTAGAGAAGTAATAAGTATTTAGAAAAGTGAAGAAGTAAAGTAAGAAAAAAGGAAAGAATTTCAGTTTTAAAGAGTATGCTTTGAGAAGTAATAAGTATTTAGAAAAAGTTCAATAAGTAAAGTAAGAAAAGAAGATAGAGTTTCAGTTTCAAGGAGTATGCTTAGAGAAGTAATAAGTTTTTTGAAAAGTGAATAAGTAAAGTAAGAAAAAAAGAAAGAATTTCAGTTTTAAGGAGTATGCTTAGAGAAGGAATAAGTATTTATAAAGTGAAGAAGTAAAGTAAGAAAAGAAGATAGAGTTTCAGTTTCAAGGAGTATGCTTAGAGAAGTAATATGTTTTTAAAAAAGTGAAGAAGTAAAGTAAGAAAAGAAGATAGAGTTTCAGTTTTAAGGAGTATGATTTGAGAAGTAATAAGTATTTAGAAAAGTGAATAAGTAAAGTAAGAAAAGAAGATAAAATTTCATTTTTGTGATAGTATGATTTGAGAAGAAAAAAGTATTTGGAAAAGTGAAGAAGTAAAGTAAGAAAAGAAGATAGAGTTTCAGTTTTAAGGAGTATGATTTGAGAAGTAATAAGTTTTTTGAAAAGTTGAATAAGTAAAGTAAGAAAAGAAGAAAGAATTTCAGTTTTAAAGAATATGCTTTGAGAAGTAATAAGTATTTATAAAAGTGAAGAAGTAAAGTAAGAAAAGAAGATAGAGTTTCAGTTTCAAAGAGTATGCTTAGAGAAGGAATATGTATTTAGAAAAGTGAAGAAGTAAAGTAAGAAAAGAAGAAAGAATTTCAGTTTTAAGGAGTATGCTTTGAGAAGAAATAAGTATTTAGAAAAGTGAATAAGTAAAGTAAGAAAAGAAGATAAAATTTCATTTTTGTGATAGTATGATTTGAGAAGAAAAAAGTATTTGGAAAAGTGAAGAAGTAAAGTAAGAAAAGAAGATAGAGTTTCAGTTTTAAGGAGTATGATTTGAGAAGTAATAAGTTTTTTGAAAAGTTGAATAAGTAAAGTAAGAAAAGAAGAAAGAATTTCAGTTTTAAAGAATATGCTTTGAGAAGTAATAAGTATTTATAAAAGTGAAGAAGTAAAGTAAGAAAAGAAGATAGAGTTTCAGTTTCAAAGAGTATGCTTAGAGAAGGAATATGTATTTAGAAAAGTGAATAAGTAAAGTAAGAAAAAAAGAAAGAATTTTAGTTTTAAGGAGTATGCTTTGAGAAGTAATAAGTATTTAGAAAAGTGAAGTAGTAAAGTAAGAAAAGAAGAAAGAATTTCAGTTTTAAGGAGTATGATTTGAGAAGTAATAAGTATTTAGAAAAGTGAAGAAGTAAAGTAAGAAAAGATAGAGTTTCAGTTTTAAGGAGTATGCTTTGAGAAGTAATAAGTTTTTTGAAAAGTGAATAAGTAAAGTAAGAAAAGAAGATAGAGTTTCAGTTTTAAGGAGTATGCTTTGAGAAGTAATAAGTATTTAGAAAAAGTTGAATAAGTAAAGTAAGAAAAAAAGATAGAGTTTCAGTTTTAAGGAGTATGCTTTGAGAAGGAATATGTATTTAGAAAAGTGAAGAAGTAAAGTAAGAAAAAAGGAAAGAATTTCAGTTTTAAAGAGTATGCTTTGAGAAGTAATAAGTATTTAGAAAAAGTTCAATAAGTAAAGTAAGAAAAGAAGATAGAGTTTCAGTTTCAAGGAGTATGCTTAGAGAAGTAATAAGTTTTTTGAAAAGTGAATAAGTAAAGTAAGAAAAGAAGAAAGAATTTCATATTTAGGTAGTATGATTTGAGAAGAAATAAGTATTTATAAAGTGAAGAAGTAAAGTAAGAAAAGAAGATAGAGTTTCAGTTTCAAGGAGTATGCTTAGAGAAGTAATATGTTTTTAAAAAAGTGAAGAAGTAAAGTAAGAAAAGAAGATAGAGTTTCAGTTTTAAGGAGTATGATTTGAGAAGTAATAAGTATTTAGAAAAGTGAATAAGTAAAGTAAGAAAAGAAGATAAAATTTCATTTTTGTGATAGTATGATTTGAGAAGAAAAAAGTATTTGGAAAAGTGAAGAAGTAAAGTAAGAAAAGAAGATAGAGTTTCAGTTTTAAGGAGTATGATTTGAGAAGTAATAAGTTTTTTGAAAAGTTGAATAAGTAAAGTAAGAAAAGAAGAAAGAATTTCAGTTTTAAAGAATATGCTTTGAGAAGTAATAAGTATTTATAAAAGTGAAGAAGTAAAGTAAGAAAAGAAGATAGAGTTTCAGTTTCAAAGAGTATGCTTAGAGAAGGAATATGTATTTAGAAAAGTGAATAAGTAAAGTAAGAAAAAAAGAAAGAATTTTAGTTTTAAGGAGTATGCTTTGAGAAGTAATAAGTATTTAGAAAAGTGAAGTAGTAAAGTAAGAAAAGAAGAAAGAATTTCAGTTTTAAGGAGTATGCTTTGAGAAGAAATAAGTATTTAGAAAAGTGAATAAGTAAAGTAAGAAAAGAAGATAAAATTTCATTTTTGTGATAGTATGATTTGAGAAGAAAAAAGTATTTGGAAAAGTGAAGAAGTAAAGTAAGAAAAGAAGATAGAGTTTCAGTTTTAAGGAGTATGCTTAGAGAAGTAATAAGTATTTAGAAAAAGTTGAATAAGTAAAGTAAGAAAAAAAGATAGAGTTTCAGTTTTAAGGAGTATGCTTTGAGAAGTAATAAGTTTTTTGAAAAGTGAATAAGTAAAGTAAGAAAAAAAGAAAGAATTTCAGTTTTAAGGAGTATGCTTAGAGAAGGAATATGTATTTAGAAAAGTGAATAAGTAAAGTAAGAAAAGAAGATAGAGTTTCAGTTTTAAGGAGTATGCTTAGAGAAGTAATAAGTATTTAGAAAAGTGAAGAAGTAAAGTAAGAAAAGATAGAGTTTCAGTTTTAAGGAGTATGCTTTGAGAAGTAATAAGTTTTTTGAAAAAGTTGAATAAGTAAAGTAAGAAAAGAAGATAGAATTTCAGTTTTAAGGAGTATGCTTAGAGAAGTAATAAGTATTTAGAAAAGTGAAGAAGTAAAGTAAGAAAAGATAGAGTTTCAGTTTTAAGGAGTATGCTTTGAGAAGTAATAAGTATTTAGAAAAGTGAAGAAGTAAAGTAAGAAAAGAAGATAGTGTTTCATTTTTAAGGAGTATGCTTTGAGAAGTAATAAGTTTTTTGAAAAGTGAATAAGTAAAGTAAGTAAAGAAGATAGAGTTTCAGTTTCAAGGAGTATGCTTAGAGAAGGAATATGTATTTAGAAAAGTGAAGAAGTAAAGTAAGAAAAGAAGATAGAATTTCAGTTTCAAAGAGTATGCTTAGAGAAGTAATAAGTATTTAGAAAAGTGAAGAAGTAAAGTAAGAAAAAAGGAAAGAATTTCAGTTTTAAAGAGTATGCTTTGAGAAGTAATAAGTATTTAGAAAAAGTTCAATAAGTAAAGTAAGAAAAGAAGATAGAGTTTCAGTTTCAAGGAGTATGCTTAGAGAAGTAATAAGTTTTTTGAAAAGTGAATAAGTAAAGTAAGAAAAAAAGAAAGAATTTCAGTTTTAAGGAGTATGCTTAGAGAAGGAATAAGTATTTATAAAGTGAAGAAGTAAAGTAAGAAAAGAAGATAGAGTTTCAGTTTCAAGGAGTATGCTTAGAGAAGTAATATGTTTTTAAAAAAGTGAAGAAGTAAAGTAAGAAAAGAAGATAGAGTTTCAGTTTTAAGGAGTATGATTTGAGAAGTAATAAGTATTTAGAAAAGTGAATAAGTAAAGTAAGAAAAGAAGATAAAATTTCATTTTTGTGATAGTATGATTTGAGAAGAAAAAAGTATTTGGAAAAGTGAAGAAGTAAAGTAAGAAAAGAAGATAGAGTTTCAGTTTTAAGGAGTATGATTTGAGAAGTAATAAGTTTTTTGAAAAGTTGAATAAGTAAAGTAAGAAAAGAAGAAAGAATTTCAGTTTTAAAGAATATGCTTTGAGAAGTAATAAGTATTTATAAAAGTGAAGAAGTAAAGTAAGAAAAGAAGATAGAGTTTCAGTTTCAAAGAGTATGCTTAGAGAAGGAATATGTATTTAGAAAAGTGAAGAAGTAAAGTAAGAAAAGAAGAAAGAATTTCAGTTTTAAGGAGTATGCTTTGAGAAGAAATAAGTTTTTTGAAAAGTGAATAAGTAAAGTAAGAAAAGAAGATAGAGTTTCAGTTTTAAGGAGTATGCTTAGAGAAGTAATAAGTATTTAGAAAAAGTTGAATAAGTAAAGTAAGAAAAGAAGAAAGAATTTCATATTTAGGTAGTATGATTTGAGAAGAAATAAGTATTTATAAAGTGAAGAAGTAAAGTAAGAAAAGAAGATAGAGTTTCAGTTTCAAGGAGTATGCTTAGAGAAGGAATATGTTTTTAAAAAAGTGAATAAGTAAAGTAAGAAAAGAAGATAGAATTTCAGTTTTAAGGAGTATGCTTTGAGAAGAAATATGTATTTAGAAAAGTGAATAAGTAAAGTAAGAAAAAAAGAAAGAATTTTAGTTTTAAGGAGTATGCTTTGAGAAGTAATAAGTATTTAGAAAAGTGAAGTAGTAAAGTAAGAAAAGAAGAAAGAATTTCAGTTTTAAGGAGTATGATTTGAGAAGTATTAAGTATTTAGAAAAGTGAAGAAGTAAAGTAAGAAAAGAAGATAGAATTTCAGTTTTAAGGAGTATGCTTTGAGAAGAAATAAGTTTTTTGAAAAGTGAATAAGTAAAGTAAGAAAAGAAGATAGAGTTTCAGTTTTAAGGAGTATGCTTTGAGAAGTAATAAGTATTTAGAAAAGTGAATAAGTAAAGTATGAAAAGAAGATAGAGTTTCAGTTTTAAGGAGTATGCTTTGAGAAGTAATAAGTATTTAGAAAAGTGAAGAAGTAAAGTAAGAAAAGAAGAAAGAATTTCAGTTTTAAGGAGTATGATTTGAGAAGTAATAAGTATTTAGAAAAAGTTGAATAAGTAAAGTAAGAAAAAAAGATAGAGTTTCAGTTTTAAGGAGTATGCTTTGAGAAGTAATAAGTATTTAGAAAAGTGAAGAAGTAAAGTAAGAAAAGAAGAAAGAATTTCAGTTTTAAGGAGTATGCTTTGAGAAGAAATAAGTTTTTTGAAAAGTGAATAAGTAAAGTAAGAAAAGAAGATAGAGTTTCAGTTTTAAGGAGTATGCTTAGAGAAGTAATAAGTATTTAGAAAAGTGAATAAGTAAAGTATGAAAAGAAGATAGAGTTTCAGTTTTAAGGAGTATGCTTTGAGAAGTAATAAGTATTTAGAAAAGCGAAGAAGTAAAGTAAGAAAAGAAGATAGAGTTTCAGTTTTAAAGAGTATGCTTTGAGAAGTAATAAGTATTTAAAAAAGTGAAGAAGTAAAGTAAAAAAAAAGATAGAATTTCAGTTTTAAAGAGTATGCTTAGAGAAGAAATAAGTATTTAAAAAAGCGAAGAAGTAAAGTAAAAAAAGAAGATAGAGTTTCAGTTTTAAGGAGTATGCTTTGAGAAGTAATAAGTATTTAAAAAAGTGAAGAAGTAAAGTAAAAAAAAAGATAGAATTTCAGTTTTAAAGAGTATGCTTAGAGAAGAAATAAGTATTTAAAAAAGCGAAGAAGTAAAGTAAAAAAAGAAGATAGAGTTTCAGTTTTAAGGAGTATGCTTTGAGAAGAAATAAGTATTTTGAAAAGTGAATAAGTAAAGTAAGAAAAAAAGATAAAGTTTCAGTTTTAAGGAGTATGCTTAGAGAAGGAATAAGTATTTATAAAAGTGAAGAAGTAAAGTAAGAAAAGAAGATAGAATTTCAGTTTTAAAGAGTATGCTTAGAGAAGAAATAAGTATTTAGAAAAGCGAAGAAGTAAAGTAAGAAAAGAAGATAGAGTTTCAGTTTTAAGGAGTATGCTTTGAGAAGAAATAAGTATTTAGAAAAGTGAATAAGTAAAGTAAGAAAAGAAGATAAAATTTCAGTTTTAAGGAGTATGATTTGAGAAGAAATAAGTTTTTTGAAAAAGTTGAATAAGTAAAGTAAGAAAAGAAGATAGAGTTTCAGTTTTAAGGAGTATGATTTGAGAAGTAATAAGTTTTTTGAAAAGTGAATAAGTAAAGTAAGAAAAGAAGATAGAGTTTCAGTTTTATTGAGTGTGCTTTGAGAAGAAATAAGTATTTAGAAAAGTGAAGAAGTAGAGTAAGAAAAGAAGAAAGAATTTCAGTTTTAAAGAGTATGCTTTGAGAAGTAATAAGTATTTTGAAAAGTGAATAAGTAAAGTAAGAAAAAAAGAAAGTAATTCAGTTTTAAGGAGTATGCTTAGAGAAGGAATATGTATTTAAAAAAGTGAAGAAGTAAAGTAAGAAAAGAAGAAAGAATTTCAGTTTTAAAGAATATGCTTTGAGAAGTAATAAGTATTTATAAAAGTGAATAAGTAAAGTAAGAAAAGAAGATAGAGTTTCAGTTTTAAGGAGTATGCTTTGAGAAGTAATAAGTTTTTTGAAAAAGTTGAATAAGTAAAGTAAGAAAAGAAGAAAGAATTTCAGTTTTAAAGAATATGCTTTGAGAAGTAATAAGTATTTATAAAAGTGAAGAAGTAAAGTAAGAAAAAAAGAAAGAATTTCAGTTTTAAGGAGTATGCTTAGAGAAGGAATATGTATTTAGAAAAGTGAATAAGTAAAGTAAGAAAAGAAGATAGAGTTTCAGTTTTAAGGAGTATGCTTTGAGAAGTAATAAGTATTTAGAAAAGTGAATAAGTAAAGTATGAAAAGAAGATAGAGTTTCAGTTTTAAGGAGTATGCTTTGAGAAGTAATAAGTATTTAGAAAAGTGAAGAAGTAAAGTAAGAAAAGAAGAAAGAATTTCAGTTTTAAGGAGTATGATTTGAGAAGTAATAAGTATTTAGAAAAAGTTGAATAAGTAAAGTAAGAAAAAAAGATAGAGTTTCAGTTTTAAGGAGTATGCTTTGAGAAGTAATAAGTATTTAGAAAAGTGAAGAAGTAAAGTAAGAAAAGAAGAAAGAATTTCAGTTTTAAGGAGTATGCTTTGAGAAGAAATAAGTTTTTTGAAAAGTGAATAAGTAAAGTAAGAAAAGAAGATAGAGTTTCAGTTTTAAGGAGTATGCTTAGAGAAGTAATAAGTATTTAGAAAAGTGAATAAGTAAAGTATGAAAAGAAGATAGAGTTTCAGTTTTAAGGAGTATGCTTTGAGAAGTAATAAGTATTTAGAAAAGCGAAGAAGTAAAGTAAGAAAAGAAGATAGAGTTTCAGTTTTAAAGAGTATGCTTTGAGAAGTAATAAGTATTTAAAAAAGTGAAGAAGTAAAGTAAAAAAAAAGATAGAATTTCAGTTTTAAAGAGTATGCTTAGAGAAGAAATAAGTATTTAAAAAAGCGAAGAAGTAAAGTAAAAAAAGAAGATAGAGTTTCAGTTTTAAGGAGTATGCTTTGAGAAGAAATAAGTATTTTGAAAAGTGAATAAGTAAAGTAAGAAAAAAAGATAAAGTTTCAGTTTTAAGGAGTATGCTTAGAGAAGGAATAAGTATTTAAAAAAGTGAAGAAGTAAAGTAAGAAAAAAAGATAGAATTTCAGTTTTAAAGAGTATGCTTAGAGAAGAAATAAGTATTTAGAAAAGCGAAGAAGTAAAGTAAGAAAAGAAGATAGAGTTTCAGTTTTAAGGAGTATGCTTTGAGAAGAAATAAGTATTTAGAAAAGTGAATAAGTAAAGTAAGAAAAGAAGATAAAATTTCAGTTTTAAGGAGTATGATTTGAGAAGAAATAAGTTTTTTGAAAAAGTTGAATAAGTAAAGTAAGAAAAGAAGATAGAGTTTCAGTTTTAAGGAGTATGATTTGAGAAGTAATAAGTTTTTTGAAAAGTGAATAAGTAAAGTAAGAAAAGAAGATAGAGTTTCAGTTTTATTGAGTGTGCTTTGAGAAGAAATAAGTATTTAGAAAAGTGAAGAAGTAGAGTAAGAAAAGAAGAAAGAATTTCAGTTTTAAAGAGTATGCTTTGAGAAGTAATAAGTATTTTGAAAAGTGAATAAGTAAAGTAAGAAAAAAAGAAAGTAATTCAGTTTTAAGGAGTATGCTTAGAGAAGGAATATGTATTTAAAAAAGTGAAGAAGTAAAGTAAGAAAAAAAGAAAGAATTTCAGTTTTAAGGAGTATGCTTAGAGAAGGAATATGTATTTAGAAAAGTGAATAAGTAAAGTAAGAAAAGAAGATAGAGTTTCAGTTTTAAGGAGTATGCTTTGAGAAGTAATAAGTTTTTTGAAAAAGTTGAATAAGTAAAGTAAGAAAAGAAGAAAGAATTTCAGTTTTAAAGAATATGCTTTGAGAAGTAATAAGTATTTATAAAAGTGAAGAAGTAAAGTAAGAAAAAAAGAAAGAATTTCAGTTTTAAGGAGTATGCTTAGAGAAGGAATATGTATTTAGAAAAGTGAATAAGTAAAGTAAGAAAAGAAGATAAAATTTCAGTTTTAAGGAGTATGATTTGAGAAGAAATAAGTTTTTTGAAAAAGTTGAATAAGTAAAGTAAGAAAAGAAGATAGAGTTTCAGTTTTAAGGAGTATGATTTGAGAAGTAATAAGTTTTTTGAAAAGTGAATAAGTAAAGTAAGAAAAGAAGATAGAGTTTCAGTTTTATTGAGTGTGCTTTGAGAAGAAATAAGTATTTAGAAAAGTGAAGAAGTAGAGTAAGAAAAGAAGAAAGAATTTCAGTTTTAAAGAGTATGCTTTGAGAAGTAATAAGTATTTTGAAAAGTGAATAAGTAAAGTAAGAAAAAAAGAAAGTAATTCAGTTTTAAGGAGTATGCTTAGAGAAGGAATATGTATTTAAAAAAGTGAAGAAGTAAAGTAAGAAAAAAAGAAAGAATTTCAGTTTTAAGGAGTATGCTTAGAGAAGGAATATGTATTTAGAAAAGTGAATAAGTAAAGTAAGAAAAGAAGATAGAGTTTCAGTTTTAAGGAGTATGCTTTGAGAAGTAATAAGTTTTTTGAAAAAGTTGAATAAGTAAAGTAAGAAAAGAAGAAAGAATTTCAGTTTTAAAGAATATGCTTTGAGAAGTAATAAGTATTTATAAAAGTGAAGAAGTAAAGTAAGAAAAAAAGAAAGAATTTCAGTTTTAAGGAGTATGCTTAGAGAAGGAATATGTATTTAGAAAAGTGAATAAGTAAAGTAAGAAAAGAAGATAGAGTTTCAGTTTTAAGGAGTATGCTTTGAGAAGTAATAAGTATTTAGAAAAGTGAAGAAGTAAAGTAAGAAAAGAAGATAGAATTTCAGTTTTAAGGAGTATGCTTAGAGAAGGAATATGTATTTAAAAAAGTGAAGAAGTAAAGTAAGAAAAAAAGAAAGAATTTCAGTTTTAAGGAGTATGCTTAGAGAAGGAATATGTATTTAGAAAAGTGAATAAGTAAAGTAAGAAAAGAAGATTGAGTTTAAGTTTTATTGAGTGTGCTTTTAGAAGAAATAATTATTTAGAAAAGTGAATATGTAAAGTAAGAAAAGAAGAAAGAATTTCAGTTTTAAAGAGTATGCTTTGAGAAGTAATAAGTATTTATAAAAAGTTGAATAAGTAAAGTAAGAAAAGAAGAAAGAATTTCAGTTTTAAAGAATATGCTTTGAGAAGTAATAAGTATTTATAAAAGTGAATAAGTAAAGTAAGAAAAAAAGAAAGAATTTCAGTTTTAAGGAGTATGCTTAGAGAAGGAATATGTATTTAGAAAAGTGAATAAGTAAAGTAAGAAAAGAAGATAGAGTTTCAGTTTTAAGGAGTATGCTTTGAGAAGTAATAAGTATTTAGAAAAGTGAATAAGTAAAGTATGAAAAGAAGATAGAGTTTCAGTTTTAAGGAGTATGCTTTGAGAAGTAATAAGTATTTAGAAAAGTGAAGAAGTAAAGTAAGAAAAGAAGAAAGAATTTCAGTTTTAAGGAGTATGATTTGAGAAGTAATAAGTATTTAGAAAAAGTTGAATAAGTAAAGTAAGAAAAAAAGATAGAGTTTCAGTTTTAAGGAGTATGCTTTGAGAAGTAATAAGTATTTAGAAAAGTGAAGAAGTAAAGTAAGAAAAGAAGAAAGAATTTCAGTTTTAAGGAGTATGCTTTGAGAAGAAATAAGTTTTTTGAAAAGTGAATAAGTAAAGTAAGAAAAGAAGATAGAGTTTCAGTTTTAAGGAGTATGCTTAGAGAAGTAATAAGTATTTAGAAAAGTGAATAAGTAAAGTATGAAAAGAAGATAGAGTTTCAGTTTTAAGGAGTATGCTTTGAGAAGTAATAAGTATTTAGAAAAGCGAAGAAGTAAAGTAAGAAAAGAAGATAGAGTTTCAGTTTTAAAGAGTATGCTTTGAGAAGTAATAAGTATTTAAAAAAGTGAAGAAGTAAAGTAAAAAAAAAGATAGAATTTCAGTTTTAAAGAGTATGCTTAGAGAAGAAATAAGTATTTAAAAAAGCGAAGAAGTAAAGTAAAAAAAGAAGATAGAGTTTCAGTTTTAAGGAGTATGCTTTGAGAAGTAATAAGTATTTAAAAAAGTGAAGAAGTAAAGTAAAAAAAAAGATAGAATTTCAGTTTTAAAGAGTATGCTTAGAGAAGAAATAAGTATTTAAAAAAGCGAAGAAGTAAAGTAAAAAAAGAAGATAGAGTTTCAGTTTTAAGGAGTATGCTTTGAGAAGAAATAAGTATTTTGAAAAGTGAATAAGTAAAGTAAGAAAAAAAGATAAAGTTTCAGTTTTAAGGAGTATGCTTAGAGAAGGAATAAGTATTTAAAAAAGTGAAGAAGTAAAGTAAGAAAAAAAGATAGAATTTCAGTTTTAAAGAGTATGCTTAGAGAAGAAATAAGTATTTAGAAAAGCGAAGAAGTAAAGTAAGAAAAGAAGATAGAGTTTCAGTTTTAAGGAGTATGCTTTGAGAAGAAATAAGTATTTAGAAAAGTGAATAAGTAAAGTAAGAAAAGAAGATAAAATTTCAGTTTTAAGGAGTATGATTTGAGAAGAAATAAGTTTTTTGAAAAAGTTGAATAAGTAAAGTAAGAAAAGAAGATAGAGTTTCAGTTTTAAGGAGTATGATTTGAGAAGTAATAAGTTTTTTGAAAAGTGAATAAGTAAAGTAAGAAAAGAAGATAGAGTTTCAGTTTTATTGAGTGTGCTTTGAGAAGAAATAAGTATTTAGAAAAGTGAAGAAGTAGAGTAAGAAAAGAAGAAAGAATTTCAGTTTTAAAGAGTATGCTTTGAGAAGTAATAAGTATTTTGAAAAGTGAATAAGTAAAGTAAGAAAAAAAGAAAGTAATTCAGTTTTAAGGAGTATGCTTAGAGAAGGAATATGTATTTAAAAAAGTGAAGAAGTAAAGTAAGAAAAAAAGAAAGAATTTCAGTTTTAAGGAGTATGCTTAGAGAAGGAATATGTATTTAGAAAAGTGAATAAGTAAAGTAAGAAAAGAAGATAGAGTTTCAGTTTTAAGGAGTATGCTTTGAGAAGTAATAAGTTTTTTGAAAAAGTTGAATAAGTAAAGTAAGAAAAGAAGAAAGAATTTCAGTTTTAAAGAATATGCTTTGAGAAGTAATAAGTATTTATAAAAGTGAAGAAGTAAAGTAAGAAAAAAAGAAAGAATTTCAGTTTTAAGGAGTATGCTTAGAGAAGGAATATGTATTTAGAAAAGTGAATAAGTAAAGTAAGAAAAGAAGATAAAATTTCAGTTTTAAGGAGTATGATTTGAGAAGAAATAAGTTTTTTGAAAAAGTTGAATAAGTAAAGTAAGAAAAGAAGATAGAGTTTCAGTTTTAAGGAGTATGATTTGAGAAGTAATAAGTTTTTTGAAAAGTGAATAAGTAAAGTAAGAAAAGAAGATAAAATTTCAGTTTTAAGGAGTATGATTTGAGAAGAAATAAGTTTTTTGAAAAAGTTGAATAAGTAAAGTAAGAAAAGAAGATAGAGTTTCAGTTTTAAGGAGTATGATTTGAGAAGTAATAAGTTTTTTGAAAAGTGAATAAGTAAAGTAAGAAAAGAAGATAGAGTTTCAGTTTTATTGAGTGTGCTTTGAGAAGAAATAAGTATTTAGAAAAGTGAAGAAGTAAAGTAAGAAAAGAAGATAGAGTTTCAGTTTTAAGGAGTATGCTTTGAGAAGTAATAAGTATTTAGAAAAGTGAAGAAGTAAAGTAAGAAAAGAAGATAGAATTTCAGTTTTAAGGAGTATGCTTAGAGAAGGAATATGTATTTAAAAAAGTGAAGAAGTAAAGTAAGAAAAAAAGAAAGAATTTCAGTTTTAAGGAGTATGCTTAGAGAAGGAATATGTATTTAGAAAAGTGAATAAGTAAAGTAAGAATAGAAGATAGAGTTTCAGTTTTAAGGAGTATGCTTTGAGAAGTAATAAGTATTTGGAAAAGTGAATAAGTAAAGTATGAAAAGAAGATAGAGTTTCAGTTTTAAGGAGTATGCTTTGAGAAGTAATAAGTATTTGGAAAAGTGAAGAAATAAAGTAAGAAAAGAAGATAGAATTTCAGTTTTAAGGAGTATGATTTGAGAAGTAATAAGTATTTAGAAAAAGTTGAATAAGTAAAGTAAGAAAAGAAGAAAGAATTTCAGTTTTAAGGAGTATGATTTGAGAAGTAATAAGTTTTTTGAATAGTGAATAAGTAAAGTAAGAAAAGAAGATAGAGTTTCAGTTTTAAGGAGTATGATTGGAGAAGTAATAAGTTTTTTGAAAAGTGAATAAGTAAAGTAAGAAAAGAAGATTGAGTTTAAGTTTTATTGAGTGTGCTTTGAGAAGAAATAATTATTTAGAAAAGTGAATATGTAAAGTAAGAAAAGAAGAAAGAATTTCAGTTTTAAAGAGTATGCTTTGAGAAGTAATAAGTATTTATAAAAAGTTGAATAAGTAAAGTAAGAAAAGAAGAAAGAATTTCAGTTTTAAAGAATATGCTTTGAGAAGTAATAAGTATTTATAAAAGTGAATAAGTAAAGTAAGAAAAAAAGAAAGAATTTCAGTTTTAAGGAGTATGCTTAGAGAAGGAATATGTATTTAGAAAAGTGAATAAGTAAAGTAAGAAAAGAAGATAGAGTTTCAGTTTTAAGGAGTATGCTTTGAGAAGTAATAAGTTTTTTGAAAAGTGAATAAGTAAAGTAAGAAAAGAAGATAGAGTTTCAGTTTTAAGGAGTATGCTTAGAGAAGTAATAAGTATTTAGAAAAGTGAATAAGTAAAGTAAGAAAAGAAGATAGAATTTCAGTTTTAAGGAGTATGCTTTGAGAAGTAATAAGTATTTAGAAAAGTGAAGAAGTAGAGTAAGAAAAGAAGATAGAATTTCAGTTTTAAGGAGTATGCTTTGAGAAGTAATAAGTATTTGGAAAAGTGAATAAGTAAAGTATGAAAAGAAGATAGAGTTTCAGTTTTAAGGAGTATGCTTTGAGAAGTAATAAGTATTTGGAAAAGTGAAGAAATAAAGTAAGAAAAGAAGATAGAATTTCAGTTTTAAGGAGTATGCTTTGAGAAGTAATAAGTATTTAGAAAAGTGAAGAAGTAAAGTAAGAAAAGATAGAGTTTCAGTTTTAAGGAGTATGCTTTGAGAAGTAATAAGTTTTTTGAAAAGTGAATAAGTAAAGTAAGAAAAGAAGATAGAGTTTCAGTTTTAAGGAGTATGCTTTGAGAAGTAATAAGTTTTTTGAAAAGTGAATAAGTAAATTAAGAAAAAAAGATAGAATTTCAGTTTTAAGGAGTATGCTTTGAGAAGTAATAAGTTTTTTGAAAAGTGAATAAGTAAAGTAAGAAAAGAAGATAGAATTTCAGTTTTAAGGAGTATGCTTTGAGAAGTAATAAGTTTTTTGAAAAGTGAATAAGTAAAGTAAGAAAAAAAGATAGAATTTCAGTTTTAAGGAGTATGCTTAGAGAAGTAATAAGTATTTAGAAAAGTGAATAAGTAAAGTAAGAAAAGATAGAGTTTCAGTTTTAAGGAGTATGCTTTGAGAAGTAATAAGTATTTAGAAAAGTGAAGAAGTAAAGTAAGAAAAGATAGAGTTTCAGTTTTAAGGAGTATGCTTAGAGAAGAAATAAGTATTTATAAAAGTGAATAAGTAAAGTAAGAAAAAAAGAAAGAGTTTCAGTTTTAAGGAGTATGCTTTGAGAAGTAATAAGTATTTATAAAAGTGAATAAGTAAAGTAAGAAAAAAAGAAAGAGTTTCAGTTTTAAGGAGTATGCTTTGAGAAGTAATAAGTTTTTTGAAAAAGTTGAATAAGTAAAGTAAGAAAAGAAGATAGAGTTTCAGTTTTAAGGAGTATGCTTTGAGAAGTAATAAGTATTTGGAAAAGTGAAGAAATAAAGTAAGAAAAGAAGATAGAATTTCAGTTTTAAGGAGTATGCTTTGAGAAGTAATAAGTATTTAGAAAAGTGAAGAAGTAAAGTAAGAAAAGAAGATAGAATTTCAGTTTTAAGGAGTATGCTTTGAGAAGTAATAAGTTTTTTGAAAAGTGAATAAGTAAAGTAAGAAAAGATAGAGTTTCAGTTTTAAGGAGTATGCTTTGAGAAGTAATAAGTATTTAGAAAGTGAAGAAGTAAAGTATGAAAAGAAGAAAGAATTTCAGTTTTAAAGAGTATGCTTTGAGAAGTAATAAGTTTTTTGAAAAGTGAATAAGTAAAGTAAGAAAAAAAGAAAGAATTTCAGTTTTAAGGAGTATGCTTTGAGAAGTAATAAGTTTTTTGAAAAAGTTGAATAAGTAAAGTAAGAAAAGAAGATAGAGTTTCAGTTTTAAGGAGTATGCTTTGAGAAGTAATAAGTATTTGGAAAAGTGAAGAAATAAAGTAAGAAAAGAAGATAGAATTTCAGTTTTAAGGAGTATGCTTTGAGAAGTAATAAGTATTTAGAAAAGTGAAGAAGTAGAGTAAGAAAAGAAGATAGAATTTCAGTTTTAAGGAGTATGCTTTGAGAAGTAATAAGTTTTTTGAAAAGTGAATAAGTAAAGTAAGAAAAGAAGATAGAGTTTCAGTTTTAAGGAGTATGCTTTGAGAAGTAATAAGTTTTTTGAAAAGTGAATAAGTAAAGTAAGAAAAAAAGAAAGAATTTCAGTTTTAAGGAGTATGCTTAGAGAAGGAATATGTATTTAGAAAAGTGAATAAGTAAAGTAAGAAAAGAAGATAGAGTTTCAGTTTTAAGGAGTATGATTAGAGAAGTAATAAGTATTTAGAAAAGTGAAGAAGTAAAGTAAGAAAAGATAGAGTTTCAGTTTTAAGGAGTATGCTTTGAGAAGTAATAAGTTTTTTGAAAAAGTTGAATAAGTAAAGTAAGAAAAGAAGATAGAGTTTCAGTTTTAAGGAGTATGCTTTGAGAAGTAATAAGTATTTGGAAAAGTGAAGAAATAAAGTAAGAAAAGAAGATAGAATTTCAGTTTTAAGGAGTATGCTTTGAGAAGTAATAAGTTTTTTGAAAAGTGAATAAGTAAAGTAAGAAAAGAAGATAGAGTTTCAGTTTTAAGGAGTATGCTTTGAGAAGTAATAAGTTTTTTGAAAAGTGAATAAGTAAAGTAAGAAAAGATAGAGTTTCAGTTTTAAGGAGTATGATTGGAGAAGTAATAAGTATTTAGAAAAGTGAAGAAGTAAAGTAAGAAAAGAAGATAAAATTTCATTTTTAGATAGTATGATTTGAGAAGAAATAAGTATTTAGAAAAGTGAAGAAGTAAAGTAAGAAAAGAAGATAGAGTTTCAGTTTTAAGGAGTATGCTTAGAGAAGTAATAAGTATTTAGAAAAGTGAATAAGTAAAGTAAGAAAAGAAGATTGAGTTTAAGTTTTATTGAGTGTGCTTTGAGAAGAAATAATTATTTAGAAAAGTGAATAAGTAAAGTAAGAAAAGAAGAAAGAATTTCAGTTTTAAAGAGGATGCTTTGAGAAGAAATAAGTATTTAGAAAAGTGAAGAAGTAAAGTAAGAATAGAAGATAGAGTTTCAGTTTTAAGGAGTATGCTTTGAGAAGTAATAAGTATTTGGAAAAGTGAATAAGTAAAGTATGAAAAGAAGAAAGAGTTTCAGTTTTAAGGAGTATGCTTAGAGAAGTAATAAGTATTTAGAAAAGTGAATAAGTAAAGTAAGAAAAGATAGAGTTTCAGTTTTAAGGAGTATGCTTAGAGAAGGAATAAGTATTTAGAAAAGTGAAGAAGTAAAGTAAGAAAAGATAGAGTTTCAGTTTTAAGGAGTATGATTGGAGAAGTAATAAGTATTTTGAAAAGTGAATAAGTAAAGTAAGAAAAGAAGATAGAGTTTCAGTTTTAAAGAGTATGCTTTGAGAAGTAATAAGTATTTAGAAAAGTGAAGAAGTAAAGTAAGAAGAGAAGATAGAGTTTCAGTTTTAAGGAGTATGATTTGAGAAGTAATAAGTTTTTTGAAAAAGTTGAATAAGTAAAGTAAGAAAAAAAGAAAGAATTTCAGTTTTAAGGAGTATGATTTGAGAAGTAATAAGTATTTAGAAAAAGTTGAATAAGTAAAGTAAGAAAAGAAGAAAGAATTTCAGTTTTAAGGAGTATGATTTGAGAAGTAATAAGTTTTTTGAATAGTGAATAAGTAAAGTAAGAAAAGAAGATAGAGTTTCAGTTTTAAGGAGTATGATTGGAGAAGTAATAAGTTTTTTGAAAAGTGAATAAGTAAAGTAAGAAAAGAAGATTGAGTTTAAGTTTTAAGGAGTGTGCTTTGAAAAGAAATAAGTTTTTTGAAAAGTGAAGAAGTAAAGTAAGAAAAGAAGAAAGAATTTCAGTTTTAAAGAGTATGCTTTGAGAAGTAATAAGTTTTTTGAAAAGTGAATAAGTAAAGTAAGAAAAGAAGATAGAGTTTCAGTTTTAAGGAGTATTCTTTGAAAAGAAATAATTATTTAGAAAAGTGAATAAGTAAAGTAAGAAAAGAAGATAGAATTTCAGTTTTAAGGAGTATGCTTTGAGAAGTAATAAGTATTTGGAAAAGTGAAGAAATAAAGTAAGAAAAGAAGATAGAATTTCAGTTTTAAGGAGTATGCTTTGAGAAGTAATAAGTATTTAGAAAAGTGAAGAAGTAGAGTAAGAAAAGAAGATAGAATTTCAGTTTTAAGGAGTATGCTTTGAGAAGTAATAAGTTTTTTGAAAAGTGAATAAGTAAAGTAAGAAAAGAAGATAGAGTTTCAGTTTTAAGGAGTATGCTTTGAGAAGTAATAAGTATTTAGAAAGTGAAGAAGTAAAGTATGAAAAGAAGAAAGAATTTCAGTTTTAAAGAGTATGCTTTGAGAAGTAAAAAGTTTTTTGAAAAGTGAATAAGTAAAGTAAGAAAAAAAGAAAGAATTTCAGTTTTAAGGAGTATGCTTTGAGAAGTAATAAGTTTTTTGAAAAAGTTGAATAAGTAAAGTAAGAAAAGAAGATAGAGTTTCAGTTTTAAGGAGTATGCTTTGAGAAGTAATAAGTATTTGGAAAAGTGAAGAAATAAAGTAAGAAAAGAAGATAGAATTTCAGTTTTAAGGAGTATGCTTTGAGAAGTAATAAGTATTTAGAAAAGTGAAGAAGTAAAGTAAGAAAAGATAGAGTTTCAGTTTTAAGGAGTATGCTTTGAGAAGTAATAAGTTTTTTGAAAAGTGAATAAGTAAAGTAAGAAAAGAAGATAGAGTTTCAGTTTTAAGGAGTATGCTTTGAGAAGTAATAAGTTTTTTGAAAAGTGAATAAGTAAATTAAGAAAAAAAGAAAGAATTTCAGTTTTAAGGAGTATGCTTAGAGAAGGAATATGTATTTAGAAAAGTGAATAAGTAAAGTAAGAAAAGAAGATAGAGTTTCAGTTTTAAGGAGTATGATTGGAGAAGTAATAAGTATTTAGAAAAGTGAAGAAGTAAAGTAAGAAAAGAAGATAAAATTTCATTTTTAGATAGTATGATTTGAGAAGAAATAAGTATTTGGAAAAGTGAAGAAGTAAAGTAAGAAAAGAAGATAGAGTTTCAGTTTTAAGGAGTATGCTTAGAGAAGTAATAAGTATTTAGAAAAGTGAAGAAGTAAAGTAAGAAGAGAAGATAGAGTTTCAGTTTTAAGGAGTATGATTTGAGAAGTAATAAGTTTTTTGAAAAAGTTGAATAAGTAAAGTAAGAAAAAAAGAAAGAATTTCAGTTTTAAGGAGTATGCTTTGAGAAGTAATAAGTTTTTTGAAAAAGTTGAATAAGTAAAGTAAGAAAAGAAGATAGAGTTTCAGTTTTAAGGAGTATGCTTTGAGAAGTAATAAGTATTTGGAAAAGTGAATAAGTAAAGTAAGAAAAGATAGAGTTTCAGTTTTAAGGAGTATGCTTAGAGAAGGAATAAGTATTTAGAAAAGTGAAGAAGTAAAGTAAGAAAAGATAGAGTTTCAGTTTTAAGGAGTATGATTGGAGAAGTAATAAGTATTTTGAAAAGTGAATAAGTAAAGTAAGAAAAGAAGATTGAGTTTAAGTTTTATTGAGTGTGCTTTGAGAAGAAATAATTATTTAGAAAAGTGAATAAGTAAAGTAAGAAAAGAAGAAAGAATTTCAGTTTTAAAGAGGATGCTTTGAGAAGAAATAAGTATTTAGAAAAGTGAAGAAGTAAAGTAAGAATAGAAGATAGAGTTTCAGTTTTAAGGAGTATGCTTTGAGAAGTAATAAGTATTTTGAAAAGTGAATAAGTAAAGTAAGAAAAGAAGAAAGAGTTTCAGTTTTAAGGAGTATGCTTAGAGAAGTAATAAGTATTTAGAAAAGTGAATAAGTAAAGTAAGAAAAGATAGAGTTTCAGTTTTAAGGAGTATGCTTAGAGAAGGAATAAGTATTTAGAAAAGTGAAGAAGTAAAGTAAGAAAAGATAGAGTTTCAGTTTTAAGGAGTATGATTGGAGAAGTAATAAGTATTTTGAAAAGTGAATAAGTAAAGTAAGAAAAGAAGATAGAGTTTCAGTTTTAAAGAGTATGCTTTGAGAAGTAATAAGTATTTAGAAAAGTGAAGAAGTAAAGTAAGAAGAGAAGATAGAGTTTCAGTTTTAAGGAGTATGATTTGAGAAGTAATAAGTTTTTTGAAAAAGTTGAATAAGTAAAGTAAGAAAAAAAGAAAGAATTTCAGTTTTAAGGAGTATGATTTGAGAAGTAATAAGTTTTTTGAATAGTGAATAAGTAAAGTAAGAAAAGAAGATAGAGTTTCAGTTTTAAGGAGTATGATTGGAGAAGTAATAAGTTTTTTGAAAAGTGAATAAGTAAAGTAAGAAAAGAAGATTGAGTTTAAGTTTTAAGGAGTGTGCTTTGAAAAGAAATAAGTTTTTTGAAAAGTGAAGAAGTAAAGTAAGAAAAGAAGAAAGAATTTCAGTTTTAAAGAGTATGCTTTGAGAAGTAATAAGTATTTTGAAAAGTGAATAAGTAAAGTAAGAAAAGAAGATAGAGTTTCAGTTTTAAGGAGTATTCTTTGAAAAGAAATAATTATTTAGAAAAGTGAATAAGTAAAGTAAGAAAAGAAGATAGAATTTCAGTTTTAAGGAGTATGCTTTGAGAAGTAATAAGTATTTGGAAAAGTGAAGAAATAAAGTAAGAAAAGAAGATAGAATTTCAGTTTTAAGGAGTATGCTTTGAGAAGTAATAAGTATTTAGAAAAGTGAAGAAGTAGAGTAAGAAAAGAAGATAGAATTTCAGTTTTAAGGAGTATGCTTTGAGAAGTAATAAGTTTTTTGAAAAGTGAATAAGTAAAGTAAGAAAAGAAGATAGAGTTTCAGTTTTAAGGAGTATGCTTTGAGAAGTAATAAGTATTTAGAAAGTGAAGAAGTAAAGTATGAAAAGAAGAAAGAATTTCAGTTTTAAAGAGTATGCTTTGAGAAGTAATAAGTTTTTTGAAAAGTGAATAAGTAAAGTAAGAAAAAAAGAAAGAATTTCAGTTTTAAGGAGTATGCTTTGAGAAGTAATAAGTTTTTTGAAAAAGTTGAATAAGTAAAGTAAGAAAAGAAGATAGAGTTTCAGTTTTAAGGAGTATGCTTTGAGAAGTAATAAGTATTTGGAAAAGTGAAGAAATAAAGTAAGAAAAGAAGATAGAATTTCAGTTTTAAGGAGTATGCTTTGAGAAGTAATAAGTATTTAGAAAAGTGAAGAAGTAAAGTAAGAAAAGATAGAGTTTCAGTTTTAAGGAGTATGCTTTGAGAAGTAATAAGTTTTTTGAAAAGTGAATAAGTAAAGTAAGAAAAGAAGATAGAGTTTCAGTTTTAAGGAGTATGCTTTGAGAAGTAATAAGTTTTTTGAAAAGTGAATAAGTAAATTAAGAAAAAAAGAAAGAATTTCAGTTTTAAGGAGTATGCTTAGAGAAGGAATATGTATTTAGAAAAGTGAATAAGTAAAGTAAGAAAAGAAGATAGAGTTTCAGTTTTAAGGAGTATGATTGGAGAAGTAATAAGTATTTAGAAAAGTGAAGAAGTAAAGTAAGAAAAGAAGATAGAGTTTCAGTTTTAAGGAGTATGCTTTGAGAAGTAATAAGTTTTTTGAAAAAGTTGAATAAGTAAAGTAAGAAAAGAAGATAGAGTTTCAGTTTTAAGGAGTATGCTTTGAGAAGTAATAAGTATTTGGAAAAGTGAAGAAATAAAGTAAGAAAAGAAGATAGAATTTCAGTTTTAAGGAGTATGCTTTGAGAAGTAATAAGTATTTAGAAAAGTGAAGAAGTAGAGTAAGAAAAGAAGATAGAATTTCAGTTTTAAGGAGTATGCTTTGAGAAGTAATAAGTTTTTTGAAAAGTGAATAAGTAAAGTAAGAAAAGAAGATAGAGTTTCAGTTTTAAGGAGTATGCTTTGAGAAGTAATAAGTTTTTTGAAAAGTGAATAAGTAAAGTAAGAAAAGATAGAGTTTCAGTTTTAAGGAGTATGATTGGAGAAGTAATAAGTATTTAGAAAAGTGAAGAAGTAAAGTAAGAAAAGAAGATAAAATTTCATTTTTAGATAGTATGATTTGAGAAGAAATAAGTATTTGGAAAAGTGAAGAAGTAAAGTAAGAAAAGAAGATAGAGTTTCAGTTTTAAGGAGTATGATTTGAGAAGTAATAAGTTTTTAGAAAAGTGAAGAAGTAAAGTAAGAAGAGAAGATAGAGTTTCAGTTTTATTGAGTGTGCTTTGAGAAGAAATAATTATTTAGAAAAGTGAATAAGTAAAGTAAGAAAAGAAGAAAGAATTTCAGTTTTAAAGAGGATGCTTTGAGAAGAAATAAGTATTTAGAAAAGTTGAATAAGTAAAGTAAGAAAAGAAGAAAGAATTTCAGTTTTAAGGAGTATGATTGGAGAAGTAATAAGTATTTGGAAAAGTGAATAAGTAAAGTATGAAAAGAAGAAAGAGTTTCAGTTTTAAGGAGTATGCTTAGAGAAGTAATAAGTATTTAGAAAAGTGAAAAAGTAAAGTAAGAAAAGATAGAGTTTCAGTTTTAAGGAGTATGCTTAGAGAAGGAATAAGTATTTAGAAAAGTGAAGAAGTAAAGTAAGAAAAGATAGAGTTTCAGTTTTAAGGAGTATGCTTAGAGAAGTAATAAGTATTTTGAAAAGTGAATAAGTAAAGTAAGAAAAGAAGATAGAGTTTCAGTTTTATTGAGTATGCTTAGAGAAGTAATAGTTTTTTGAAAAGTGAATAAGTAAAGTAAGAAAAGAAGAAAGAATTTCAGTTTTAAAGAGTATTCTTTGAGAAGTAATAAGTTTTTTGAAAAAGTTGAATAAGTAAAGTAAGAAAAAAAGAAAGAATTTCAGTTTTAAGGAGTATGATTTGAGAAGTAATAAGTATTTAGAAAAAGTTGAATAAGTAAAGTAAGAAAAGAAGAAAGAATTTCAGTTTTAAGGAGTATGATTTGAGAAGTAATAAGTTTTTTGAATAGTGAATAAGTAAAGTAAGAAAAGAAGATAGAGTTTCAGTTTTAATGAGTATGATTGGAGAAGTAATAAGTTTTTTGAAAAGTGAATAAGTAAAGTAAGAAAAGAAGATTGAGTTTAAGTTTTAAGGAGTTGGCTTTGAAAAGAAATAAGTTTTTTGAAAAGTGAAGAAGTAAAGTAAGAAAAGAAGAAAGAATTTCAGTTTTAAAGAGTATGCTTTGAGAAGTAATAAGTATTTTGAAAAGTGAATAAGTAAAGTAAGAAAAGAAGATAGAGTTTCAGTTTTAAGGAGTATTCTTTGAAAAGAAATAATTATTTAGAAAAGTGAATAAGTAAAGTAAGAAAAGAAGAAAGAATTTCAGTTTTAAAGAGTATGCTTTGAGAAGTAATAAGTTTTTTGAAAAGTGAATAAGTAAAGTAAGAAAAGAAGATAGAGTTTCAGTTTTAAGGAGTATTCTTTGAAAAGAAATAATTATTTAGAAAAGTAAAGAAGTAAAGTAAGAAAAGAAGAAAGAATTTCAGTTTTAAAGAGTATGCTTTGAGAAGTAATAAGTTTTTTGAAAAGTGAATAAGTAAAGTAAGAAAAAAAGAAAGAATTTCAGTTTTAAAGAGTATGCTTTGAGAAGTAATAAGTATTTAGAAAAGTTGAATAAGTAAAGCAAGAAAAGAAGATAGAGTTTCAGTTTTAAGGAGTATGCTTTGAGAAGTAATAAGTATTTAGAAAAGCGAAGAAGTAAAGTAAAAAAAGAAGATAGAGTTTCAGTTTTAAATAGTATTCTTTGAGAAGTAATAAGTATTTATAAAAGCGAAGAAGTAAAGTAAGAAAAGATAGAGTTTCAGTTTTAAGGAGTATGCTTAGAGAAGGAATAAGTATTTAGAAAAGTGAAGAAGTAAAGTAAGAAAAGATAGAGTTTCAGTTTTAAGGAGTATGATTGGAGAAGTAATAAGTATTTAGAAAAGTGAAGAAGTAAAGTAAGAAAAGAAGATAGAGTTTCAGTTTTAAGGAGTATGCTTTGAGAAGTAATAAGAATTGAGATAAGTGAAGAAGTAAAGTAAGAAAAGAAGATAGAGTTTCAGTTTAAGGAGTATGCTTTGAGAAGTAATAAGTATTACGAAAAGTGAAGAAGTAAAGTAAGAAAAGAAGATAGAGTTTCAGTTTTAAAGAGTATGCTTTGAGAAGTATTAAGTATTACGAAAAGTGAAGAAGTAAAGTAAGAAAAGAAGATAGAGTTTCAGTTTTAAGGAGTATGCTTAGAGAAGTAATAAGTATTTAGAAAAGTGAATAAGTAAAGTAAGAAAAGATAGAGTTTCAGTTTTAAGGAATATGCTTAGAGAAGGAATAAGTATTTAGAAAAGTGAAGAAGTAAAGTAAGAAAAGATAGAGTTTCAGTTTTAAGGAGTATGATTGGAGAAGTAATAAGTATTTTGAAAAGTGAATAAGTAAAGTAAGAAAAGAAGATAGAGTTTCAGTTTTAAGGAGTATGCTTTGAGAAGTAATAAGTATTTAGAAAAGTGAAGAAGTAAAGTAAGAAGAGAAGATAGAGTTTCAGTTTTAAGGAGTATGATTTGAGAAGTAATAAGTTTTTTGAAAAAGTTGAATAAGTAAAGTAAGAAAAAAAGAAAGAATTTCAGTTTTAAGGAGTATGATTTGAGAAGTAATAAGTATTTAGAAAAAGTTGAATAAGTAAAGTAAGAAAAGAAGAAAGAATTTCAGTTTTAAGGAGTATGATTTGAGAAGTAATAAGTTTTTTGAATAGTGAATAAGTAAAGTAAGAAAAGAAGATAGAGTTTCAGTTTTAAGGAGTATGATTGGAGAAGTAATAAGTTTTTTGAAAAGTGAATAAGTAAAGTAAGAAAAGAAGATTGAGTTTAAGTTTTATTGAGTGTGCTTTGAGAAGAAATAATTATTTAGAAAAGTGAATAAGTAAAGTAAGAAAAGAAGAAAGAATTTCAGTTTTAAAGAGTATGCTTTGAGAAGTAATAAGTATTTTGAAAAGTGAATAAGTAAAGTAAGAAAAGAAGATAGAGTTTCAGTTTTAAGGAGTATTCTTTGAAAAGAAATAATTATTTAGAAAAGTGAATAAGTAAAGTAAGAAAAGAAGAAAGAATTTCAGTTTTAAAGAGTATGCTTTGAGAAGTAATAAGTTTTTTGAAAAGTTGAATAAGTAAAGTAAGAAAAGAAGATAGAGTTTCAGTTTTAAGGAGTATTCTTTGAGAAGTAATAAGTATTTAGAAAAAGTTGAATAAGTAAAGTAAGAAATGAAGATAGAATTTTAGTTTTAAGGAGTATGCTTTGAGAAGAAATAAGTATTTAGAAAAAGTTGAATAAGTAAAGTAAGAAAAGAAGATAGAGTTTCAGTTTTAAGGAGTATGATTTGAGAAGAAATAAGTATTTAGAAAAGTGAAGAAGTAAAGTAAGAAAAGAAGAAAGAATTTCAGTTTTAAGGAGTATGCTTAGAGAAGTAATAAGTATTTAGAAAAGTGAAGAAGTAAAGTAAGAAAAGATAGAGTTTCAGTTTTAAGGAGTATGCTTAGAGAAGGAATAAGTATTTAGAAAAGTGAAGAAGTAAAGTAAGAAAAAAAGAAAGAATTTCAGTTTTAAGGAGTATGCTTTGAGAAGTAATAAGTATTTAGAAAAAGTTGAATAAGTAAAGTAAGAAAAGAAGAAAGAATTTCAGTTTTATTGAGTATGATTGGAGAAGTAATAAGTTTTTTGAAAAGTGAATAAGTAAAGTAAGAAAAGAAGATTGAGTTTAAGTTTTATTGAGTGTGCTTTGAGAAGAAATAATTATTTAGAAAAGTGAATAAGTAAAGTAAGAAAAGAAGAAAGAATTTCAGTTTTAAAGAGTATGCTTTGAGAAGTAATAAGTATTTTGAAAAGTGAATAAGTAAAGTAAGAAAAGAAGATAGAGTTTCAGTTTTAAGGAGTATTCTTTGAAAAGAAATAATTATTTAGAAAAGTGAATAAGTAAAGTAAGAAAAGAAGAAAGAATTTCAGTTTTAAAGAGTATGCTTTGAGAAGTAATAAGTTTTTTGAAAAGTGAATAAGTAAAGTAAGAAAAGAAGATAGAGTTTCAGTTTTAAGGAGTATTCTTTGAAAAGAAATAATTATTTAGAAAAGTGAATAAGTAAAGTAAGAAAAGAAGAAAGAATTTCAGTTTTAAAGAGTATGCTTTGAGAAGTAATAAGTTTTTTGAAAAGTGAAGAAGTAAAGTAAGAAAAGAAAGAATTTCAGTTTTAAGGAGTATGCTTAGAGAAGGAATAAGTATTTAGAAAAGTTGAATAAGTAAAGCAAGAAAAGAAGATAGAGTTTCAGTTTTAAGGAGTATGCTTAGAGAAGTAATAAGTATTTAGAAAAGTGAAGAAGTAAAGTAAGAAAAGATAGAGTTTCAGTTTTAAGGAGTATGCTTAGAGAAGTAATAAGTATTTGGAAAAGTGAAGAAGTAAAGTAAGAAAAGATAGAGTTTCAGTTTTAAGGAGTATGCTTTGAGAAGTAATAAGTATTTAGAAAAAGTTGAATAAGTAAAGTAAGAAAAGAAGAAAGAATTTCAGTTTTAAGGAGTATGATTTGAGAAGTAATAAGTTTTTATAAAAGTGAAGAAGTAAAGTAAGAAAAAAAGATAGAGTTTCAGTTTTAAGGAGTATGATTGGAGAAGTAATAAGTTTTTTGAAAAGTGAATAAGTAAAGTAAGAAAAGAAGATTGAGTTTAAGTTTTATTGAGTGTGCTTTGAGAAGAAATAATTATTTAGAAAAGTGAATAAGTAAAGTAAGAAAAGAAGAAAGAATTTCAGTTTTAAAGAGTATGCTTTGAGAAGTAATAAGTTTTTTGGAAAAGTGAATAAGTAAAGTAAGAAAAGAAGAAAGAATTTCAGTTTTAAAGAGTATGCTTTGAGAAGTAATAAGTTTTTTGAAAAGTGAATAAGTAAAGTAAGAAAAGAAGATAGAGTTTCAGTTTTAAGGAGTATTCTTTGAAAAGAAATAATTATTTAGAAAAGTGAATAAGTAAAGTAAGAAAAGAAGAAAGAATTTCAGTTTTAAAGAGTATGCTTTGAGAAGTAATAAGTTTTTTGAAAAGTGAATAAGTAAAGTAAGAAAAAAAGAAAGAATTTCAGTTTTAAGGAGTATGCTTAGAGAAGGAATAAGTATTTAGAAAAGTTGAATAAGTAAAGCAAGAAAAGAAGATAGAGTTTCAGTTTTAAGGAGTATGCTTAGAGAAGTAATAAGTATTTAGAAAAGTGAAGAAGTAAAGTAAGAAAAGATAGAGTTTCAGTTTTAAGGAGTATGCTTAGAGAAGTAATAAGTATTTAGAAAAGTGAAGAAGTAAAGTAAGAAAAGATAGAGTTTCAGTTTTAAGGAGTATGCTTAGAGAAGGAATAAGTATTTAGAAAAGTGAAGAAGTAAAGTAAGAAAAGAAGAAAGAATTTCAGTTTTAAGGAGTATGCTTAGAGAAGTAATAAGTATTTAGAAAAGTGAAGAAGTAAAGTAAGAAAAGATAGAGTTTCAGTTTTAAGGAGTATGCTTAGAGAAGGAATAAGTATTTAGAAAAGTGAAGAAGTAAAGTAAGAAAAGAAGATAGAGTTTCAGTTTTAAGGAGTATGATTTGAGAAGTAATAAGTTTTTTGAAAAGTGAATAAGAAAGTAAGAAAAGAAGATTGAGTTTAAGTTTTATTGAGTGTGCTTTGAGAAGAAATAATTATTTAGAAAAGTGAATAAGTAAAGTAAGAAAAGAAGAAAGAATTTCAGTTTTAAAGAGTATGCTTTGAGAAGTAATAAGTTTTTTGAAAAGTGAATAAGTAAAGTAAGAAAAAAAGAAAGAATTTCAGTTTTAAGGAGTATGCTTAGAGAAGGAATATGTATTTAGAAAAGTGAATAAGTAAAGTAAGAAAAGAAGATAGAGTTTCAGTTTTAAGGAGTATGCTTTGAAAAGTAATAAGTTTTTTGAAAAAGTTGAATAAGTAAAGTAAGAAAAGAAGATAGAGTTTCAGTTTTAAGGAGTATGCTTTGAGAAGTAATAAGTATTTAGAAAAAGTTGAATAAGTAAAGTAAGAAAAGAAGATAGAGTTTCAGTTTTAAGGAGTATGATTTGAGAAGAAATAAGTATTTAGAAAAGCGAAGAAGTAAAGTAAAAAAAGAAGATAGAGTTTCAGTTTTAAATAGTATGCTTTGAGAAGTAATAAGTATTTAGAAAAAGTTGAATAAGTAAAGTAAGAAAAGAAGATAGAGTTTCAGTTTTAAGGAGTATGATTTGAGAAGTAATAAGTTTTTTGAAAAGTGAATAAGTAAAGTATGAAAAGAAGATAGAGTTTCAGTTTTAAGGATTATGCTTTGAGAAGTAATAAGTATTTAGAAAAGTGAAGAAGTAAAGTAAGAAAAGAAGAAAGAATTTCAGTTTTAAGGAGTATGATTTGAGAAGAAATAAGTATTTAGAAAAGTTGAATAAGTAAAGCAAGAAAAGAAGATAGAGTTTCAGTTTTAAGGAGTATGCTTAGAGAAGTAATAAGTATTTAGAAAAGTGAAGAAGTAAAGTAAGAAAAGATAGAGTTTCAGTTTTAAGGAGTATGCTTAGAGAAGTAATAAGTATTTAGAAAAGTGAAGAAGTAAAGTAAGAAAAGATAGAGTTTCAGTTTTAAGGAGTATGCTTTGAGAAGTAATAAGTATTTAGAAAAAGTTGAATAAGTAAAGTAAGAAAAGAAGAAAGAATTTCAGTTTTAAGGAGTATGATTTGAGAAGTAATAAGTTTTTATAAAAGTGAAGAAGTAAAGTAAGAAAAGATAGAGTTTCAGTTTTAAGGAGTATGCTTAGAGAAGGAATAAGTATTTAGAAAAGTGAAGAAGTAAAGTAAGAAAAGAAGATAGAGTTTCAGTTTTAAGGAGTATGATTTGAGAAGTAATAAGTTTTTTGAAAAGTGAATAAGAAAGTAAGAAAAGAAGATAGAATTTCAGTTTTAAGGAGTATGATTTGAGAAGTAATAAGTTTTTTGAAAAGTGAATAAGAAAGTAAGAAAAGAAGAAAGAATTTCAGTTTTAAGGAGTATGCTTTGAGAAGTAATAAGTATTTAGAAAAAGTTGAATAAGTAAAGTAAGAAAAGAAAGAATTTCAGTTTTAAAGAGTATGCTTTGAGAAGTAATAAGTTTTTTGAAAAGTGAATAAGTAAAGTAAGAAAAGAAGAAAGAGTTTCAGTTTTAAGGAGTATTCTTTGAAAAGAAATAATTATTTAGAAAAGTGAATAAGTAAAGTAAGAAAAGAAGAAAGAATTTCAGTTTTAAAGAGTATGCTTTGAGAAGTAATAAGTTTTTTGAAAAGTGAATAAGTAAAGTAAGAAAAAAAGAAAGAATTTCAGTTTTAAGGAGTATGCTTAGAGAAGGAATAAGTATTTAGAAAAGTTGAATAAGTAAAGCAAGAAAAGAAGATAGAGTTTCAGTTTTAAGGAGTATGCTTAGAGAAGTAATAAGTATTTAGAAAAGTGAAGAAGTAAAGTAAGAAAAGATAGAGTTTCAGTTTTAAGGAGTATGCTTAGAGAAGTAATAAGTATTTAGAAAAGTGAAGAAGTAAAGTAAGAAAAGATAGAGTTTCAGTTTTAAGGAGTATGCTTAGAGAAGGAATAAGTATTTAGAAAAGTGAAGAAGTAAAGTAAGAAAAGAAGAAAGAATTTCAGTTTTAAGGAGTATGCTTAGAGAAGTAATAAGTATTTAGAAAAGTGAAGAAGTAAAGTAAGAAAAGATAGAGTTTCAGTTTTAAGGAGTATGCTTAGAGAAGGAATAAGTATTTAGAAAAGTGAAGAAGTAAAGTAAGAAAAGAAGATAGAGTTTCAGTTTTAAGGAGTATGATTTGAGAAGTAATAAGTTTTTTGAAAAGTGAATAAGAAAGTAAGAAAAGAAGATTGAGTTTAAGTTTTATTGAGTGTGCTTTGAGAAGAAATAATTATTTAGAAAAGTGAATAAGTAAAGTAAGAAAAGAAGAAAGAATTTCAGTTTTAAAGAGTATGCTTTGAGAAGTAATAAGTTTTTTGAAAAGTGAATAAGTAAAGTAAGAAAAAAAGAAAGAATTTCAGTTTTAAGGAGTATGCTTAGAGAAGGAATATGTATTTAGAAAAGTGAATAAGTAAAGTAAGAAAAGAAGATAGAGTTTCAGTTTTAAGGAGTATGCTTTGAAAAGTAATAAGTTTTTTGAAAAAGTTGAATAAGTAAAGTAAGAAAAGAAGATAGAGTTTCAGTTTTAAGGAGTATGCTTTGAGAAGTAATAAGTATTTAGAAAAAGTTGAATAAGTAAAGTAAGAAAAGAAGATAGAGTTTCAGTTTTAAGGAGTATGATTTGAGAAGAAATAAGTATTTAGAAAAGTAAATAAGTAAAGTAAGTAAAGAAGATAGAGTTTCAGTTTCAAGGAGTATGCTTTGAGAAGTAATAAGTATTTAGAAAAAGTTGAATAAGTAAAGTAAGAAAAGAAGATAGAGTTTCAGTTTTAAGGAGTATGATTTGAGAAGTAATAAGTTTTTTGAAAAGTGAATAAGTAAAGTATGAAAAGAAGATAGAGTTTCAGTTTTAAGGATTATGCTTTGAGAAGTAATAAGTATTTAGAAAAGTGAAGAAGTAAAGTAAGAAAAAAAGAAAGGATTTCAGTTTTAAAGAGTAAGCTTTGAGAAGTAATAAGTATTTAGAAAAGTGAAGAAGTAAAGTAAGAAAAGAAGATAGAATTTCAGTTTTAAAGAGTATGCTTAGAGAAGGAATAAGTATTACGAAAAGTGAAGAAGTAAAGTAAAAAAAGAAGATAGAGTTTCAGTTTTAAGGAGTATGCTTTGAGAAGAAATAAGTATTTAGAAAAGTGAAGAAGTAAAGTAAGAAGAGAAGATAGAGTTTCAGTTTTAAGGAGTATGATTTGAGAAGTAATAAGTTTTTTGAAAAAGTTGAATAAGTAAAGTAAGAAAAAAAGAAAGAATTTCAGTTTTAAAGAGTATGCTTTGAGAAGTAATAAGTATTTAAAAAAGTGAAGAAGTAAAGTAAAAAAAAAGATAGAATTTCATATTTAGGTAGTATGATTTGAGAAGTAATATGTATTTAGAAAAGTGAAGAAGTAAAGTAAGAAAAGAAAAAAGAATTTCAGTTTTAAGGAGTATGATTTGAGAAAAAATAAGTATTTAGAAAAAGTTGAATAAGTAAAGTAAGAAAAGAAGATAGAATTTCAGTTTTAAGGAGTATGATTTGAGAAGTAATAAGTTTTTTGAATAGTGAATAAGTAAAGTAAGAAAAGAAGATAGAGTTTCAGTTTTAAGGAGTGTGCTTTGAAAAGAAATAAGTTTTTTGAAAAGTGAAGAAGTAAAGTAAGAAAAGAAGATAGAGTTTCAGTTTTAAGGAGTATGCTTAGAGAAGTAATAGTTTTTTATAAAAGTGAAGAAGTAAAGTAAGAAAAGAAGAAAGAATTTCAGTTTTAAGGAGTATGCTTAGAGAAGTAATAAGTATTTAGAAAAAGTTGAATAAGTAAAGTAAGAAAAGAAGATAGAGTTTCAGTTTTAAGGAGTATGATTTGAGAAGTAATAAGTTTTTTGAATAGTGAATAAGTAAAGTAAGAAAAGAAGAAAGAATTTCAGTTTTAAGGAGTATGCTTTGAGAAGAAATAAGTATTTAGAAAAAGTTGAATAAGTAAAGTAAGAAAAGAAGATAGAGTTTCAGTTTTAAGGAGTATTCTTTGAGAAGTAATAAGTATTTAGAAAAAGTTGAATAAGTAAAGTAAGAAATGAAGATAGAATTTTAGTTTTAAGGAGTATGCTTTGAGAAGAAATAAGTATTTAGAAAAAGTTGAATAAGTAAAGTAAGAAAAGAAGATAGAGTTTCAGTTTTAAGGAGTATGATTTGAGAAGAAATAAGTATTTAGAAAAGTGAAGAAGTAAAGTAAGAAAAGAAGAAAGAATTTCAGTTTTAAGGAGTATGCTTAGAGAAGTAATAAGTATTTAGAAAAGTGAAGAAGTAAAGTAAGAAAAGATAGAGTTTCAGTTTTAAGGAGTATGCTTAGAGAAGGAATAAGTATTTAGAAAAGTGAAGAAGTAAAGTAAGAAAAAAAGAAAGAATTTCAGTTTTAAGGAGTATGCTTAGAGAAGTAATAGTTTTTTGAAAAGTGAATAAGTAAAGTAAGAAAAGAAGAAAGAATTTCAGTTTTAAAGAGTATGCTTTGAGAAGTAATAAGTATTTAGAAAAAGTTGAATAAGTAAAGTAAGAAAAGAAGAAAGAATTTCAGTTTTAAGGAGTATGATTTGAGAAGTAATAAGTTTTTTGAATAGTGAATAAGTAAAGTAAGAAAAGAAGAAAGAATTTCAGTTTTAAGGAGTATGCTTTGAGAAGAAATAAGTATTTAGAAAAAGTTGAATAAGTAAAGTAAGAAAAGAAGATAGAGTTTCAGTTTTAAGGAGTATTCTTTGAGAAGTAATAAGTATTTAGAAAAAGTTGAATAAGTAAAGTAAGAAATGAAGATAGAATTTTAGTTTTAAGGAGTATGCTTTGAGAAGTAATAAGTATTTTGAAAAGTGAATAAGTAAAGTAAGAAAAGAAGATAGAGTTTCAGTTTTAAGGAGTATTCTTTGAAAAGAAATAATTATTTAGAAAAGTGAATAAGTAAAGTAAGAAAAGAAGAAAGAATTTCAGTTTTAAAGAGTATGCTTTGAGAAGGAATAAGTATTTAGAAAAAGTTGAATAAGTAAAGTAAGAAAAGAAGAAAGAATTTCAGTTTTAAGGAGTATGCTTTGAGAAGAAATAAGTATTTAGAAAAGTGAATAAGTAAAGTAAGAAAAAAAGAAAGAATTTCAGTTTTAAAGAGTATGCTTTGAGAAGTAATAAGTATTTAGAAAAAGTTGAATAAGTAAAGTAAGAAAAGAAGATAGAGTTTCAGTTTTAAGGAGTATGCTTTGAGAAGTAATAAGTTTTTTGAATAGTGAATAAGTAAAGTAAGAAAAGAAGAAAGAATTTCAGTTTTAAGGAGTATGCTTAGAGAAGTAATAAGTATTTAGAAAAGTGAAGAAGTAAAGTAAGAAAAGATAGAGTTTCAGTTTTAAGGAGTATGCTTAGAGAAGGAATAAGTATTTAGAAAAGTGAAGAAGTAAAGTAAGAAAAAAAGAAAGAATTTCAGTTTTAAGGAGTATGCTTTGAGAAGTAATAAGTATTTAGAAAAAGTTGAATAAGTAAAGTAAGAAAAGAAGAAAGAATTTCAGTTTTAAGGAGTATGCTTTGAGAAGAAATAAGTATTTAGAAAAGTGAATAAGTAAAGTAAGAAAAAAAGAAAGAATTTCAGTTTTAAAGAGTATGCTTTGAGAAGTAATAAGTATTTAGAAAAAGTTGAATAAGTAAAGTAAGAAAAGAAGATAGAGTTTCAGTTTTAAGGAGTATGCTTTGAGAAGGAATATGTATTTAGAAAAGTGAAGAAGTAAAGTAAGAAAAGAAGAAAGAATTTCAGTTTTAAAGAGTATGCTTTGAGAAGTAATAAGTATTTAGAAAAAGTTGAATAAGTAAAGTAAGAAAAGAAGAAAGAATTTCAGTTTTAAGGAGTATGATTTGAGAAGTAATAAGTTTTTTGAATAGTGAATAAGTAAAGTAAGAAAAGAAGAAAGAATTTCAGTTTTAAGGAGTATGCTTTGAGAAGAAATAAGTATTTAGAAAAAGTTGAATAAGTAAAGTAAGAAAAGAAGATAGAGTTTCAGTTTTAAGGAGTATGCTTTGAGAAGGAATATGTATTTAGAAAAGTGAAGAAGTAAAGTAAGAAAAGAAGAAAGAATTTCAGTTTTAAGGAGTATGCTTTGAGAAGTAATAAGTATTTAGAAAAAGTTGAATAAGTAAAGTAAGAAAAGAAGAAAGAATTTCAGTTTTAAGGAGTATGATTTGAGAAGTAATAAGTTTTTTGAATAGTGAATAAGTAAAGTAAGAAAAGAAGAAAGAATTTCAGTTTTAAGGAGTATGCTTTGAGAAGAAATAAGTATTTAGAAAAAGTTGAATAAGTAAAGTAAGAAAAGAAGATAGAGTTTCAGTTTTAAGGAGTATGATTTGAGAAGAAATAAGTATTTAGAAAAGTGAAGAAGTAAAGTAAGAAAAAAAGAAAGAATTTCAGTTTTAAGGAGTATGCTTAGAGAAGGAATAAGTATTTAGAAAAGTGAAGAAGTAAAGTAAGAAAAAAAGAAAGAATTTCAGTTTTAAGGAGTATGCTTTGAGAAGTAATAAGTATTTAGAAAAAGTTGAATAAGTAAAGTAAGAAAAGAAGAAAGAATTTCAGTTTTAAGGAGTATGCTTTGAGAAGAAATAAGTATTTAGAAAAGTGAATAAGTAAAGTAAGAAAAAAAGAAAGAATTTCAGTTTTAAAGAGTATGCTTTGAGAAGTAATAAGTATTTAGAAAAAGTTGAATAAGTAAAGTAAGAAAAGAAGAAAGAATTTCAGTTTTAAGGAGTATGATTTGAGAAGTAATAAGTTTTTTGAATAGTGAATAAGTAAAGTAAGAAAAGAAGAAAGAATTTCAGTTTTAAGGAGTATGATTTGAGAAGTAATAAGTTTTTTGAAAAAGTTGAATAAGTAAAGTAAGAAAAGAAGATAGAGTTTCAGTTTTAAGGAGTATTCTTTGAGAAGTAATAAGTATTTAGAAAAAGTTGAATAAGTAAAGTAAGAAAAGAAGATAGAATTTCAGTTTTAAGGAGTATGATTTGAGAAGTAATAAGTTTTTTGAAAAAGTTGAATAAGTAAAGTAAGAAAAGAAGATAGAGTTTCAGTTTTAAGGAGTATTCTTTGAGAAGTAATAAGTATTTAGAAAAAGTTGAATAAGTAAAGTAAGAAATGAAGATAGAATTTTAGTTTTAAGGAGTATGCTTAGAGAAGTAATAAGTATTTAGAAAAGTGAATAAGTAAAGTAAGAAAAGAAGATAGAGTTTCAGTTTTAAGGAGTATGATTTGAGAAGAAATAAGTATTTAGAAAAGTGAAGAAGTAAAGTAAGAAAAGAAGAAAGAATTTCAGTTTTAAGGAGTATGCTTAGAGAAGTAATAAGTATTTAGAAAAGTGAAGAAGTAAAGTAAGAAAAGATAGAGTTTCAGTTTTAAGGAGTATGCTTAGAGAAGGAATAAGTATTTAGAAAAGTGAAGAAGTAAAGTAAGAAAAAAAGAAAGAATTTCAGTTTTAAGGAGTATGCTTTGAGAAGTAATAAGTATTTAGAAAAAGTTGAATAAGTAAAGTAAGAAAAGAAGAAAGAATTTCAGTTTTAAGGAGTATGCTTTGAGAAGAAATAAGTATTTAGAAAAGTGAATAAGTAAAGTAAGAAAAAAAGAAAGAATTTCAGTTTTAAAGAGTATGCTTTGAGAAGTAATAAGTATTTAGAAAAAGTTGAATAAGTAAAGTAAGAAAAGAAGATAGAGTTTCAGTTTTAAGGAGTATGATTTGAAAAGAAATAATTATTTAGAAAAGTGAAGAAGTAAAGTAAGAAAAGAAGAAAGAATTTCAGTTTTAAAGAGTATGCTTTGAGAAGTAATAAGTATTTAGAAAAGTGAAGAAGTAAAGTAAGAAAAGATAGAGTTTCAGTTTTAAGGAGTATGCTTAGAGAAGTAATAAGTATTTAGAAAAGTGAAGAAGTAAAGTAAGAAAAAAAGAAAGAATTTCAGTTTTAAGGAGTATGCTTAGAGAAGGAATAAGTATTTAGAAAAGTTGAATAAGTAAAGTAAGAAAAGAAGAAAGAATTTCAGTTTTAAAGAGTATGCTTAGAGAAGTAATAAGTATTTAGAAAAGTGAAGAAGTAAAGTAAGAAAAGATAGAGTTTCAGTTTTAAGGAGTATGCTTAGAGAAGGAATAAGTATTTAGAAAAGTGAAGAAGTAAAGTAAGAAAAAAAGAAAGAATTTCAGTTTTAAGGAGTATGCTTTGAGAAGTAATAAGTATTTAGAAAAAGTTGAATAAGTAAAGTAAGAAAAGAAGAAAGAATTTCAGTTTTAAGGAGTATGCTTTGAGAAGAAATAAGTATTTAGAAAAGTGAATAAGTAAAGTAAGAAAAAAAGAAAGAATTTCAGTTTTAAAGAGTATGCTTTGAGAAGTAATAAGTATTTAGAAAAAGTTGAATAAGTAAAGTAAGAAAAGAAGATAGAGTTTCAGTTTTAAGGAGTATGATTTGAAAAGAAATAATTATTTAGAAAAGTGAAGAAGTAAAGTAAGAAAAGAAGAAAGAATTTCAGTTTTAAAGAGTATGCTTTGAGAAGTAATAAGTATTTAGAAAAGTGAAGAAGTAAAGTAAGAAAAGATAGAGTTTCAGTTTTAAGGAGTATGCTTAGAGAAGTAATAAGTATTTAGAAAAGTGAAGAAGTAAAGTAAGAAAAAAAGAAAGAATTTCAGTTTTAAGGAGTATGCTTAGAGAAGGAATAAGTATTTAGAAAAGTTGAATAAGTAAAGTAAGAAAAGAAGAAAGAATTTCAGTTTTAAGGAGTATGATTTGAGAAGTAATAAGTTTTTTGAATAGTGAATAAGTAAAGTAAGAAAAGAAGAAAGAATTTCAGTTTTAAGGAGTATGATTTGAGAAGTAATAAGTTTTTTGAAAAAGTTGAATAAGTAAAGTAAGAAAAGAAGATAGAGTTTCAGTTTTAAGGAGTATTCTTTGAGAAGTAATAAGTATTTAGAAAAAGTTGAATAAGTAAAGTAAGAAAAGAAGATAGAATTTCAGTTTTAAGGAGTATGATTTGAGAAGTAATAAGTTTTTTGAAAAAGTTGAATAAGTAAAGTAAGAAAAGAAGATAGAGTTTCAGTTTTAAGGAGTATTCTTTGAGAAGTAATAAGTATTTAGAAAAAGTTGAATAAGTAAAGTAAGAAATGAAGATAGAATTTTAGTTTTAAGGAGTATTCTTTGAGAAGTAATAAGTATTTAGAAAAAGTTGAATAAGTAAAGTAAGAAATGAAGATAGAATTTCAGTTTTAAAGAGTATGCTTAGAGAAGTAATAAGTATTTAGAAAAGTGAATAAGTAAAGTAAGAAAAGAAGATAGAGTTTCAGTTTTAAGGAGTATGATTTGAGAAGAAATAAGTATTTAGAAAAGTGAAGAAGTAAAGTAAGAAAAGAAGAAAGAATTTCAGTTTTAAGGAGTATGCTTAGAGAAGTAATAAGTATTTAGAAAAGTGAAGAAGTAAAGTAAGAAAAGATAGAGTTTCAGTTTTAAGGAGTATGCTTAGAGAAGGAATAAGTATTTAGAAAAGTGAAGAAGTAAAGTAAGAAAAAAAGAAAGAATTTCAGTTTTAAGGAGTATGCTTTGAGAAGTAATAAGTATTTAGAAAAAGTTGAATAAGTAAAGTAAGAAAAGAAGAAAGAATTTCAGTTTTAAGGAGTATGCTTTGAGAAGAAATAAGTATTTAGAAAAGTGAATAAGTAAAGTAAGAAAAAAAGAAAGAATTTCAGTTTTAAAGAGTATACTTTGAAAAGTAATAAGTATTCAGAAAAAGTTGAATAAGTAAAGTAAGAAAAGAAGATAGAGTTTCAGTTTTAAGGAGTATGATTTGAAAAGAAATAATTATTTAGAAAAGTGAAGAAGTAAAGTAAGAAAAGAAGAAAGAATTTCAGTTTTAAAGAGTATGCTTTGAGAAGTAATAAGTATTTAGAAAAGTGAAGAAGTAAAGTAAGAAAAGATAGAGTTTCAGTTTTAAGGAGTATGCTTAGAGAAGTAATAAGTATTTAGAAAAGTGAAGAAGTAAAGTAAGAAAAAAAGAAAGAATTTCAGTTTTAAGGAGTATGCTTAGAGAAGGAATAAGTATTTAGAAAAGTTGAATAAGTAAAGTAAGAAAAGAAGAAAGAATTTCAGTTTTAAGGAGTATGCTTAGAGAAGTAATAAGTATTTAGAAAAGTGAATAAGTAAAGTATGAAAAGAAGATAGAGTTTCAGTTTTAAGGAGTATGCTTTGAGAAGTAATAAGTATTTAGAAAAGTGAATAAGTAAAGTAAGAAAAAAAGAAAGAATTTCAGTTTTAAAGAGTATGCTTTGAGAAGTAATAAGTATTTAGAAAAAGTTGAATAAGTAAAGTAAGAAAAGAAGAAAGAATTTCAGTTTTAAAGAATATGCTTTGAGAAGTAATAAGTATTTATAAAAGTGAATAAGTAAAGTAAGAAAAAAAGAAAGAATTTCAGTTTTAAGGAGTATGCTTAGAGAAGGAATATGTATTTAGAAAAGTGAATAAGTAAAGTAAGAAAAGAAGATAGAGTTTCAGTTTTAAGGAGTATGCTTTGAGAAGTGATAAGTTTTTTGAAAAGTGAATAAGTAAAGTAAGAAAAAAGATAGAGTTTCAGTTTTAAGGAGTATGCTTAGAGAAGTAATAAGTATTTAGAAAAGTGAATAAGTAAAGTAAGAAAAGAAGATAGAATTTCAGTTTTAAGGAGTATGCTTTGAGAAGTAATAAGTATTTAAAAAAGTGAAGAAGTAAAGTAAAAAAAAAGATAGAATTTCAGTTTTAAGGAGTATGCTTTGAGAAGTAATAAGTTTTTTGAAAAGTGAATAAGTAAAGTAAGAAAAGAAGATAGAGTTTCAGTTTTAAGGAGTATGCTTTGAGAAGTAATAAGTATTTGGAAAAGTGAATAAGTAAAGTATGAAAAGAAGAAAGAATTTCAGTTTTAAGGAGTATGATTTGAGAAGTAATAAGTTTTTTGAATAGTGAATAAGTAAAGTAAGAAAAGAAGATAGAGTTTCAGTTTTAAGGAGTGTGCTTTGAAAAGAAATAAGTTTTTTGAAAAGTGAAGAAGTAAAGTAAGAAAAGAAGATAGAGTTTCAGTTTTAATGAGTATGATTGGAGAAGTAATAAGTTTTTTGAAAAGTGAATAAGTAAAGTAAGAAAAGAAGATTGAGTTTAAGTTTTAAGGAGTGTGCTTTGAAAAGAAATAAGTTTTTTGAAAAGTGAAGAAGTAAAGTAAGAAAAGAAGATAGAGTTTCAGTTTTAAGGAGTATGCTTTGAGAAGGAATATGTATTTAGAAAAGTGAAGAAGTAAAGTAAGAAAAAAAGAAAGAATTTCAGTTTTAAGGAGTATGCTTTGAGAAGGAATAAGTATTTAGAAAAGTGAATAAGTAAAGTAAGAAAAAAAGAAAGAATTTCAGTTTTAAGGATTATGCTTTGAGAAGTAATAAGTATTTAGAAAAGTGAAGAAGTAAAGTAAGAAAAAAAGAAAGGATTTCAGTTTTAAAGAGTAAGCTTTGAGAAGTAATAAGTATTTAAAAAAGTGAAGAAGTAAAGTAAGAAAAGAAGATAGAATTTCAGTTTTAAAGAGTATGCTTAGAGAAGGAATAAGTATTACGAAAAGTGAAGAAGTAAAGTAAAAAAAGAAGATAGAGTTTCAGTTTTAAGGAGTATGCTTTGAGAAGAAATAAGTATTTAGAAAAGTGAAGAAGTAAAGTAAGAAGAGAAGATAGAGTTTCAGTTTTAAGGAGTATGATTTGAGAAGTAATAAGTTTTTTGAAAAAGTTGAATAAGTAAAGTAAGAAAAAAAGAAAGAATTTCAGTTTTAAAGAGTATGCTTTGAGAAGTAATAAGTATTTAAAAAAGTGAAGAAGTAAAGTAAAAAAAAAGATAGAATTTCATATTTAGGTAGTATGATTTGAGAAGTAATATGTATTTAGAAAAGTGAAGAAGTAAAGTAAGAAAAGAAAAAAGAATTTCAGTTTTAAGGAGTATGATTTGAGAAAAAATAAGTATTTAGAAAAAGTTGAATAAGTAAAGTAAGAAAAGAAGATAGAATTTCAGTTTTAAGGAGTATGATTTGAGAAGTAATAAGTTTTTTGAATAGTGAATAAGTAAAGTAAGAAAAGAAGATAGAGTTTCAGTTTTAAGGAGTGTGCTTTGAAAAGAAATAAGTTTTTTGAAAAGTGAAGAAGTAAAGTAAGAAAAGAAGATAGAGTTTCAGTTTTATTGAGTATGCTTAGAGAAGTAATAGTTTTTTGAAAAGTGAATAAGTAAAGTAAGAAAAGAAGAAAGAATTTCAGTTTTAAAGAGTATGCTTTGAGAAGTAATAAGTATTTAGAAAAAGTTGAATAAGTAAAGTAAGAAAAGAAGAAAGAATTTCAGTTTTAAGGAGTATGATTTGAGAAGTAATAAGTTTTTTGAAAAAGTTGAATAAGTAAAGTAAGAAAAGAAGATAGAGTTTCAGTTTTAAGGAGTATTCTTTGAGAAGTAATAAGTATTTAGAAAAAGTTGAATAAGTAAAGTAAGAAATGAAGATAGAATTTTAGTTTTAAGGAGTATGCTTAGAGAAGTAATAAGTATTTAGAAAAGTGAATAAGTAAAGTAAGAAAAGAAGATAGAGTTTCAGTTTTAAGGAGTATGATTTGAGAAGAAATAAGTATTTAGAAAAGTGAAGAAGTAAAGTAAGAAAAGAAGAAAGAATTTCAGTTTTAAGGAGTATGCTTAGAGAAGTAATAAGTATTTAGAAAAGTGAAGAAGTAAAGTAAGAAAAGATAGAGTTTCAGTTTTAAGGAGTATGCTTAGAGAAGGAATAAGTATTTAGAAAAGTGAAGAAGTAAAGTAAGAAAAAAAGAAAGAATTTCAGTTTTAAGGAGTATGCTTTGAGAAGTAATAAGTATTTAGAAAAAGTTGAATAAGTAAAGTAAGAAAAGAAGAAAGAATTTCAGTTTTAAGGAGTATGCTTTGAGAAGAAATAAGTATTTAGAAAAGTGAATAAGTAAAGTAAGAAAAAAAGAAAGAATTTCAGTTTTAAAGAGTATGCTTTGAAAAGAAATAAGTTTTTTGAAAAGTGAAGAAGTAAAGTAAGAAAAGAAGATAGAGTTTCAGTTTTAAGGAGTATGATTTGAAAAGAAATAATTATTTAGAAAAGTGAAGAAGTAAAGTAAGAAAAGAAGAAAGAATTTCAGTTTTAAAGAGTATGCTTTGAGAAGTAATAAGTATTTAGAAAAGTGAAGAAGTAAAGTAAGAAAAGATAGAGTTTCAGTTTTAAGGAGTATGCTTAGAGAAGTAATAAGTATTTAGAAAAGTGAAGAAGTAAAGTAAGAAAAAAAGAAAGAATTTCAGTTTTAAGGAGTATGCTTAGAGAAGGAATAAGTATTTAGAAAAGTTGAATAAGTAAAGTAAGAAAAGAAGAAAGAATTTCAGTTTTAAGGAGTATGCTTTGAGAAGTAATAAGTATTTAGAAAAGTGAAGAAGTAAAGTAAGAAAAGATAGAGTTTCAGTTTTAAGGAGTATGCTTAGAGAAGGAATAAGTATTTAGAAAAGTGAAGAAGTAAAGTAAGAAAAAAAGAAAGAATTTCAGTTTTAAGGAGTATGCTTTGAGAAGTAATAAGTATTTAGAAAAAGTTGAATAAGTAAAGTAAGAAAAGAAGAAAGAATTTCAGTTTTAAGGAGTATGCTTTGAGAAGAAATAAGTATTTAGAAAAGTGAATAAGTAAAGTAAGAAAAAAAGAAAGAATTTCAGTTTTAAAGAGTATGCTTTGAGAAGTAATAAGTATTTAGAAAAAGTTGAATAAGTAAAGTAAGAAAAGAAGATAGAGTTTCAGTTTTAAGGAGTATGATTTGAAAAGAAATAATTATTTAGAAAAGTGAAGAAGTAAAGTAAGAAAAGAAGAAAGAATTTCAGTTTTAAAGAGTATGCTTTGAGAAGTAATAAGTATTTAGAAAAGTGAAGAAGTAAAGTAAGAAAAGATAGAGTTTCAGTTTTAAGGAGTATGCTTAGAGAAGTAATAAGTATTTAGAAAAGTGAAGAAGTAAAGTAAGAAAAAAAGAAAGAATTTCAGTTTTAAGGAGTATGCTTAGAGAAGGAATAAGTATTTAGAAAAGTTGAATAAGTAAAGTAAGAAAAGAAGAAAGAATTTCAGTTTTAAGGAGTATGATTTGAGAAGTAATAAGTTTTTTGAATAGTGAATAAGTAAAGTAAGAAAAGAAGAAAGAATTTCAGTTTTAAGGAGTATGATTTGAGAAGTAATAAGTTTTTTGAAAAAGTTGAATAAGTAAAGTAAGAAAAGAAGATAGAGTTTCAGTTTTAAGGAGTATGCTTAGAGAAGGAATAAGTATTTAGAAAAGTTGAATAAGTAAAGTAAGAAAAGAAGAAAGAATTTCAGTTTTAAGGAGTATGATTTGAGAAGTAATAAGTTTTTTGAAAAAGTTGAATAAGTAAAGTAAGAAAAGAAGATAGAGTTTCAGTTTTAAGGAGTATTCTTTGAGAAGTAATAAGTATTTAGAAAAAGTTGAATAAGTAAAGTAAGAAATGAAGATAGAATTTTAGTTTTAAGGAGTATTCTTTGAGAAGTAATAAGTATTTAGAAAAAGTTGAATAAGTAAAGTAAGAAATGAAGATAGAATTTCAGTTTTAAAGAGTATGCTTAGAGAAGTAATAAGTATTTAGAAAAGTGAATAAGTAAAGTAAGAAAAGAAGATAGAGTTTCAGTTTTAAGGAGTATGATTTGAGAAGAAATAAGTATTTAGAAAAGTGAAGAAGTAAAGTAAGAAAAGAAGAAAGAATTTCAGTTTTAAGGAGTATGCTTAGAGAAGTAATAAGTATTTAGAAAAGTGAAGAAGTAAAGTAAGAAAAGATAGAGTTTCAGTTTTAAGGAGTATGCTTAGAGAAGGAATAAGTATTTAGAAAAGTGAAGAAGTAAAGTAAGAAAAAAAGAAAGAATTTCAGTTTTAAGGAGTATGCTTTGAGAAGTAATAAGTATTTAGAAAAAGTTGAATAAGTAAAGTAAGAAAAGAAGAAAGAATTTCAGTTTTAAGGAGTATGCTTTGAGAAGAAATAAGTATTTAGAAAAGTGAATAAGTAAAGTAAGAAAAAAAGAAAGAATTTCAGTTTTAAAGAGTATACTTTGAAAAGTAATAAGTATTCAGAAAAAGTTGAATAAGTAAAGTAAGAAAAGAAGATAGAGTTTCAGTTTTAAGGAGTATGATTTGAAAAGAAATAATTATTTAGAAAAGTGAAGAAGTAAAGTAAGAAAAGAAGAAAGAATTTCAGTTTTAAAGAGTATGCTTTGAGAAGTAATAAGTATTTAGAAAAGTGAAGAAGTAAAGTAAGAAAAGATAGAGTTTCAGTTTTAAGGAGTATGCTTAGAGAAGTAATAAGTATTTAGAAAAGTGAAGAAGTAAAGTAAGAAAAAAAGAAAGAATTTCAGTTTTAAGGAGTATGCTTAGAGAAGTAATAAGTATTTAGAAAAGTGAAGAAGTAAAGTAAGAAAAGATAGAGTTTCAGTTTTAAGGAGTATGCTTAGAGAAGTAATAAGTATTTAGAAAAGTGAATAAGTAAAGTATGAAAAGAAGATAGAGTTTCAGTTTTAAGGAGTATGCTTTGAGAAGTAATAAGTATTTAGAAAAGTGAATAAGTAAAGTAAGAAAAAAAGAAAGAATTTCAGTTTTAAAGAGTATGCTTTGAGAAGTAATAAGTATTTAGAAAAGTTGAATAAGTAAAGTAAGAAAAGAAGAAAGAATTTCAGTTTTAAAGAATATGCTTTGAGAAGTAATAAGTATTTATAAAAGTGAATAAGTAAAGTAAGAAAAAAAGAAAGAATTTCAGTTTTAAGGAGTATGCTTAGAGAAGGAATATGTATTTAGAAAAGTGAATAAGTAAAGTAAGAAAAGAAGATAGAGTTTCAGTTTTAAGGAGTATGCTTTGAGAAGTGATAAGTTTTTTGAAAAGTGAATAAGTAAAGTAAGAAAAAAGATAGAGTTTCAGTTTTAAGGAGTATGCTTAGAGAAGTAATAAGTATTTAGAAAAGTGAATAAGTAAAGTAAGAAAAGAAGATAGAATTTCAGTTTTAAGGAGTATGCTTTGAGAAGTAATAAGTATTTAAAAAAGTGAAGAAGTAAAGTAAAAAAAAAGATAGAATTTCAGTTTTAAGGAGTATGCTTTGAGAAGTAATAAGTTTTTTGAAAAGTGAATAAGTAAAGTAAGAAAAGAAGATAGAGTTTCAGTTTTAAGGAGTATGCTTTGAGAAGTAATAAGTATTTGGAAAAGTGAATAAGTAAAGTATGAAAAGAAGAAAGAATTTCAGTTTTAAGGAGTATGATTTGAGAAGTAATAAGTTTTTTGAATAGTGAATAAGTAAAGTAAGAAAAGAAGATAGAGTTTCAGTTTTAAGGAGTGTGCTTTGAAAAGAAATAAGTTTTTTGAAAAGTGAAGAAGTAAAGTAAGAAAAGAAGATAGAGTTTCAGTTTTAATGAGTATGATTGGAGAAGTAATAAGTTTTTTGAAAAGTGAATAAGTAAAGTAAGAAAAGAAGATTGAGTTTAAGTTTTAAGGAGTGTGCTTTGAAAAGAAATAAGTTTTTTGAAAAGTGAAGAAGTAAAGTAAGAAAAGAAGATAGAGTTTCAGTTTTAAGGAGTATGCTTTGAGAAGGAATATGTATTTAGAAAAGTGAAGAAGTAAAGTAAGAAAAAAAGAAAGAATTTCAGTTTTAAGGAGTATGCTTTGAGAAGGAATAAGTATTTAGAAAAGTGAATAAGTAAAGTAAGAAAAAAAGAAAGAATTTCAGTTTTAAGGATTATGCTTTGAGAAGTAATAAGTATTTAGAAAAGTGAAGAAGTAAAGTAAGAAAAAAAGAAAGGATTTCAGTTTTAAAGAGTAAGCTTTGAGAAGTAATAAGTATTTAAAAAAGTGAAGAAGTAAAGTAAGAAAAGAAGATAGAATTTCAGTTTTAAAGAGTATGCTTAGAGAAGGAATAAGTATTACGAAAAGTGAAGAAGTAAAGTAAAAAAAGAAGATAGAGTTTCAGTTTTAAGGAGTATGCTTTGAGAAGAAATAAGTATTTAGAAAAGTGAAGAAGTAAAGTAAGAAGAGAAGATAGAGTTTCAGTTTTAAGGAGTATGATTTGAGAAGTAATAAGTTTTTTGAAAAAGTTGAATAAGTAAAGTAAGAAAAAAAGAAAGAATTTCAGTTTTAAAGAGTATGCTTTGAGAAGTAATAAGTATTTAAAAAAGTGAAGAAGTAAAGTAAAAAAAAAGATAGAATTTCATATTTAGGTAGTATGATTTGAGAAGTAATATGTATTTAGAAAAGTGAAGAAGTAAAGTAAGAAAAGAAAAAAGAATTTCAGTTTTAAGGAGTATGATTTGAGAAAAAATAAGTATTTAGAAAAAGTTGAATAAGTAAAGTAAGAAAAGAAGATAGAATTTCAGTTTTAAGGAGTATGATTTGAGAAGTAATAAGTTTTTTGAATAGTGAATAAGTAAAGTAAGAAAAGAAGATAGAGTTTCAGTTTTAAGGAGTGTGCTTTGAAAAGAAATAAGTTTTTTGAAAAGTGAAGAAGTAAAGTAAGAAAAGAAGATAGAGTTTCAGTTTTATTGAGTATGCTTAGAGAAGTAATAGTTTTTTGAAAAGTGAATAAGTAAAGTAAGAAAAGAAGAAAGAATTTCAGTTTTAAAGAGTATGCTTTGAGAAGTAATAAGTATTTAGAAAAAGTTGAATAAGTAAAGTAAGAAAAGAAGAAAGAATTTCAGTTTTAAGGAGTATGATTTGAGAAGTAATAAGTTTTTTGAATAGTGAATAAGTAAAGTAAGAAAAGAAGAAAGAATTTCAGTTTTAAGGAGTATGATTTGAGAAGTAATAAGTTTTTTGAAAAAGTTGAATAAGTAAAGTAAGAAAAGAAGATAGAGTTTCAGTTTTAAGGAGTATTCTTTGAGAAGTAATAAGTATTTAGAAAAAGTTGAATAAGTAAAGTAAGAAATGAAGAAAGAATTTTAGTTTTAAGGAGTATGCTTTGAGAAGAAATAAGTATTTAGAAAAAGTTGAATAAGTAAAGTAAGAAAAGAAGATAGAGTTTCAGTTTTAAGGAGTATGATTTGAGAAGAAATAAGTATTTAGAAAAGTGAAGAAGTAAAGTAAGAAAAGAAGAAAGAATTTCAGTTTTAAGGAGTATGCTTAGAGAAGTAATAAGTATTTAGAAAAGTGAAGAAGTAAAGTAAGAAAAGATAGAGTTTCAGTTTTAAGGAGTATGCTTAGAGAAGGAATAAGTATTTAGAAAAGTGAAGAAGTAAAGTAAGAAAAAAAGAAAGAATTTCAGTTTTAAGGAGTATGCTTTGAGAAGTAATAAGTATTTAGAAAAAGTTGAATAAGTAAAGCAAGAAAAGAAGAAAGAATTTCAGTTTTAAGGAGTATGCTTTGAGAAGAAATAAGTATTTAGAAAAGTGAATAAGTAAAGTAAGAAAAAAAGAAAGAATTTCAGTTTTAAAGAGTATGCTTTGAGAAGTAATAAGTATTTAGAAAAAGTTGAATAAGTAAAGTAAGAAAAGAAGATAGAGTTTCAGTTTTAAGGAGTATGCTTTGAGAAGGAATATGTATTTAGAAAAGTGAAGAAGTAAAGTAAGAAAAAAAGAAAGAATTTCAGTTTTAAGGAGTATGCTTTGAGAAGGAATAAGTATTTAGAAAAGTGAATAAGTAAAGTAAGAAAAGAAGATAGAGTATTAGTTTCAAGGAGTATGCTTAGAGAAGTAATAAGTATTTAGAAAAGTGAAGAAGTAAAGTAAGAAAAAAAGAAAGAATTTCAGTTTTAAGGAGTATGCTTAGAGAAGGAATAAGTATTTAGAAAAGTTGAATAAGTAAAGTAAGAAAAGAAGAAAGAATTTCAGTTTTAAGGAGTATGCTTAGAGAAGTAATAAGTATTTAGAAAAGTGAATAAGTAAAGTATGAAAAGAAGATAGAGTTTCAGTTTTAAGGAGTATGCTTTGAGAAGTAATAAGTATTTAGAAAAGTGAATAAGTAAAGTAAGAAAAAAAGAAAGAATTTCAGTTTTAAAGAGTATGCTTTGAGAAGTAATAAGTATTTAGAAAAAGTTGAATAAGTAAAGTAAGAAAAGAAGAAAGAATTTCAGTTTTAAAGAATATGCTTTGAGAAGTAATAAGTATTTATAAAAGTGAATAAGTAAAGTAAGAAAAAAAGAAAGAATTTCAGTTTTAAGGAGTATGCTTAGAGAAGGAATATGTATTTAGAAAAGTGAATAAGTAAAGTAAGAAAAGAAGATAGAGTTTCAGTTTTAAGGAGTATGCTTTGAGAAGTGATAAGTTTTTTGAAAAGTGAATAAGTAAAGTAAGAAAAAAGATAGAGTTTCAGTTTTAAGGAGTATGCTTAGAGAAGTAATAAGTATTTAGAAAAGTGAATAAGTAAAGTAAGAAAAGAAGATAGAATTTCAGTTTTAAGGAGTATGCTTTGAGAAGTAATAAGTATTTAGAAAAGTGAAGAAGTAAAGTAAGAAAAGAAGATAAAATTTCATTTTTAGATAGTATGATTTGAGAAGAAATAAGTATTTGGAAAAGTGAAGAAGTAAAGTAAGAAAAGAAGATAGAGTTTCAGTTTTAAGGAGTATGCTTAGAGAAGTAATAAGTATTTGGAAAAGTGAATAAGTAAAGTATGAAAAGAAGAAAGAATTTCAGTTTTATTGAGTGTGCTTTGAGAAGAAATAATTATTTAGAAAAGTGAATATGTAAAGTAAGAAAAGAAGAAAGAATTTCAGTTTTAAAGAGTATGCTTTGAGAAGTAATAAGTATTTAGAAAAAGTTGAATAAGTAAAGTAAGAAAAAAAGATAGAGTTTCAGTTTTAAGGAGTATGATTTGAGAAGTAATAAGTATTTAGAAAAAGTTGAATAAGTAAAGTAAAAAAAGAAGATAGAGTTTCAGTTTTAAGGAGTATGCTTTGAGAAGTAATAAGTATTTAGAAAAGTGAAGAAGTAAAGTAAGAAAAGAAGATAGAATATCAGTTTTAAAGAGTATGCTTAGAGAAGAAATAAGTATTTAGAAAAGTGAATAAGTAAAGTAAGAAAAGAAGATAGAGTTTCAGTTTTAAAGAGTATGCTTTGTAAAGTAATAAGTTTTTTGAAAAGTGAATAAGTAAAGTAAGAAAAAAAGAAAGAATTTCAGTTTTAAGGAGTATGCTTAGAGAAGGAATATGTATTTAAAAAAGTGAAGAAGTAAAGTAAGAAAAGAAGATAGAGTTTCAGTTTTAAGGAGTATGCTTTAAGAAGGAATAAGTATTTAGAAAAAGTTGAATAAGTAAAGTAAGAAAAAAAGAAAGAATTTCAGTTTTAAGGAGTATGATTTGAGAAGTAATAAGTTTTTTGAATAGTGAATAAGTAAAGTAAGAAAAGAAGATTGAGTTTAAGTTTTATTGAGTGTGCTTTGAGAAGAAATAATTATTTAGAAAAGTGAATATGTAAAGTAAGAAAAGAAGAAAGAATTTCAGTTTTAAAGAGTATGCTTTGAGAAGTAATAAGTATTTAGAAAAAGTTGAATAAGTAAAGTAAGAAAAAAAGAAAGAATTTCAGTTTTAAGGAGTATGATTTGAGAAGTAATAAGTATTTAGAAAAGTGAAGAAGTAAAGTAAGAAAAGATAGAGTTTCAGTTTTAAAGAGTATGCTTTGTAAAGTAATAAGTTTTTTGAAAAGTGAATAAGTAAAGTAAGAAAAAAAGAAAGAATTTCAGTTTTAAGGAGTATGCTTAGAGAAGGAATATGTATTTAAAAAAGTGAAGAAGTAAAGTAAGAAAAGAAGATAGAGTTTCAGTTTTAAGGAGTATGCTTTAAGAAGGAATAAGTATTTAGAAAAAGTTGAATAAGTAAAGTAAGAAAAAAAGAAAGAATTTCAGTTTTAAGGAGTATGATTTGAGAAGTAATAAGTTTTTTGAATAGTGAATAAGTAAAGTAAGAAAAGAAGATTGAGTTTAAGTTTTATTGAGTGTGCTTTGAGAAGAAATAATTATTTAGAAAAGTGAATATGTAAAGTAAGAAAAGAAGAAAGAATTTCAGTTTTAAAGAGTATGCTTTGAGAAGTAATAAGTATTTAGAAAAAGTTGAATAAGTAAAGTAAGAAAAAAAGAAAGAATTTCAGTTTTAAGGAGTATGATTTGAGAAGTAATAAGTATTTAGAAAAGTGAAGAAGTAAAGTAAGAAAAGATAGAGTTTCAGTTTTAAGGAGTATGATTGGAGAAGTAATAAGTATTTAGAAAAGTGAAGAAGTAAAGTAAGAAAAGAAGATAAAATTTCATTTTTAGATAGTATGATTTGAGAAGAAATAAGTATTTGGAAAAGTGAAGAAGTAAAGTAAGAAAAGAAGATAGAGTTTCAGTTTTAAGGAGTATGATTTGAGAAGTAATAAGTTTTTTGAAAAGTGAATAAGTAAAGTAAGAAAAGAAGATTGAGTTTAAGTTTTATTGAGTGTGCTTTGAGAAGTAATAAGTTTTTTGAAAAAGTTGAATAAGTAAAGTAAGAAAAGAAGATAGAGTTTCAGTTTTAAGGAGTATGCTTTGAGAAGTAATAAGTATTTAGAAAAAGTTGAATAAGTAAAGTAAGAAAAGAAGATAGAGTTTCAGTTTTAAGGAGTATGCTTTGAGAAGTAATAAGTATTTAGAAAAAGTTGAATAAGTAAAGTAAGAAAAGATAGAGTTTCAGTTTTAAGGAGTATGATTTGAGAAGTAATAAGTATTTATAAAAGTGAAGAAGTAAAGTAAGAAAAGAAGAAAGAATTTCAGTTTTAAGGAGTGTGCTTTGAAAAGAAATAAGTTTTTTGAAAAAGTTGAATAAGTAAAGTAAGAAAAGAAGATAGAGTTTCAGTTTTATTGAGTATGCTTAGAGAAGTAATAGTTTTTTGAAAAGTGAATAAGTAAAGTAAGAAAAGAAGAAAGAATTTCAGTTTTAAAGAGTATGCTTTGAGAAGTAATAAGTATTTAGAAAAAGTTGAATAAGTAAAGTAAGAAAAGAAGAAAGAATTTCAGTTTTAAGGAGTATGATTTGAGAAGTAATAAGTTTTTTGAAAAGTGAATAAGTAAAGTAAGAAAAGAAGATTGAGTTTAAGTTTTATTGAGTGTGCTTTGAGAAGTAATAAGTTTTTTGAAAAAGTTGAATAAGTAAAGTAAGAAAAGAAGATAGAGTTTCAGTTTTAAGGAGTATGCTTTGAGAAGTAATAAGTATTTAGAAAAAGTTGAATAAGTAAAGTAAGAAATGAAGATAGAATTTTAGTTTTAAGGAGTATGCTTTGAGAAGAAATAAGTATTTAGAAAAAGTTGAATAAGTAAAGTAAGAAAAGAAGATAGAGTTTCAGTTTTAAGGAGTATGATTTGAGAAGTAATAAGTATTTATAAAAGTGAAGAAGTAAAGTAAGAAAAGAAGAAAGAATTTCAGTTTTAAGGAGTATGCTTAGAGAAGTAATAAGTATTTAGAAAAGTGAAGAAGTAAAGTAAGAAAAGATAGAGTTTCAGTTTTAAGGAGTATGCTTAGAGAAGGAATAAGTATTTAGAAAAGTGAAGAAGTAAAGTAAGAAAAGATGGAGTTTCAGTTTTAAGGAGTATGCTTTGAGAAGAAATAAGTATTTAAAAAAATTGAATAAGTAAAGTAAGAAAAGAAGATAGAGTTTCAGTTTTAAGGAGTATGCTTTGAGAAGTAATAAGTATTTAGAAAAAGTTGAATAAGTAAAGTAAGAAAAAAAGAAAGAATTTCAGTTTTAAGGAGTATGATTTGAGAAGTAATAAGTATTTATAAAAGTGAAGAAGTAAAGTAAGAAAAGAAGATAGAGTTTCAGTTTTAAGGAGTATGCTTTAAGAAGGAATAAGTATTTAGAAAAAGTTGAATAAGTAAAGTAAGAAAAAAAGAAAGAATTTCAGTTTTAAGGAGTATGATTTGAGAAGTAATAAGTTTTTTGAATAGTGAATAAGTAAAGTAAGAAAAGAAGATTGAGTTTAAGTTTTATTGAGTGTGCTTTGAGAAGTAATAAGTTTTTTGAAAAGTGAATAAGTAAAGTAAGAAAAGAAGATAGAGTTTCAGTTTTAAGGAGTATGCTTAGAGAAGTAATAAGTATTTAGAAAAGTGAATAAGTAAAGTAAGAAAAAAAGAAAGAATTTCAGTTTTAAAGAGTATGATTTGAGAAGTAATAAGTTTTTTGAAAAGTGAATAAGTAAAGTAAGAAAAAAAGAAAGAATTTCAGTTTTAAGGAGTATGATTTGAGAAGTAATAAGTATTTATAAAAGTGAAGAAGTAAAGTAAGAAAAGAAGAAAGAATTTCAGTTTTAAATAGTATTCTTTGAGAAGTAATAAGTATTTATAAAAGCGAAGAAGTAAAGCAAGAAAAGAAGATAGAATTTCAGTTTTAAGGAGTATGCTTTGAGAAGTAATAAGTATTTAGAAAAAGTTGAATAAGTAAAGTAAGAAAAAAAGAAAGAATTTCAGTTTTAAGGAGTATGATTTGAGAAGTAATAAGTATTTATAAAAGTGAAGAAGTAAAGTAAGAAAAAAAGATAGAGTTTCAGTTTTAAGGAGTATGCTTTGAGAAGTAATAAGTATTTAGAAAAGTGAAGAAGTAAAGTAAGAAAAGAAGATAGAATATCAGTTTTAAGGAGTATGCTTTGAGAAGTAATAAGTATTTAGAAAAGTGAAGAAGTAAAGTATGAAAAGAAGATAGAGTTTCAGTTTTAAGGAGTATGCTTTGAGAAGTAATAAGTATTTAGAAAAGTGAAGAAGTAAAGTAAGAAAAGATAGAGTTTCAGTTTTAAGGAGTATGCTTAGAGAAGTAATAAGTATTTAGAAAAGTGAAGAAGTAAAGTAAGAAAAAAAGAAAGAATTTCAGTTTTAAAGAGTATGCTTTGAGAAGTAATAAGTATTTAGAAAAGTGAAGAAGTAAAGTAAGAAAAGAAGAAAGAATTTCAGTTTTAAGGAGTATGCTTTGAGAAGAAATAAGTTTTTTGAAAAGTGAATAAGTAAAGTAAGAAAAGAAGATAGAGTTTCAGTTTTAAGGAGTATGCTTAGAGAAGTAATAAGTATTTATAAAAGTGAATAAGTAAAGTAAGAAAAGAAGAAAGAATTTCAGTTTTAAAGAGTATGCTTTGAGAAGTAATAAGTTTTTTGAAAAGTGAATAAGTAAAGTAAGAAAAAAAGAAAGAATTTCAGTTTTAAGGAGTATGCTTAGAGAAGGAATAAGTATTTAGAAAAGTTGAATAAGTAAAGCAAGAAAAGAAGATAGAGTTTCAGTTTTAAGGAGTATGCTTAGAGAAGTAATAAGTATTTAGAAAAGTGAAGAAGTAAAGTAAGAAAAGATAGAGTTTCAGTTTTAAGGAGTATGCTTTGAGAAGGAATAAGTATTTAGAAAAGTGAAGAAGTAAAGTAAGAAAAGATAGAGTTTCAGTTTTAAGGAGTATGATTGGAGAAGTAATAAGTATTTAGAAAAGTGAAGAAGTAAAGTAAGAAAAGAAGATAAAATTTCATTTTTAGATAGTATGATTTGAGAAGAAATAAGTATTTGGAAAAGTGAAGAAGTAAAGTAAGAAAAGAAGATAGAGTTTCAGTTTTAAGGAGTATGATTTGAGAAGTAATAAGTTTTTTGAAAAGTGAATAAGTAAAGTAAGAAAAGAAGATTGAGTTTAAGTTTTATTGAGTGTGCTTTGAGAAGTAATAAGTTTTTTGAAAAAGTTGAATAAGTAAAGTAAGAAAAAAAGATAGAGTTTCAGTTTTAAGGAGTATGCTTTGAGAAGTAATAAGTATTTAGAAAAGTGAATAAGTAAAGTAAGAATAGAAGATAGAGTTTCAGTTTCAAGGAGTATGATTTGAGAAGAAATAAGTATTTAGAATAAGTTGAATAAGTAAAGTAAGAAAAGAAGATAGAATTTCAGTTTTAAGGAGTATGATTTGAGAAGTAATAAGTTTTTTGAAAAAGTTGAATAAGTAAAGTAAGAAAAGAAGATAGAGTTTCAGTTTTAAGGAGTATTCTTTGAGAAGTAATAAGTATTTAGAAAAGTGAATAAGTAAAGTAAGAAAAGAAGAAAGAATTTCAGTTTTAAGGAGTATTCTTTGAGAAGTAATAAGTTTTTTGAAAAAGTTGAATAAGTAAAGTAAGAAAAGAAGATAGAGTTTCAGTTTTAAGGAGTATGATTTGAGAAGTAATAAGTATTTATAAAAGTGAAGAAGTAAAGTAAGAAAAGAAGAAAGAATTTCAGTTTTAAGGAGTATGCTTAGAGAAGTAATAAGTATTTAGAAAAGTGAAGAAGTAAAGTAAGAAAAAAAGATAGAGTTTCAGTTTTAAGGAGTATGCTTTGAGAAGTAATAAGTTTTTTGAAAAGTGAATAAGTAAAGTAAGAAAAGAAGATAGAGTTTCAGTTTTAAGGAGTATGCTTTGAGAAGTAATAAGTTTTTTAAAAAGTGAATAAGTAAAGTAAGAAAAGAAGATAGAGTTTCAGTTTTAAGGAGTATTCTTTGAAAAGAAATAATTATTTAGAAAAGTGAATAAGTAAAGTAAGAAAAGAAGAAAGAATTTCAGTTTTAAAGAGTATGCTTTGAGAAGTAATAAGTTTTTTGAAAAGTGAATAAGTAAAGTAAGAAAAGAAGAAAGAATTTCAGTTTTAAAGAGTATGCTTAGAGAAGTAATAAGTATTTAGAAAAGTGAATAAGTAAAGTAAGAAAAGAAGATAGAGTTTCAGTTTTAAGGAGTATTCTTTGAAAAGAAATAATTATTTAGAAAAGTGAATAAGTAAAGTAAGAAAAGAAGAAAGAATTTCAGTTTTAAAGAGTATGCTTTGAGAAGTAATAAGTATTTAGAAAAGTGAATAAGTAAAGTAAGAAAAGAAGAAAGAATTTCAGTTTTAAAGAGTATGCTTTGAGAAGTAATAAGTTTTTTGAAAAGTGAATAAGTAAAGTAAGAAAAAAAGAAAGAATTTCAGTTTTAAGGAGTATGCTTAGAGAAGGAATAAGTATTTAGAAAAGTTGAATAAGTAAAGCAAGAAAAGAAGATAGAGTTTCAGTTTTAAGGAGTATGCTTAGAGAAGTAATAAGTATTTAGAAAAGTGAAGAAGTAAAGTAAGAAAAGATAGAGTTTCAGTTTTAAGGAGTATGCTTTGAGAAGGAATAAGTATTTAGAAAAGTGAAGAAGTAAAGTAAGAAAAGATAGAGTTTCAGTTTTAAGGAGTATGATTGGAGAAGTAATAAGTATTTAGAAAAGTGAAGAAGTAAAGTAAGAAAAGAAGATAAAATTTCATTTTTAGATAGTATGATTTGAGAAGAAATAAGTATTTGGAAAAGTGAAGAAGTAAAGTAAGAAAAGAAGATAGAATTTCAGTTTTAAGGAGTATGCTTTGAGAAGTAATAAGTATTTAGAAAAAGTTGAATAAGTAAAGTAAGAAAAGAAGATAGAGTTTCAGTTTTAAGGAGTATGCTTTGAGAAGTAATAAGTATTTAGAAAAAGTTGAATAAGTAAAGTAAGAAAAGAAGATAGAGTTTCAGTTTTAAGGAGTATGCTTTGAGAAGTAATAAGTATTTAGAAAAAGTTGAATAAGTAAAGTAAGAAATGAAGATAGAATTTCAGTTTTAAGGAGTATGATTTGAGAAGTAATAAGTATTTATAAAAGTGAAGAAGTAAAGTAAGAAAAGAAGAAAGAATTTCAGTTTTAAGGAGTATGCTTAGAGAAGTAATAAGTATTTAGAAAGTTGAATAAGTAAAGTAAGAAAAGAAGATAGAGTTTCAGTTTTAAGGAGTATGCTTTGAGAAGTAATAAGTATTTAGAAAAAGTTGAATAAGTAAAGTAAGAAAAGAAGATAGAGTTTCAGTTTTAAGGAGTATGCTTTGAGAAGTAATAAGTATTTAGAAAAAGTTGAATAAGTAAAGTAAGAAATGAAGATAGAATTTTAGTTTTAAGGAGTATGCTTTGAGAAGAAATAAGTATTTAGAAAAAGTTGAATAAGTAAAGTAAGAAAAGAAGATAGAGTTTCAGTTTTAAGGAGTATGATTTGAGAAGTAATAAGTATTTAGAAAAGTGAATAAGTAAAGTAAGAAAAGAAGAAAGAATTTCAGTTTTAAAGAGTATGCTTAGAGAAGGAATAAGTATTTAGAAAAGTGAAGAAGTAAAGTAAGAAAAGATAGAGTTTCAGTTTTAAGGAGTATGCTTAGAGAAGGAATAAGTATTTAGAAAAGTGAAGAAGTAAAGTAAGAAAAGAAGAAAGAATTTCAGTTTTAAGGAGTATGATTTGAGAAGTAATAAGTATTTATAAAAGTGAAGAAGTAAAGTAAGAAAAGAAGATAGAGTTTCAGTTTTAAGGAGTATTCTTTGAGAAGTAATAAGTATTTAGAAAAAGTTGAATAAGTAAAGTAAGAAAAGAAGATAGAGTTTCAGTTTTAAGGAGTATGCTTTGAGAAGTAATAAGTATTTAGAAAAAGTTGAATAAGTAAAGTAAGAAATGAAGATAGAATTTTAGTTTTAAGGAGTATGCTTTGAGAAGAAATAAGTATTTAGAAAAAGTTGAATAAGTAAAGTAAGAAAAGAAGATAGAGTTTCAGTTTTAAGGAGTATGATTTGAGAAGTAATAAGTATTTAGAAAAGTGAATAAGTAAAGTAAGAAAAGAAGATAGAGTTTCAGTTTTAAGGAGTATTCTTTGAGAAGGAATAAGTATTTAGAAAAGTGAAGAAGTAAAGTAAGAAAAGATAGAGTTTCAGTTTTAAGGAGTATGCTTAGAGAAGGAATAAGTATTTAGAAAAGTGAAGAAGTAAAGTAAGAAAAGAAGATAGAGTTTCAGTTTTAAGGAGTATGCTTTGAGAAGAAATAAGTATTTAAAAAAATTGAATAAGTAAAGTAAGAAAAGAAGATAGAGTTTCAGTTTTAAGGAGTATTCTTTGAGAAGTAATAAGTATTTAGAAAAAGTTGAATAAGTAAAGTAAGAAAAAAAGAAAGAATTTCAGTTTTAAGGAGTATGATTTGAGAAGTAATAAGTATTTATAAAAGTGAAGAAGTAAAGTAAGAAAAGAAGATAGAATTTAAGTTTTAAATAGTATTCTTTGAGAAGTAATAAGTATTTATAAAAGCGAAGAAGTAAAGCAAGAAAAGAAGATAGAATTTCAGTTTTAAGGAGTATGCTTTGAGAAGTAATAAGTATTTAGAAAAAGTTGAATAAGTAAAGTAAGAAAAAAAGAAAGAATTTCAGTTTTAAGGAGTATGATTTGAGAAGTAATAAGTATTTAGAAAAAGTTGAATAAGTAAAGTAAGAAAAGAATAAAGAATTTCAGTTTTAAGGAGTATGCTTTGAGAAGTAATAAGTATTTAGAAAAGTGAAGAAGTAAAGTAAGAAAAGAAGATAGAATATCAGTTTTAAGGAGTATGCTTTGAGAAGTAATAAGTATTTAGAAAAGTGAATAAGTAAAGTATGAAAAGAAGATAGAGTTTCAGTTTTAAGGAGTATGCTTTGAGAAGTAATAAGTATTTAGAAAAGTGAAGAAGTAAAGTAAGAAAAAAAGAAAGAATTTCAGTTTTAAGGAGTATGCTTTGAGAAGTAATAAGTTTTTTGAAAAGTGAATAAGTAAAGTAAGAAAAGAAGATAGAATTTAAGTTTTAAATAGTATTCTTTGAGAAGTAATAAGTATTTATAAAAAGTTGAATAAGTAAAGTAAGAAAAGAATAAAGAATTTCAGTTTTAAGGAGTATGATTTGAGAAGTAATAAGTTTTTTGAATAGTGAATAAGTAAAGTAAGAAAAAAAGAAAGAATTTCAGTTTTAAGGAGTATGCTTAGAGAAGGAATAAGTATTTAGAAAAGTTGAATAAGTAAAGCAAGAAAAGAAGATAGAGTTTCAGTTTTAAGGAGTATGCTTAGAGAAGTAATAAGTATTTAGAAAAGTGAAGAAGTAAAGTAAGAAAAGATAGAGTTTCAGTTTTAAGGAGTATGATTGGAGAAGTAATAAGTATTTAGAAAAGTGAAGATGTAAAGTAAGAAAAGAAGATAAAATTTCATTTTTAGATAGTATGATTTGAGAAGAAATAAGTATTTGGAAAAGTGAAGAAGTAAAGTAAGAAAAGAAGATAGAGTTTCAGTTTTAAGGAGTATGATTTGAGAAGTAATAAGTTTTTTGAAAAGTGAATAAGTAAAGTAAGAAAAGAAGATTGAGTTTAAGTTTTATTGAGTGTGCTTTGAGAAGTAATAAGTTTTTTGAAAAAGTTGAATAAGTAAAGTAAGAAAAGAAGATAGAGTTTCAGTTTTAAGGAGTATGCTTTGAGAAGTAATAAGTATTTAGAAAAAGTTGAATAAGTAAAGTAAGAAAAGAAGATAGAGTTTCAGTTTTATTGAGTATGCTTAGAGAAGTAATAGTTTTTTGAAAAGTGAATAAGTAAAGTAAGAAAAGAAGAAAGTATTTCAGTTTTAAAGAGTATGCTTTGAGAAGAAATAAGTATTTAGAAAAGTGAATAAGTAAAGTAAGAAAAAAAGAAAGAATTTCAGTTTTAAAGAGTATGATTTGAGAAGTAATAAGTATTTATAAAAGTGAAGAAGTAAAGTAAGAAAAGATAGAGTTTCAGTTTTAAGGAGTATGCTTTGAGAAGAAATAAGTATTTAAAAAAGTTGAATAAGTAAAGTAAGAAAAGAAGATAAAATTTCATTTTTAGATAGTATGATTTGAGAAGAAATAAGTATTTGGAAAAGTGAAGAAGTAAAGTAAGAAAAAAAGATAGAGTTTCAGTTTTAAGGAGTATGCTTTGAGAAGTAATAAGTATTTAGAAAAGTGAATAAGTAAAGTAAGAAAAAAAGAAAGAATTTCAGTTTTAAAGAGTATGATTTGAGAAGTAATAAGTTTTTTGAAAAAGTTGAATAAGTAAAGTAAGAAAAGAAGATAGAGTTTCAGTTTTAAGGAGTATGCTTTGAGAAGTAATAAGTATTTAGAAAAAGTTGAATAAGTAAAGTAAGAAAAGAAGATAGAGTTTCAGTTTTATTGAGTATGCTTAGAGAAGTAATAGTTTTTTGAAAAGTGAATAAGTAAAGTAAGAAAAGAAGAAAGTATTTCAGTTTTAAAGAGTATGCTTTGAGAAGAAATAAGTATTTAGAAAAGTGAATAAGTAAAGTAAGAAAAAAAGAAAGAATTTCAGTTTTAAAGAGTATGATTTGAGAAGTAATAAGTATTTATAAAAGTGAAGAAGTAAAGTAAGAAAAGATAGAGTTTCAGTTTTAAGGAGTATGCTTTGAGAAGAAATAAGTATTTAAAAAAGTTGAATAAGTAAAGTAAGAAAAGAAGATAAAATTTCATTTTTAGATAGTATGATTTGAGAAGAAATAAGTATTTGGAAAAGTGAAGAAGTAAAGTAAGAAAAAAAGATAGAGTTTCAGTTTTAAGGAGTATGCTTTGAGAAGTAATAAGTATTTAGAAAAGTGAATAAGTAAAGTAAGAAAAAAAGAAAGAATTTCAGTTTTAAAGAGTATGATTTGAGAAGTAATAAGTTTTTTGAAAAAGTTGAATAAGTAAAGTAAGAAAAGAAGAAAGAATTTCAGTTTTAAGGAGTATGATTTGAGAAGTAATAAGTTTTTTGAAAAAGTTGAATAAGTAAAGTAAGAAAAGAAGATAGAGTTTCAGTTTTAAGGAGTATTCTTTGAGAAGTAATAAGTATTTAGAAAAAGTTGAATAAGTAAAGTAAGAAATGAAGATAGAATTTTAGTTTTAAGGAGTATGCTTTGAGAAGAAATAAGTATTTAAAAAAGTTGAATAAGTAAAGTAAGAAAAGAAGATAGAGTTTCAGTTTTAAGGAGTATGATTTGAGAAGTAATAAGTATTTAGAAAAGTGAAGAAGTAAAGTAAGAAAAGATAGAGTTTCAGTTTTAAGGAGTATGCTTAGAGAAGTAATAAGTATTTAGAAAAGTGAAGAAGTAAAGTAAGAAAAGATAGAGTTTCAGTTTTAAGGAGTATGCTTAGAGAAGGAATAAGTATTTAGAAAAGTGAAGAAGTAAAGTAAGAAAAGATGGAGTTTCAGTTTTAAGTAGTATGCTTTGAAAAGTAATAAGTTTTTTGAAAAAGTTGAATAAGTAAAGTAAGAAAAGAAGATAGAGTTTCAGTTTTAAGGAGTATGCTTTGAGAAGTAATAAGTATTTAGAAAAAGTTGAATAAGTAAAGTAAGAAAAAAAGAAAGAATTTCAGTTTTAAGGAGTATGATTTGAGAAGTAATAAGTATTTATAAAAGTGAAGAAGTAAAGTAAGAAAAGAAGATAGAATTTAAGTTTTAAATAGTATTCTTTGAGAAGTAATAAGTATTTATAAAAGCGAAGAAGTAAAGCAAGAAAAGAAGATAGAGTTTCAGTTTTAAGGAGTATGCTTAGAGAAGTAATAAGTATTTAGAAAAGTGAAGAAGTAAAGTAAGAAAAGATAGAGTTTCAGTTTTAAGGAGTATGCTTTGAGAAATAATAAGTATTTAGAAAAGTGAAGAAGTAAAGTAAGAAAAGATAGAGTTTCAGTTTTAAGGAGTATGCTTTGAGAAGAAATAAGTATTTAAAAAAGTTGAATAAGTAAAGTAAGAAAAGAAGATAGAGTTTCAGTTTTAAGGAGTATGCTTTGAGAAGTAATAAGTATTTAGAAAAGTGAAGAAGTAAAGTAAGAAAAGATAGAGTTTCAGTTTTAAGGAGTATGCTTAGAGAAGGAATAAGTATTTAGAAAAGTGAAGAAGTAAAGTAAGAAAAGATGGAGTTTCAGTTTTAAGGAGTATGATTTGAGAAGTAATAAGTTTTTTGAAAAAGTTGAATAAGTAAAGTAAGAAAAAAAGAAAGAATTTCAGTTTTAAGGAGTATGCTTTGAGAAGAAATAAGTATTTAGAAAAAGTTGAATAAGTAAAGTAAGAAAAGAATAAAGAATTTCAGTTTTAAGGAGTATGATTTGAGAAGTAATAAGTTTTTTGAATAGTGAATAAGTAAAGTAAGAAAAGAAGAAAGAATTTCAGTTTTAAGGAGTATGCTTAAAGAAGGAATAAGTATTTAGAAAAGTGAAGAAGTAAAGTAAGAAAAGATAGAGTTTCAGTTTTAAGGAGTATGCTTTGAGAAGTAATAAGTATTTAGAAAAGTGAATAAGTGAAGTAAGAAAAGAAGGTAGAGTTTCAGTTTTAAGGAGTATGCTTTGAGAAGTAATAATTATTTAGAAAAGTGAATAAGTAAAGTAAGAAAAGAAGGTAGAGTTTCAGTTTTAAGGAGTATGCTTTGAGAAGTAATAAGTATTTAGAAAAGTGAAGAAGTAAAGTAAGAAAAGAAGGTAGAGTTTCAGTTTAAAGGAGTATGCTTTGAGAATTAATAAGTAATTAGAAAATTGAATAAGTAAAGCAAGAAAAGAAGGTAGAGTTTCAGTTTAAAGGAGTATGCTTTGAGAGATAATAAGTATTTAGAAAAGTGAATAAGTAAAGCAAGAAAAGAAGGTAGAGTTTCAGTTTAAAGGAGTATGCTTTGAGAAGTAATAAGTAATTAGAAAAGTGAATAAGTAAAGCAAGAAAAGAAGGTAGAGTTTCAGTTTTAAGGAGTATGATTTGAGAAGTAATAAGTATTTAGAAAAGTGAATAAGTAAAGTAAGAAAAGAAGGTAGAGTTTCAGTTTAAAGGAGTATGCTTTGAGAAGTAATAAGTATTTAGAAAAGTGAATAAGTAAAGCAAGAAAAGAAGGTAGAGTTTCAGTTTTAAGGAGTATGCTTTGAGAAGTAATAATTATTTAGAAAGTGAATAAGTAAAGTAAGAAAAGAAGGTAGAGTTTCAGTTTTAAGGAGTATGCTTTGAGAAGTAATAAGTATTTAGAAAAGTGAAGAAGTAAAGTAAGAAAAGAAGGTAGAGTTTCAGTTTTAAGGAGTATGCTTTGAGAAGTAATAAGTATTTAGAAAAGTGAAGAAGTGAAGTAAGAAAAGAAGGTAGAGTTTCAGTTTAAAGGAGTATGCTTTGAGAAGTAATAAGTATTTAGAAAATTGAATAAGTAAAGCAAGAAAAGAAGGTAGAGTTTCAGTTTTAAGGAGTATGCTTTGAGAAGAAATAAGTATTTAAAAAAGTTGAATAAGTAAAGCAAGAAAAGAAGGTAGAGTTTCAGTTTTAAGGAGTATGATTTGAGAAGTAATAAGTATTTAGAAAAGTGAATAAGTAAAGTAAGAAAAGAAGGTAGAGTTTCAGTTTTAAGGAGTATGCTTTGAGAAGTAATAAGTATTTAGAAAAGTGAATAAGTAAAGCAAGAAAAGAAGGTAGAGTTTCAGTTTTAAGGAGTATGCTTTGAGAAGTAATAAGTATTTAGAAAAGTGAAGAAGTAAAGTAAGAAAAGAAGGTAGAGTTTCAGTTTTAAGGAGTATGCTTTGAGAAGTAATAAGTATTTAGAAAAGTGAATAAGTAAAGCAAGAAAAGAAGGTAGAGTTTCAGTTTTAAGGAGTATGCATTGAGAATTAATAAGTATTTAGAAAAGTGAAGAAGTAAAGTAAGAAAAGAAGGTAGAGTTTCAGTTTTAAGGAGTATGCTTTGAGAAGTAATAAGTATTTAGAAAAGTGAAGAAGTAAAGTAAGAAAAGAAGGTAGAGTTTCAGTTTTAAGGAGTATGCTTTGAGAAGTAATAAGTAATTAGAAAAGTGAATAAGTAAAGCAAGAAAAGAAGGTAGAGTTTCAGTTTAAAGGAGTATGCTTTGAGAAGTAATAAGTAATTAGAAAAGTGAAGAAGTAAAGCAAGAAAAGAAGGTAGAGTTTCAGTTTTAAGGAGTATGCTTTGAGAAGTAATAAGTATTTAGAAAAGTGAATAAGTGAAGTAAGAAAAGAAGGTAGAGTTTCAGTTTTAAGGAGTATGCTTTGAGAAGTAATAAGTATTTAGAAAAGTGAATAAGTGAAGTAAGAAAAGAAGGTAGAGTTTCAGTTTTAAGGAGTATGCTTTGAGAAGTAATAAGTATTTAGAAAAGTGAATAAGTGAAGTAAGAAAAGAAGGTAGAGTTTCAGTTTTAAGGAGTATGCTTTGAGAATTAATAAGTAATTAGAAAAGTGAATAAGTAAAGCAAGAAAAGAAGGTAGAGTTTCAGTTTTAAGGAGTATGATTTGAGAAGTAATAAGTATTTATAAAAGTGAAGAAGTAAAGTAAGAAAAGAAGGTAGAGTTTCAGTTTTAAGGAGTATGCTTTGAGAATTAATAAGTATTTAGAAAAGTGAAGGAGCAAAGCAAGAAAAGAAGGTAGAGTTTCAGTTTAAAGGAGTATGCTTTGAGAAGTAATAAGTATTTAGAAAATTGAAGGAGCAAAGTAAGAAAAGAAGGTAGAGTTTCAGTTTTAAGGAGTATGCTTTGAGAATTAATAAGTATTTAGAAAAGTGAAGAAGTAAAGTAAGAAAAGAAGGTAGAGTTTCAGTTTAAAGGAGTATGCTTTGAGAAGTAATAAGTATTTAGAAAAGTGAAGAAGTAAAGCAAGAAAAGAAGGTAGAGTTTCAGTTTAAAGGAGTATGCTTTGAGAAGTAATAAGTATTTAGAAAAGTGAATAAGTGAAGTAAGAAAAGAAGGTAGAGTTTCAGTTTTAAGGAGTATGCTTTGAGAATTAATAAGTATTTAAAAATTGAATAAGTAAAGTAAGAAAAGAAGGTAGAGTTTCAGTTTTAAGGAGTATGCTTTGAGAAGTAATAAGTAATTAGAAAATTGAATAAGTAAAGTAAGAAAAGAAGGTAGAGTTTCAGTTTTAAGGAGTATGCTTTGAGAAGTAATAAGTATTTAGAAAAGTGAATAAGTAAAGTAAGAAAAGAAGGTAGAGTTTCAGTTTTAAGGAGTATGCTTTGAGAAGTAATAAGTATTTAGAAAATTGAATAAGTAAAGCAAGAAAAGAAGGTAGAGTTTCAGTTTTAAGGAGTATGCTTTGAGAAGTAATAAGTATTTAGAAAAGTGAATAAGTAAAGCAAGAAAAGAAGGTAGAGTTTCAGTTTTAAGGAGTATGCTTTGAGAAGTAATAAGTATTTAGAAAAGTGAATAAGTAAAGCAAGAAAAGAAGGTAGAGTTTCAGTTTTAAGGAGTATGCTTTGAGAAGTAATAAGTATTTAGAAAAGTGAATAAGTAAAGTAAGAAAAGAAGGTAGAGTTTCAGTTTTAAGGAGTATGCTTTGAGAAGTAATAAGTAATTAGAAAATTGAATAAGTAAAGCAAGAAAAGAAGGTAGAGTTTCAGTTTTAAGGAGTATGCTTTGAGAAGTAATAAGTATTTAGAAAAGTGAATAAGTAAAGCAAGAAAAGAAGGTAGAGTTTCAGTTTTAAGGAGTATGCATTGAGAATTAATAAGTATTTAGAAAAGTGAAGAAGTAAAGTAAGAAAAGAAGGTAGAGTTTCAGTTTTAAGGAGTATGCTTTGAGAAGTAATAAGTATTTAGAAAAGTGAAGAAGTAAAGTAAGAAAAGAAGGTAGAGTTTCAGTTTTAAGGAGTATGCTTTGAGAAGTAATAAGTATTTAGAAAATTGAAGAAGTAAAGTAAGAAAAGAAGGTAGAGTTTCAGTTTAAAGGAGTATGCTTTGAGAAGTAATAAGTATTTAGAAAAGTGAAGAAGTAAAGTAAGAAAAGAAGGTAGAGTTTCAGTTTTAAGGAGTATGCATTGAGAATTAATAAGTATTTAGAAAAGTGAAGAAGTAAAGTAAGAAAAGAAGGTAGAGTTTCAGTTTTAAGGAGTATGCTTTGAGAAGTAATAAGTATTTAGAAAAGTGAAGAAGTAAAGTAAGAAAAGAAGGTAGAGTTTCAGTTTTAAGGAGTATGCTTTGAGAAGTAATAAGTATTTAGAAAAGTGAATAAGTAAAGCAAGAAAAGAAGGTAGAGTTTCAGTTTTAAGGAGTATGCTTTGAGAAGTAATAAGTATTTAGAAAAGTGAATAAGTAAAGCAAGAAAAGAAGGTAGAGTTTCAGTTTTAAGGAGTATGCATTGAGAATTAATAAGTATTTAGAAAAGTGAAGAAGTAAAGTAAGAAAAGAAGGTAGAGTTTCAGTTTTAAGGAGTATGCTTTGAGAAGTAATAAGTATTTAGAAAAGTGAAGAAGTAAAGTAAGAAAAGAAGGTAGAGTTTCAGTTTTAAGGAGTATGCTTTGAGAAGTAATAAGTATTTAGAAAATTGAAGAAGTAAAGTAAGAAAAGAAGGTAGAGTTTCAGTTTTAAGGAGTATGCTTTGAGAAGTAATAAGTATTTAGAAAAGTGAAGAAGTAAAGTAAGAAAAGAAGGTAGAGTTTCAGTTTTAAGGAGTATGCTTTGAGAAGTAATAAGTAATTAGAAAATTGAATAAGTAAAGTAAGAAAAGAAGGTAGAGTTTCAGTTTTAAGGAGTATGCTTTGAGAAGTAATAAGTATTTAGAAAAGTGAATAAGTGAAGTAAGAAAAGAAGGTAGAGTTTCAGTTTTAAGGAGTATGCTTTGAGAAGTAATAAGTATTTAGAAAAGTGAATAAGTGAAGTAAGAAAAGAAGGTAGAGTTTCAGTTTTAAGGAGTATGCTTTGAGAAGTAATAATTATTTAGAAAGTGAATAAGTAAAGTAAGAAAAGAAGGTAGAGTTTCAGTTTTAAGGAGTATGCTTTGAGAAGTAATAAGTATTTAGAAAAGTGAAGAAGTAAAGTAAGAAAAGAAGGTAGAGTTTCAGTTTAAAGGAGTATGCTTTGAGAATTAATAAGTAATTAGAAAATTGAATAAGTAAAGTAAGAAAAGAAGGTAGAGTTTCAGTTTAAAGGAGTATGCTTTGAGAGATAATAAGTATTTCAAAAGTGAATAAGTAAAGCAAGAAAAGAAGGTAGAGTTTCAGTTTAAAGGAGTATGCTTTGAGAAGTAATAAGTAATTAGAAAAGTGAATAAGTAAAGCAAGAAAAGAAGGTAGAGTTTCAGTTTTAAGGAGTATGATTTGAGAAGTAATAAGTATTTAGAAAAGTGAATAAGTGAAGTAAGAAAAGAAGGTAGAGTTTCAGTTTAAAGGAGTATGCTTTGAGAATTAATAAGTAATTAGAAAATTGAATAAGTAAAGCAAGAAAAGAAGGTAGAGTTTCAGTTTTAAGGAGTATGCTTTGAGAATTAATAAGTATTTAGAAAGTGAATAAGTAAAGTAAGAAAAGAAGGTAGAGTTTCAGTTTTAAGGAGTATGCTTTGAGAAGTAATAAGTATTTAGAAAAGTGAATAAGTGAAGTAAGAAAAGAAGGTAGAGTTTCAGTTTTAAGGAGTATGCTTTGAGAAGTAATAAGTATTTAGAAAAGTGAAGAAGTGAAGTAAGAAAAGAAGGTAGAGTTTCAGTTTAAAGGAGTATGCTTTGAGAAGTAATAAGTATTTAGAAAATTGAATAAGTAAAGCAAGAAAAGAAGGTAGAGTTTCAGTTTTAAGGAGTATGCTTTGAGAAGAAATAAGTATTTAAAAAAGTTGAATAAGTAAAGCAAGAAAAGAAGGTAGAGTTTCAGTTTTAAGGAGTATGCATTGAGAATTAATAAGTATTTAGAAAAGTGAAGAAGTAAAGTAAGAAAAGAAGGTAGAGTTTCAGTTTAAAGGAGTATGCTTTGAGAAGTAATAAGTATTTAGAAAAGTGAATAAGTAAAGCAAGAAAAGAAGGTAGAGTTTCAGTTTTAAGGAGTATGCTTTGAGAAGTAATAAGTATTTAGAAAAGTGAAGAAGTAAAGTAAGAAAAGAAGGTAGAGTTTCAGTTTTAAGGAGTATGCTTTGAGAAGTAATAAGTATTTAGAAAAGTGAATAAGTAAAGCAAGAAAAGAAGGTAGAGTTTCAGTTTTAAGGAGTATGCTTTGAGAATTAATAAGTAATTAGAAAAGTGAATAAGTAAAGCAAGAAAAGAAGGTAGAGTTTCAGTTTTAAGGAGTATGCTTTGAGAAGTAATAAGTAATTAGAAAAGTGAATAAGTAAAGCAAGAAAAGAAGGTAGAGTTTCAGTTTTAAGGAGTATGCATTGAGAATTAATAAGTATTTAGAAAAGTGAAGAAGTAAAGTAAGAAAAGAAGGTAGAGTTTCAGTTTAAAGGAGTATGCTTTGAGAAGTAATAAGTATTTAGAAAAGTGAATAAGTAAAGCAAGAAAAGAAGGTAGAGTTTCAGTTTTAAGGAGTATGCTTTGAGAAGTAATAAGTATTTAGAAAAGTGAAGAAGTGAAGTAAGAAAAGAAGGTAGAGTTTCAGTTTAAAGGAGTATGCTTTGAGAAGTAATAAGTATTTAGAAAATTGAATAAGTAAAGCAAGAAAAGAAGGTAGAGTTTCAGTTTTAAGGAGTATGCTTTGAGAAGAAATAAGTATTTAAAAAGTTGAATAAGTAAAGCAAGAAAAGAAGGTAGAGTTTCAGTTTTAAGGAGTATGCATTGAGAATTAATAAGTATTTAGAAAAGTGAAGAAGTAAAGTAAGAAAAGAAGGTAGAGTTTCAGTTTAAAGGAGTATGCTTTGAGAAGTAATAAGTATTTAGAAAAGTGAATAAGTAAAGCAAGAAAAGAAGGTAGAGTTTCAGTTTTAAGGAGTATGCTTTGAGAAGTAATAAGTATTTAGAAAAGTGAATAAGTGAAGTAAGAAAAGAAGGTAGAGTTTCAGTTTTAAGGAGTATGCTTTGAGAAGTAATAAGTAATTAGAAAAGTGAATAAGTAAAGCAAGAAAAGAAGGTAGAGTTTCAGTTTTAAGGAGTATGCTTTGAGAATTAATAAGTAATTAGAAAAGTGAATAAGTAAAGCAAGAAAAGAAGGTAGAGTTTCAGTTTTAAGGAGTATGCTTTGAGAAGTAATAAGTAATTAGAAAAGTGAATAAGTAAAGCAAGAAAAGAAGGTAGAGTTTCAGTTTTAAGGAGTATGCATTGAGAATTAATAAGTATTTAAAAATTGAATAAGTAAAGTAAGAAAAGAAGGTAGAGTTTCAGTTTTAAGGAGTATGCTTTGAGAAGTAATAAGTATTTAGAAAAGTGAATAAGTGAAGTAAGAAAAGAAGGTAGAGTTTCAGTTTTAAGGAGTATGCTTTGAGAAGTAATAAGTAATTAGAAAAGTGAATAAGTAAAGTAAGAAAAGAAGGTGGAGTTTCAGTTTAAAGGAGTATGCTTTGAGAAGTAATAAGTAATTAGAAAAGTGAAGAAGTAAAGTAAGAAAAGAAGGTAGAGTTTCAGTTTAAAGGAGTATGCTTTGAGAATTAATAAGTAATTAGAAAATTGAATAAGTAAAGCAAGAAAAGAAGGTAGAGTTTCAGTTTTAAGGAGTATGCATTGAGAATTAATAAGTATTTGGAAAAGTGAAGAAGTAAAGTAAGAAAAGAAGGTAGAGTTTCAGTTTTAAGGAGTATGCTTTGAGAAGTAATAAGTATTTAGAAAAGTGAAGAAGTAAAGCAAGAAAAGAAGGTAGAGTTTCAGTTTTAAGGAGTATGCTTTGAGAAGTAATAAGTATTTAGAAAAGTGAATAAGTGAAGTAAGAAAAGAAGGTAGAGTTTCAGTTTTAAGGAGTATGCTTTGAGAATTAATAAGAGAAAAGTGAAGAAGTAATAAGTATTTAGAAAAGTGAAGTAAAGTAAAGTAAAGCAAGAAAAGAAGGTAGAGTTTCAGTTTTAAGGAGTATGCTTTGAGAAGTAATAATAAGTAATTAAAGCAAGAAAAGAAAAGTTTGAAGGAGTATGCTTTGAGAAGTAATAAGTATTTAGAAAAGTGAAGAAGTAAAGCAAGAAAAGAAGGTAGAGTTTCAGTTTTGAGGAGTATGCTTTGAGAAGTAATAAGTATTTAGAAAAGTGAAGAAGTAAAGCAAGAAAAGAAGGTAGAGTTTCAGTTTTAAGGAGTATGCTTTGAGAAGTAATAAGTATTTAGAAAAGTGAAGAAGTAAAGCAAGAAAAGAAGGTAGAGTTTCAGTTTTAAGGAGTATGCTTTGAGAAGTAATAAGTATTTAGAAAAGTGAATAAGTAAAGCAAGAAAAGAAGGTAGAGTTTCAGTTTTAAGGAGTATGCTTTGAGAATTAATAAGTATTTAGAAAAGTGAATAAGTAAAGCAAGAAAAGAAGGTAGAGTTTCAGTTTAAAGGAATATGCTTTGAGAATTAATAAGTATTTAGAAAAGTGAATAAGTAAAGCAAGAAAAGAAGGTAGAGTTTCAGTTTTAAGGAGTATGCTTTGAGAAGTAATAAGTAATTAGAAAATTGAATAAGTAAAGCAAGAAAAGAAGGTAGAGTTTCAGTTTTAAGGAGTATGCTTTGAGAATTAATAAGTATTTAGAAAATTGAAGGATCAAAGTAAGAAAAGAAGGTAGAGTTTCAGTTTAAAGGAGTATGCTTTGAGAATTAATAAGTAATTAGAAAATTGAATAAGTAAAGCAAGAAAAGAAGGTAGAGTTTCAGTTTTAAGGAGTATGCTTTGAGAAGTAATAAGTATTTAGAAAAGTGAATAAGTGAAGTAAGAAAAGAAGGTAGAGTTTCAGTTTTAAGGAGTATGCTTTGAGAAGTAATAAGTATTTAGAAAAGTGAATAAGTGAAGTAAGAAAAGAAGGTAGAGTTTCAGTTTTAAGGAGTATGCTTTGAGAAGTAATAATTATTTAGAAAGTGAATAAGTAAAGTAAGAAAAGAAGGTAGAGTTTCAGTTTTAAGGAGTATGCTTTGAGAAGTAATAAGTATTTAGAAAAGTGAAGAAGTAAAGTAAGAAAAGAAGGTAGAGTTTCAGTTTAAAGGAGTATGCTTTGAGAATTAATAAGTAATTAGAAAATTGAATAAGTAAAGTAAGAAAAGAAGGTAGAGTTTCAGTTTAAAGGAGTATGCTTTGAGAGATAATAAGTATTTCAAAAGTGAATAAGTAAAGCAAGAAAAGAAGGTAGAGTTTCAGTTTAAAGGAGTATGCTTTGAGAAGTAATAAGTAATTAGAAAAGTGAATAAGTAAAGCAAGAAAAGAAGGTAGAGTTTCAGTTTTAAGGAGTATGATTTGAGAAGTAATAAGTATTTAGAAAAGTGAATAAGTAAAGTAAGAAAAGAAGGTAGAGTTTCAGTTTTAAGGAGTATGCTTTGAGAAGTAATAAGTATTTAGAAAATTGAATAAGTAAAGCAAGAAAAGAAGGTAGAGTTTCAGTTTTAAGGAGTATGCTTTGAGAAGTAATAATTATTTAGAAAGTGAATAAGTAAAGTAAGAAAAGAAGGTAGAGTTTCAGTTTTAAGGAGTATGCTTTGAGAAGTAATAAGTATTTAGAAAAGTGAATAAGTAAAGCAAGAAAAGAAGGTAGAGTTTCAGTTTTAAGGAGTATGCTTTGAGAAGTAATAAGTAATTAGAAAAGTGAAGAAGTAAAGTAAGAAAAGAAGGTAGAGTTTCAGTTTTAAGGAGTATGCTTTGAGAAGTAATAAGTATTTAGAAAAGTGAATAAGTAAAGCAAGAAAAGAAGGTAGAGTTTCAGTTTTAAGGAGTATGCATTGAGAATTAATAAGTATTTAGAAAATTGAAGGAGCAAAGTAAGAAAAGAAGGTAGAGTTTCAGTTTTAAGGAGTATGCTTTGAGAATTAATAAGTATTTAGAAAAGTGAATAAGTAAAGCAAGAAAAGAAGGTAGAGTTTCAGTTTTAAGGAGTATGCTTTGAGAATTAATAAGTATTTAGAAAAGTGAAGAAGTAAAGTAAGAAAAAAGGTAGAGTTTCAGTTTTAAGGAGTATGCTTTGAGAATTAATAAGTATTTAGAAAAGTGAAGAAGTAAAGTAAGAAAAGAAGGTAGAGTTTCAGTTTTAAGGAGTATGCTTTGAGAAGTAATAAGTATTTAGAAAATTGAATAAGTAAAGCAAGAAAAGAAGGTAGAGTTTCAGTTTTAAGGAGTATGCTTTGAGAAGAAATAAGTATTTAAAAAAGTTGAATAAGTAAAGCAAGAAAAGAAGGTAGAGTTTCAGTTTTAAGGAGTATGATTTGAGAAGTAATAAGTATTTAGAAAAGTGAATAAGTAAAGTAAGAAAAGAAGGTAGAGTTTCAGTTTTAAGGAGTATGCTTTGAGAAGTAATAAGTATTTAGAAAAGTGAATAAGTAAAGCAAGAAAAGAAGGTAGAGTTTCAGTTTTAAGGAGTATGCTTTGAGAAGTAATAAGTATTTAGAAAAGTGAAGAAGTAAAGTAAGAAAAGAAGGTAGAGTTTCAGTTTTAAGGAGTATGCTTTGAGAAGTAATAAGTATTTAGAAAAGTGAATAAGTAAAGCAAGAAAAGAAGGTAGAGTTTCAGTTTTAAGGAGTATGCATTGAGAATTAATAAGTATTTAGAAAATTGAAGGAGCAAAGTAAGAAAAGAAGGTAGAGTTTCAGTTTTAAGGAGTATGCTTTGAGAATTAATAAGTATTTAGAAAAGTGAATAAGTAAAGCAAGAAAAGAAGGTAGAGTTTCAGTTTAAAGGAGTATGCTTTGAGAAGTAATAAGTATTTAGAAAATTGAATAAGTAAAGCAAGAAAAGAAGGTAGAGTTTCAGTTTTAAGGAGTATGCTTTGAGAATTAATAAGTATTTAGAAAAGTGAAGAAGTAAAGTAAGAAAAGAAGGTAGAGTTTCAGTTTTAAGGAGTATGCTTTGAGAAGTAATAAGTATTTAGAAAAGTGAAGAAGTAAAGTAAGAAAAGAAGGTAGAGTTTCAGTTTTAAGGAGTATGCTTTGAGAAGTAATAAGTATTTAGAAAAGTGAATAAGTAAAGCAAGAAAAGAAGGTAGAGTTTCAGTTTTAAGGAGTATGCATTGAGAATTAATAAGTATTTAGAAAATTGAATAAGTAAAGCAAGAAAAGAAGGTAGAGTTTCAGTTTTAAGGAGTATGCTTTGAGAATTAATAAGTATTTAGAAAAGTGAAGAAGTAAAGTAAGAAAAGAAGGTAGAGTTTCAGTTTAAAGGAGTATGCTTTGAGAAGTAATAAGTATTTAGAAAAGTGAAGAAGTAAAGCAAGAAAAGAAGGTAGAGTTTCAGTTTTAAGGAGTATGCTTTGAGAAGTAATAAGTATTTAGAAAAGTGAATAAGTAAAGTAAGAAAAGAAGGTAGAGTTTCAGTTTTAAGGAGTATGCTTTGAGAAGTAATAAGTATTTAGAAAAGTGAATAAGTAAAAAGAAAAGAAGGTAAGTTTCAGAGGAGTATGCATTGAGAATTAATAGAAAAGTTTCAGTTTTAAGGAGTATGCATTGAGAATTAATAAGTATTTAGAAAAGTGAAGAAGTAAAGTAAGAAAAGAAGGTAGAGTTTCAGTTTAAAGGAGTATGCTTTGAGAAGTAATAAGTATTTAGAAAAGTGAAGAAGTAAAGCAAGAAAAGAAGGTAGAGTTTCAGTAAGGAGTATGCTTTGAGAAGTAATAAGTATTTAGAAAAGTGAAGAAGTAAAGTAAGAAAAGAAGGTAGAGTTTCAGTTTTAAGGAGTATGCTTTGAGAAGTAATAAGTATTTAGAAAAGTGAAGAAGTAAAGTAAGAAAAGAAGGTAGAGTTTCAGTTTTAAGGAGTATGCTTTGAGAAGTAATAAGTATTTAGAAAAGTGAATAAGTAAAGTAAGAAAAGAAGGTAGAGTTTCAGTTTTAAGGAGTATGCTTTGAGAATTAATAAGTATTTAGAAAAGTGAAGAAGTAAAGTAAGAAAAGAAGGTAGAGTTTCAGTTTTAAGGAGTATGCTTTGAGAAGTAATAAGTAATTAGAAAATTGAATAAGTAAAGCAAGAAAAGAAGGCAGAGTTTCAGTTTTAAGGAGTATGCTTTGAGAAGTAATAAGTAATTAGAAAATTGAATAAGTAAAGTAAGAAAAGAAGGTAGAGTTTCAGTTTTAAGGAGTATGCTTTGAGAATTAATAAGTATTTAGAAAAGTGAAGAAGTAAAGTAAGAAAAGAAGGTAGAGTTTCAGTTTTAAGGAGTATGCTTTGAGAAGTAATAAGTATTTAGAAAAGTGAATAAGTAAAGTAAGAAAAGAAGGTAGAGTTTCAGTTTTAAGGAGTATGCTTTGAGAAGTAATAAGTATTTAGAAAAGTGAATAAGTAAAGTAAGAAAAGAAGGTAGAGTTTCAGTTTTAAGGAGTATGCTTTGAGAATTAATAAGTAATTAGAAAATTGAATAAGTAAAGTAAGAAAAGAAGGTAGAGTTTCAGTTTTAAGGAGTATGCTTTGAGAAGTAATAAGTATTTAGAAAAGTGAAGAAGTGAAGTAAGAAAAGAAGGTAGAGTTTCAGTTTTAAGGAGTATGCTTTGAGAAGTAATAAGTATTTAGAAAAGTGAATAAGTAAAGTAAGAAAAGAAGGTAGAGTTTCAGTTTAAAGGAGTATGCTTTGAGAAGTAATAAGTATTTAGAAAATTGAAGAAGTAAAGTAAGAAAAGAAGGTAGAGTTTCAGTTTTAAGGAGTATGCTTTGAGAAGTAATAAGTATTTAGAAAAGTGAATAAGTAAAGCAAGAAAAGAAGGTAGAGTTTCAGTTTTAAGGAGTATGCTTTGAGAAGTAATAAGTATTTAGAAAAGTGAATAAGTGAAGTAAGAAAAGAAGGTAGAGTTTCAGTTTTAAGGAGTATGCTTTGAGAAGTAATAAGTATTTAGAAAAGTGAATAAGTAAAGTAAGAAAAGAAGGTAGAGTTTCAGTTTTAAGGAGTATGCTTTGAGAAGTAATAAGTATTTAGAAAAGTGAATAAGTAAAGTAAGAAAAGAAGGTAGAGTTTCAGTTTTAAGGAGTATGCTTTGAGAAGTAATAAGTATTTAGAAAAGTTGAATAAGTAAAGTAAGAAAAGAAGGTAGAGTTTCAGTTTAAAGGAGTATGCTTTGAGAAGTAATAAGTAATTAGAAAATTGAATAAGTAAAGCAAGAAAAGAAGGTAGAGTTTCAGTTTTAAGGAGTATGCTTTGAGAAGTAATAAGTATTTAGAAAAGTGAATAAGTAAAGTAAGAAAAGAAGGTAGAGTTTCAGTTTTAAGGAGTATGCTTTGAGAAGTAATAAGTATTTAGAAAAGTGAATAAGTAAAGTAAGAAAAGAAGGTAGAGTTTCAGTTTTAAGGAGTATGCTTTGAGAAGTAATAAGTATTTAGAAAAGTGAATAAGTAAAGCAAGAAAAGAAGGTAGAGTTTCAGTTTTAAGGAGTATGCTTTGAGAAGTAATAAGTATTTAGAAAAGTGAAGAAGTAAAGTAAGAAAAGAAGGTAGAGTTTCAGTTTTAAGGAGTATGCTTTGAGAAGTAATAAGTATTTAGAAAAGTGAATAAGTGAAGTAAGAAAAGAAGGTAGAGTTTCAGTTTTAAGGAGTATGCTTTGAGAAGTAATAAGTATTTAGAAAAGTGAATAAGTAAAGTAAGAAAAGAAGGTAGAGTTTCAGTTTTAAGGAGTATGCTTTGAGAAGTAATAAGTATTTAGAAAAGTGAATAAGCAAAGTAAGAAAAGAAGGTAGAGTTTCAGTTTTAAGGAGTATGCTTTGAGAAGTAATAAGTATTTAGAAAAGTGAATAAGTAAAGTAAGAAAAGAAGGTAGAGTTTCAGTTTTAAGGAGTATGCTTTGAGAAGTAATAAGTATTTAGAAAAGTGAATAAGTAAAGTAAGAAAAGAAGGTAGAGTTTCAGTTTTAAGGAGTATGCTTTGAGAAGTAATAAGTATTTAGAAAAGTGAATAAGTAAAGTAAGAAAAGAAGGTAGAGTTTCAGTTTTAAGGAGTATGCTTTGAGAAGTAATAAGTATTTAGAAAAGTGAATAAGTAAAGTAAGAAAAGAAGGTAGAGTTTCAGTTTTAAGGAGTATGCTTTGAGAAGTAATAAGTATTTAGAAAAGTGAAGAAGTAAAGCAAGAAAAGAAGGTAGAGTTTCAGTTTTAAGGAGTATGCTTTGAGAAGTAATAAGTATTTAGAAAAGTGAAGAAGTAAAGCAAGAAAAGAAGGTAGAGTTTCAGTTTTAAGGAGTATGCTTTGAGAAGTAATAAGTATTTAGAAAAGTGAATAAGTAAAGCAAGAAAAGAAGGTAGAGTTTCAGTTTTAAGGAGTATGCTTTGAGAAGTAATAAGTATTTAGAAAATTGAAGGAGTAAAGCAAGAAAAGAAGGTAGAGTTTCAGTTTTAAGGAGTATGCTTTGAGAAGTAATAAGTATTTAGAAAAGTGAATAAGTAAAGCAAGAAAAGAAGGTAGAGTTTCAGTTTAAAGGAGTATGCTTTGAGAAGTAATAAGTATTTAGAAAATTGAATAAGTAAAGCAAGAAAAGAAGGTAGAGTTTCAGTTTTAAGGAGTATGCTTTGAGAAGTAATAAGTATTTAGAAAAGTGAATAAGTAAAGTAAGAAAAGAAGGTAGAGTTTCAGTTTTAAGGAGTATGCTTTGAGAAGTAATAAGTATTTAGAAAAGTGAAGAAGTAAAGTAAGAAAAGAAGGTAGAGTTTCAGTTTTAAGGAGTATGCTTTGAGAAGTAATAAGTATTTAGAAAAGTGAAGAAGTAAAGTAAGAAAAGAAGGTAGAGTTTCAGTTTTAAGGAGTATGCTTTGAGAAGTAATAAGTATTTAGAAAAGTGAATAAGTAAAGTAAGAAAAGAAGGTAGAGTTTCAGTTTTAAGGAGTATGCTTTGAGAATTAATAAGTATTTAGAAAAGTGAATAAGTAAAGCAAGAAAAGAAGGTAGAGTTTCAGTTTTAAGGAGTATGCTTTGAGAAGTAATAAGTATTTAGAAAAGTGAAGGAGCAAAGTAAGAAAAGAAGGTAGAGTTTCAGTTTAAAGGAGTATGCTTTGAGAAGTAATAAGTATTTAGAAAAGTGAATAAGTGAAGTAAGAAAAGAAGGTAGAGTTTCAGTTTTAAGGAGTATGCTTTGAGAAGTAATAAGTATTTAGAAAAGTGAATAAGTAAAGCAAGAAAAGAAGGTAGAGTTTCAGTTTTAAGGAGTATGCTTTGAGAAGTAATAAGTATTTAGAAAAGTGAAGAAGTAAAGTAAGAAAAGAAGGTAGAGTTTCAGTTTAAAGGAGTATGCTTTGAGAAGTAATAAGTATTTAGAAAAGTGAATAAGTGAAGTAAGAAAAGAAGGTAGAGTTTCAGTTTAAAGGAGTATGCTTTGAGAATTAATAAGTAATTAGAAAATTGATCAAGTAAAGCAAGAAAAGAAGGTAGAGTTTCAGTTTTAAGGAGTATGCTTTGAGAATTAATAAGTATTTAGAAAATTGAATAAGTAAAGCAAGAAAAGAAGGTAGAGTTTCAGTTTTAAGGAGTATGCTTTGAGAATTAATAAGTAATTAGAAAATTGAATAAGTAAAGTAAGAAAAGAAGGTAGAGTTTCAGTTTAAAGGAGTATGCTTTGAGAAGTAATAAGTATTTAGAAAATTGAATAAGTAAAGTAAGAAAAGAAGGTAGAGTTTCAGTTTTAAGGAGTATGCTTTGAGAAGTAATAAGTATTTAGAAAAGTGAATAAGTGAAGTAAGAAAAGAAGGTAGAGTTTCAGTTTAAAGGAGTATGCTTTGAGAATTAATAAGTAATTAGAAAATTGAATAAGTAAAGCAAGAAAAGAAGGTAGAGTTTCAGTTTTAAGGAGTATGCTTTGAGAATTAATAAGTAATTAGAAAATTGAATAAGTAAAGTAAGAAAAGAAGGTAGAGTTTCAGTTTAAAGGAGTATGCTTTGAGAAGTAATAAGTATTTAGAAAAGTGAATAAGTGAAGTAAGAAAAGAAGGTAGAGTTTCAGTTTTAAGGAGTATGCTTTGAGAAGTAATAAGTATTTAGAAAAGTGAAGAAGTAAAGTAAGAAAAGAAGGTAGAGTTTCAGTTTTAAGGAGTATGCTTTGAGAATTAATAAGTAATTAGAAAAGTGAATAAGTGAAGTAAGAAAAGAAGGTAGAGTTTCAGTTTTAAGGAGTATGCTTTGAGAATTAATAAGTAATTAGAAAAGTGAATAAGTAAAGCAAGAAAAGAAGGTAGAGTTTCAGTTTTAAGGAGTATGCTTTGAGAAGTAATAAGTAATTAGAAAAGTGAATAAGTAAAGTAAGAAAAGAAGGTAGAGTTTCAGTTTAAAGGAGTATGCTTTGAGAATTAATAAGTAATTAGAAAATTGAATAAGTAAAGCAAGAAAAGAAGGTAGAGTTTCAGTTTAAAGGAGTATGCTTTGAGAAGTAATAAGTATTTAGAAAATTGAAGGATCAAAGTAAGAAAAGAAGGTAGAGTTTCAGTTTAAAGGAGTATGCTTTGAGAATTAATAAGTAATTAGAAAATTGAAGAAGTAAAGCAAGAAAAGAAGGTAGAGTTTCAGTTTTAAGGAGTATGCTTTGAGAATTAATAAGTAATTAGAAAATTGAATAAGTAAAGCAAGAAAAGAAGGTAGAGTTTCAGTTTAAAGGAGTATGCTTTGAGAAGTAATAAGTATTTAGAAAATTGAAGGATCAAAGTAAGAAAAGAAGGTAGAGTTTCAGTTTAAAGGAGTATGCTTTGAGAAGTAATAAGTATTTAGAAAATTGAAGGATCAAAGTAAGAAAAGAAGGTAGAGTTTCAGTTTAAAGGAGTATGCTTTGAGAATTAATAAGTAATTAGAAAATTGAATAAGTAAAGCAAGAAAAGAAGGTAGAGTTTCAGTTTTAAGGAGTATGCTTTGAGAAGTAATAAGTATTTAGAAAAGTGAATAAGTGAAGTAAGAAAAGAAGGTAGAGTTTCAGTTTAAAGGAGTATGCTTTGAGAATTAATAAGTAATTAGAAAATTGAATAAGTAAAGCAAGAAAAGAAGGTAGAGTTTCAGTTTAAAGGAGTATGCTTTGAGAAGTAATAAGTATTTAGAAAAGTGAAGAAGTAAAGCAAGAAAAGAAGGTAGAGTTTCAGTTTTAAGGAGTATGCTTTGAGAAGTAATAAGTAATTAGAAAAGTGAATAAGTAAAGCAAGAAAAGAAGGTAGAGTTTCAGTTTTAAGGAGTATGCTTTGAGAAGTAATAAGTATTTAGAAAAGTGAAGAAGTAAAGTAAGAAAAGAAGGTAGAGTTTCAGTTTTAAGGAGTATGCTTTGAGAAGTAATAAGTATTTAGAAAAGTGAATAAGTGAAGTAAGAAAAGAAGGTAGAGTTTCAGTTTAAAGGAGTATGCTTTGAGAATTAATAAGTAATTAGAAAATTGAATAAGTAAAGCAAGAAAAGAAGGTAGAGTTTCAGTTTTAAGGAGTATGCTTTGAGAATTAATAAGTAATTAGAAAATTGAATAAGTAAAGTAAGAAAAGAAGGTAGAGTTTCAGTTTAAAGGAGTATGCTTTGAGAAGTAATAAGTATTTAGAAAAGTGAAGAAGTAAAGCAAGAAAAGAAGGTAGAGTTTCAGTTTTAAGGAGTATGCTTTGAGAAGTAATAAGTATTTAGAAAATTGAATAAGTAAAGCAAGAAAAGAAGGTAGAGTTTCAGTTTAAAGGAGTATGCTTTGAGAAGTAATAAGTATTTAGAAAATTGAAGGATCAAAGTAAGAAAAGAAGGTAGAGTTTCAGTTTAAAGGAGTATGCTTTGAGAAGTAATAAGTATTTAGAAAATTGAAGGATCAAAGTAAGAAAAGAAGGTAGAGTTTCAGTTTAAAGGAGTATGCTTTGAGAAGTAATAAGTATTTAGAAAAGTGAATAAGTGAAGTAAGAAAAGAAGGTAGAGTTTCAGTTTTAAGGAGTATGCTTTGAGAAGTAATAAGTATTTAGAAAAGTGAATAAGTGAAGTAAGAAAAGAAGGTAGAGTTTCAGTTTTAAGGAGTATGCTTTGAGAAGTAATAAGTATTTAGAAAAGTGAAGGAGCAAAGTAAGAAAAGAAGGTAGAGTTTCAGTTTTAAGGAGTATGCTTTGAGAAGTAATAAGTATTTAGAAAAGTGAATAAGTGAAGTAAGAAAAGAAGGTAGAGTTTCAGTTTTAAGGAGTATGCTTTGAGAATTAATAAGTATTTAGAAAAGTGAAGGAGCAAAGCAAGAAAAGAAGGTAGAGTTTCAGTTTAAAGGAGTATGCTTTGAGAAGTAATAAGTATTTAGAAAAGTGAAGAAGTAAAGCAAGAAAAGAAGGTAGAGTTTCAGTTTTAAGGAGTATGCTTTGAGAAGTAATAAGTATTTAGAAAAGTGAATAAGTGAAGTAAGAAAAGAAGGTAGAGTTTCAGTTTTAAGGAGTATGCTTTGAGAAGTAATAAGTATTTAGAAAAGTGAATAAGTGAAGTAAGAAAAGAAGGTAGAGTTTCAGTTTTAAGGAGTATGCTTTGAGAAGTAATAAGTATTTAGAAAAGTGAAGGAGCAAAGTAAGAAAAGAAGGTAGAGTTTCAGTTTTAAGGAGTATGCTTTGAGAAGTAATAAGTATTTAGAAAAGTGAAGAAGTAAAGTAAGAAAAGAAGGTAGAGTTTCAGTTTTAAGGAGTATGCTTTGAGAAGTAATAAGTATTTAGAAAAGTGAAGGAGCAAAGCAAGAAAAGAAGGTAGAGTTTCAGTTTAAAGGAGTATGCTTTGAGAAGTAATAAGTATTTAGAAAAGTGAAGAAGTAAAGCAAGAAAAGAAGGTAGAGTTTCAGTTTTAAGGAGTATGCTTTGAGAAGTAATAAGTATTTAGAAAAGTGAATAAGTGAAGTAAGAAAAGAAGGTAGAGTTTCAGTTTTAAGGAGTATGCTTTGAGAAGTAATAAGTATTTAGAAAAGTGAATAAGTAAAGTAAGAAAAGAAGGTAGAGTTTCAGTTTAAAGGAGTATGCTTTGAGAAGTAATAAGTATTTAGAAAAGTGAAGAAGTAAAGCAAGAAAAGAAGGTAGAGTTTCAGTTTTAAGGAGTATGCTTTGAGAAGTAATAAGTATTTAGAAAAGTGAATAAGTAAAGCAAGAAAAGAAGGTAGAGTTTCAGTTTTAAGGAGTATGCTTTGAGAAGTAATAAGTATTTAGAAAATTGAAGGATCAAAGTAAGAAAAGAAGGTAGAGTTTCAGTTTTAAGGAGTATGCTTTGAGAAGTAATAAGTATTTAGAAAAGTGAATAAGTGAAGTAAGAAAAGAAGGTAGAGTTTCAGTTTTAAGGAGTATGCTTTGAGAAGTAATAAGTATTTAGAAAAGTGAATAAGTGAAGTAAGAAAAGAAGGTAGAGTTTCAGTTTTAAGGAGTATGCTTTGAGAAGTAATAAGTATTTAGAAAAGTGAAGAAGTAAAGTAAGAAAAGAAGGTAGAGTTTCAGTTTTAAGGAGTATGCTTTGAGAATTAATAAGTATTTAAAAATTGAATAAGTGAAGTAAGAAAAGAAGGTAGAGTTTCAGTTTTAAGAAGTATGCTTTGAGAAGTAATAAGTAATTAGAAAATTGAATAAGTAAAGCAAGAAAAGAAGGTAGAGTTTCAGTTTAAAGGAGTATGCTTTGAGAAGTAATAAGTATTTTAAAAGTGAAGGAGCAAAATAAGAAAAGAAGGTAGAGTTTCAGTTTAAAGGAGTATGCTTTGAGAAGTAATAAGTATTTAGAAAAGTGAAGAAGTAAAGCAAGAAAAGAAGGTAGAGTTTCAGTTTTAAGGAGTATGCTTTGAGAAGTAATAAGTAATTAGAAAAGTGAATAAGTAAAGCAAGAAAAGAAGGTAGAGTTTCAGTTTTAAGGAGTATGCTTTGAGAAGTAATAAGTATTTAGAAAAGTGAAGAAGTAAAGCAAGAAAAGAAGGTAGAGTTTCAGTTTTAAGGAGTATGCTTTGAGAAGTAATAAGTATTTAGAAAATTGAATAAGTAAAGCAAGAAAAGAAGGTAGAGTTTCAGTTTTAAGGAGTATGCTTTGAGAAGTAATAAGTAATTAGAAAATTGAATAAGTAAAGTAAGAAAAGAAGGTAGAGTTTCAGTTTAAAGGAGTATGCTTTGAGAAGTAATAAGTAATTAGAAAAGTGAATAAGTAAAGCAAGAAAAGAAGGTAGAGTTTCAGTTTTAAGGAGTATGCTTTGAGAAGTAATAAGTAATTAGAAAAGTGAAGAAGTAAAGTAAGAAAAGAAGGTAGAGTTTCAGTTTTAAGGAGTATGCTTTGAGAAGTAATAAGTATTTAGAAAAGTGAATAAGTAAAGCAAGAAAAGAAGGTAGAGTTTCAGTTTTAAGGAGTATGCTTTGAGAAGTAATAAGTATTTAAAAATTGAATAAGTAAAGTAAGAAAAGAAGGTAGAGTTTCAGTTTAAAGGAGTATGCTTTGAGAAGTAATAAGTAATTAGAAAAGTGAATAAGTGAAGTAAGAAAAGAAGGTAGAGTTTCAGTTTAAAGGAGTATGCTTTGAGAATTAATAAGTAATTAGAAAAGTGAATAAGTAAAGCAAGAAAAGAAGGTAGAGTTTCAGTTTTAAGGAGTATGCTTTGAGAAGTAATAAGTATTTAGAAAAGTGAATAAGTAAAGTAAGAAAAGAAGGTAGAGTTTCAGTTTTAAGGAGTATGCTTTGAGAAGTAATAAGTATTTAGAAAAGTGAATAAGTAAAGTAAGAAAAGAAGGTAGAGTTTCAGTTTAAAGGAGTATGCTTTGAGAAGTAATAAGTATTTAGAAAATTGAAGGATCAAAATAAGAAAAGAAGGTAGAGTTTCAGTTTTAAGGAGTATGCTTTGAGAATTAATAAGTAATTAGAAAAGTGAATAAGTAAAGCAAGAAAAGAAGGTAGAGTTTCAGTTTTAAGGAGTATGCTTTGAGAATTAATAAGTATTTAGAAAAGTGAATAAGTGAAGTAAGAAAAGAAGGTAGAGTTTCAGTTTTAAGGAGTATGCTTTGAGAATTAATAAGTAATTAGAAAAGTGAATAAGTAAAGCAAGAAAAGAAGGTAGAGTTTCAGTTTTAAGGAGTATGCTTTGAGAATTAATAAGTAATTAGAAAATTGAATAAGTAAAGCAAGAAAAGAAGGTAGAGTTTCAGTTTAAAGGAGTATGCTTTGAGAAGTAATAAGTAATTAGAAAAGTGAAGAAGTAAAGTAAGAAAAGAAGGTAGAGTTTCAGTTTTAAGGAGTATGCTTTGAGAAGTAATAAGTAATTAGAAAATTGAATAAGTAAAGTAAGAAAAGAAGGTAGAGTTTCAGTTTTAAGGAGTATGCTTTGAGAAGTAATAAGTATTTAGAAAAGTGAATAAGTGAAGTAAGAAAAGAAGGTAGAGTTTCAGTTTAAAGGAGTATGCTTTGAGAAGTAATAAGTATTTAGAAAAGTGAATAAGTCAAAGTAAGAAAAGAAGGTAGAGTTTCAGTTTTAAGGAGTATGCTTTGAGAAGTAATAAGTATTTAGAAAAGTGAATAAGTAAAGTAAGAAAAGAAGGTAGAGTTTCAGTTTTAAGGAGTATGCTTTGAGAAGTAATAAGTATTTAGAAAAGTGAATAAGTAAAGCAAGAAAAGAAGGTAGAGTTTCAGTTTTAAGGAGTATGCTTTGAGAAGTAATAAGTATTTAGAAAAGTGAAGAAGTAAAGTAAGAAAAGAAGGTAGAGTTTCAGTTTTAAGGAGTATGCTTTGAGAAGTAATAAGTATTTAGAAAAGTGAATAAGTGAAGTAAGAAAAGAAGGTAGAGTTTCAGTTTTAAGGAGTATGCTTTGAGAAGTAATAAGTAATTAGAAAAGTGAATAAGTAAAGCAAGAAAAGAAGGTAGAGTTTCAGTTTTAAGGAGTATGCTTTGAGAAGTAATAAGTATTTAGAAAAGTGAATAAGTAAAGTAAGAAAAGAAGGTAGAGTTTCAGTTTTAAGGAGTATGCTTTGAGAAGTAATAAGTATTTAGAAAAGTGAATAAGTAAAGTAAGAAAAGAAGGTAGAGTTTCAGTTTTAAGGAGTATGCTTTGAGAAGTAATAAGTATTTAGAAAATTGAATAAGTAAAGTAAGAAAAGAAGGTAGAGTTTCAGTTTAAAGGAGTATGCTTTGAGAAGTAATAAGTATTTAGAAAATTGAAGGAGTAAAGCAAGAAAAGAAGGTAGAGTTTCAGTTTAAAGGAGTATGCTTTGAGAAGTAATAAGTATTTAGAAAATTGAATAAGTAAAGTAAGAAAAGAAGGTAGAGTTTCAGTTTAAAGGAGTATGCTTTGAGAAGTAATAAGTATTTAGAAAAGTGAATAAGTGAAGTAAGAAAAGAAGGTAGAGTTTCAGTTTTAAGGAGTATGCTTTGAGAAGTAATAAGTATTTAGAAAAGTGAATAAGTAAAGTAAGAAAAGAAGGTAGAGTTTCAGTTTTAAGGAGTATGCTTTGAGAAGTAATAAGTATTTAGAAAAGTGAATAAGTGAAGTAAGAAAAGAAGGTAGAGTTTCAGTTTAAAGGAGTATGCTTTGAGAAGTAATAAGTATTTAGAAAAGTGAATAAGTAAAGTAAGAAAAGAAGGTAGAGTTTCAGTTTTAAGGAGTATGCTTTGAGAATTAATAAGTATTTAGAAAAGTGAAGAAGCAAAGTAAGAAAAGAAGGTAGAGTTTCAGTTTAAAGGAGTATGCTTTGAGAAGTAATAAGTAATTAGAAAAGTGAATAAGTAAAGTAAGAAAAGAAGGTAGAATTTCAGTTTAAAGGAGTATGCTTTGAGAAGTAATAAGTATTAGAAAAGTGAAGAAAAAGTAAGAAAAGAAGGTAGAAGTAGGAGTATGCAAGAAAAGAAGGTAGAGTTTCAGTTTTAAGGAGTATGCTTTGAGAATTAATAAGTAATTAGAAAATTGAATAAGTAAAGCAAGAAAAGAAGGTAGAGTTTCAGTTTAAAGGAGTATGCTTTGAGAAGTAATAAGTAATTAGAAAAGTGAATAAGTAAAGTAAGAAAAGAAGGTAGAGTTTCAGTTTAAAGGAGTATGCTTTGAGAATTAATAAGTAATTAGAAAAGTGAATAAGTAAAGCAAGAAAAGAAGGTAGAGTTTCAGTTTAAAGGAGTATGCTTTGAGAAGTAATAAGTATTTAGAAAAGTGAAGAAGTAAAGTAAGAAAAGAAGGTAGAGTTTCAGTTTAAAGGAGTATGCTTTGAGAAGTAATAAGTATTTAGAAAAGTGAATAAGCAAAATAAGAAAAGAAGGTAGAGTTTCAGTTTAAAGGAGTATGCTTTGAGAAGTAATAAGTAATTAGAAAAGGAATCAAAGTAAGAAAAGAAGGTAGAGTTTCAGTTTAAGGAGTATGCTTTGAGAAGTAATAAGTATTTAGAAAATTGAAGGAGCAAAGTAAGAAAAGAAGGTAGAGTTTCAGTTTTGAGTATGCTTTGAGAAGTAATAAGTATTTAAAAATTGAATAAGTAAAGTAAGAAAAGAAGGTAGAGTTTCAGTTTTAAGGAGTATGCTTTGAGAAGTAATAAGTATTTAGAAAATTGAATAAGCAAAGTAAGAAAAGAAGGTAGAGTTTCAGTTTTAAGGAGTATGCTTTGAGAAGTAATAAGTTTTTAGAAAATTGAATAAGTGAAGTAAGAAAAGAAGGTAGAGTTTCAGTTTTAAGGAGTATGCTTTGAGAAGTAATAAGCTTTAGAAAAGTGAATAAGTAATAAGAAAAGAAGGTAGAGTTTCAGTTTTAAGGAGTATGCTTTGAGAAGTAATAAGTATTTAGAAAAGTGAAGAAGCAAAGTAAGAAAAGAAGGTAGAGTTTCAGTTTAAGGAGTATGCTTTGAGAAGTAATAAGTAATTAGAAAAGTGAAGGAGTAAGAAAAGAAGGTAGAGTTTCAGTTTTAAGGAGTATGCTTTGAGAAGTAATAAGTATTTAGAAAAGTGAAGAAGTAAAGTAAGAAAAGAAGGTAGAGTTTCAGTTTTAATTGAAGAGTATGCTTTGAGAAGTAATAAGTATTTAGTTTGAAGGAGTAAGTAAGAAAAGAAGGTAGAGTTTCAGTTTTAAGGAGTATGCTTTGAGAAGTAATAAGTATTTAGAAAAGTGAAGAAGTAAAGTAAGAAAAGAAGATAGAGTTTCAGTTTTAAGGAGTATGCTTTGAGAATTAATAAGTAATTAGAAAAGTGAAGAAGTAAAGTAAGAAAAGAAGGTAGAGTTTCAGTTTTAAGGAGTATGCTTTGAGAAGTAATAAGTAATTAGAAAAGTGTAAGTAAAAAGAAAAGAAGGTAGAGTTTCAGTTTTAAGGAGTATGCTTTGAGAAGTAATAAGTATTTAGAAAATTGAATATGTAAAGCAAGAAAAGAAGGTAGAGTTTCAGTTTAAAGGAGTATGCTTTGAGAAGTAATAAGTATTTAGAAAAGTGAAGATCAAAGTAAGAAAAGAAGGTAGAGTTTCAGTTTAAAGGAGTATGTTTTGAGAAGTAATAAGTATTTAGAAAAGTGAATAAGTGAAAAGTAAGAAAAGAAGGTAGAGTTTCAGTTTTAAGGAGTATGTTTTGAGAAGTATTTAGAAAATGCTTTGAATAAGTAAAGTAAGAAAAGAAGATAGAGTTTCAGTTTTAAGGAGTATGCTTTGAGAAGTAATAAGTATTTAGAAAATTGAAGGAGTAAAGTAAGAAAAGAAGGTAGAATTTCAGTTTAAAGGAGTATGCTTTGAGAAGTAATAAGTATTTAGAAAAGTGAATAAGTAAAGTAAGAAAAGAAGATAGAGTTTCAGTTTTAAGGAGTATGCTTTGAGAAGTAATAAGTATTTAGAAAAGTGAAGAAGTGAAGTAAGAAAAGAAGGTAGAGTTTCAGTTTTAAGGAGTATGCTTTGAGAAGTAATAAGTATTTAGAAAAGTAAGAAAGTATTTAGAAGAGTAAAGTAGAATTTCAGTTTTAAGGAGTATGCTTTGAGAAGTAATAAGTATTTAGAAAAGTGAAGAAGTAAAGTAAGAAAAGAAGGTAGAGTTTCAGTTTTAAGGAGTATGCTTTGAGAAGTAATAAGTATTTAGAAAAGTGAAGAATTAAAGTAAGAAAAGAAGGTAGAGTTTCAGTTTTAAGGAGTATGCTTTGAGAAGTAATAAGTATTTAGAAAAGTGTAAGTAAAAAGAAAAGAAGGTAGAGTTTCAGTTTTAAGGAGTATGCTTTGAGAAGTAATAAGTAATTAGAAAAGTGAATAAGTGAAGTAAGAAAAGAAGGTAGAGTTTCAGTTTTAAGGAGTATGCTTTGAGAAGTAATAAGTATTTATAAAAGTGAAGAAGTAAAGTAAGAAAAGAAGGTAGAGTTTCAGTTTTAAGGAGTATGCTTTGAGAAGTAATAAGTATTTAGAAAAGTGAAGAAGTAAAGTAAGAAAAGAAGGTAGAGTTTCAGTTTTAAGGAGTATGCTTTGAGAAGTAATAAGTATTTAGAAAAGTGAAGAAGTAAAGTAAGAAAAGAAGGTAGAGTTTCAGTTTTAAGGAGTATGCTTTGAGAAGTAATAAGTATTAGAAAAGTGAATAAGTGAAGTAAGAAAAGAAGGTAGAGTTTCAGTTTTAAGGAGTATGCTTTGAGAAGTAATAAGTATTTAGAAAAGTGAAGAAGTAAAGTAAGAAAAGAAGGTAGAGTTTCAGTTTTAAGGAGTATGCTTTGAGAAGTAATAAGTATTTAGAAAAGTGAAGAATTAAAGTAAGAAAAGAAGGTAGAGTTTCAGTTTTAAGGAGTATGCTTTGAGAAGTAATAAGTATTTATAAGAAAAGAAGGTAGAGTTTCAGAAGGAGTATGCTTTGAGAAGTAATAAGTATTTAGAAAAGTGAAGAAGTAAAGCAAGAAATGAAGGTAGAGTTTCAGTTTTAAGGAGTATGCTTTGAGAAGAAGTATTTAGAAAAGTGTAAGTAAAGCAAGAAAAGAAGGTAGAGTTTCAGTTTTAAGGAGTATGCTTTGAGAGTAATAAGTATTTAGAAAAGTGAAGAAGTAAAGTAAGAAAAGAAGGTAGAGTTTCAGTTTTAAGGAGTATGCTTTGAGAAGTAATAAATATTTATAAAAGTGAAGAAGTAAAGTAAGAAAAGAAGATAGAATTTCAGTTTTAAGGAGTATGCTTTGAGAAGTAATAAGTAATTAGAAAATTGAATAAGTAAAGAAAGAAAAGAAGGTAGAGTTTCAGTTTAAAGGAGTATGCTTTGAGAAGTAATAAGTATTTAGAAAAGTGAATAAGTAAAGCAAGAAAAGAAGGTAGAGTTTCAGTTTTAAGGAGTATGCTTTGAGAAGTAATAAGTAATTAGAAAAGTGAAGAAGTAAAGTAAGAAAAGAAGGTAGAGTTTCAGTTTTAAGGAGTATGCTTTGAGAAGTAATAAGTATTTAGAAAAGTGAATAAGTAAAGCAAGAAAAGAAGGTAGAGTTTCAGTTTTAAGGAGTATGCTTTGAGAAGTAATAAGTATTTAAAAAGTGAATAAGTAAAGTAAGAAAAGAAGGTAGAGTTTCAGTTTAAGGAGTATGCTTTGAGAAGTAATAAGTAATTAGAAAAGTGAATAAGTGAAGTAAGAAAAGAAGGTAGAGTTTCAGTTTTAAGGAGTATGCTTTGAGAATTAATAAGTAATTAGAAAAGTGAATAAGTAAAGTAAGAAAAGAAGGTAGAGTTTCAGTTTTAAGGAGTATGCTTTGAGAAGTAATAAGTATTTAGAAAAGTGAATAAGTAAAGTAAGAAAAGAAGGTAGAGTTTCAGTTTTAAGGAGTATGCTTTGAGAAGTAATAAGTAATTAGAAAAGTGAAGAAGTAAAGCAAGAAAAGAAGGTAGAGTTTCAGTTTTAAGGAGTATGCTTTGAGAAGTAATAAGTATTTAGAAAAGTGAATAAGTAAAGTAAGAAAAGAAGGTAGAGTTTCAGTTTAAAGGAGTATGCTTTGAGAAGTAATAAGTATTTAGAAAAGTGAATAAGTAAAGTAAGAAAAGAAGGTAGAGTTTCAGTTTAAAGGATTATGCTTTGAGAAGTAATAAGTATTTAGAAAATGCTTTGAAATAAGTGAAGTAAGAAAAGAAGGTAGAGTTTCAGTTTTAAGGAGTATGCTTTGAGAAGTAATAAGTATTTAGAAAAGTGAATAAGTAAAGTAAGAAAAGAAGGTAGAGTTTCAGTTTTAAGGAGTATGCTTTGAGAAGTAATAAGTATTTAGAAAAGTGAATAAGTGAAGTAAGAAAAGAAGGTAGAGTTTCAGTTTTAAGGAGTATGCTTTGAGAATTAATAAGTATTTAGAAAAGTGAATAAGTAAAGTAAGAAAAGAAGGTAGAGTTTCAGTTTAAGGAGTATGCTTTGAGAAGTAATAAGTATTTAGAAAAGTGAATAAGTGAAGTAAGAAAAGAAGGTAGAGTTTCAGTTTTAAGGAGTATGCTTTGAGAAGTAATAAGTAATTAGAAAAGTGAATAAGTAAAGCAAGAAAAGAAGGTAGAGTTTCAGTTTTAAGGAGTATGCTTTGAGAAGTAATAAGTAATTAGAAAAGTGAATAAGTGAAGTAAGAAAAGAAGGTAGAGTTTCAGTTTTAAGGAGTATGCTTTGAGAAGTAATAAGTATTTAGAAAAGTGAATAAGTAAAGTAAGAAAAGAAGGTAGAGTTTCAGTTTTAAGGAGTATGCTTTGAGAATTAATAAGTATTTAGAAAATTGAATAAGTGAAGTAAGAAAAGAAGGTAGAGTTTCAGTTTTAAGAAGTATGCTTTGAGAAGTAATAAGTAATTAAAATTGAATAAGTAAAGTAAGAAAAGAAGGTAGAGTTTCAGTTTTAAGGAGTATGCTTTGAGAAGTAATAAGTATTTAGAAAAGTGAATAAGTAAAGTAAGAAAAGAAGGTAGAGTTTCAGTTTAAAGGAGTATGCTTTGAGAAGTAATAAGTATTTAGAAAAGTGAATAAGTGAAGTAAGAAAAGAAGGTAGAGTTTCAGTTTTAAGGAGTATGCTTTGAGAAGTAATAAGTATTTAGAAAAGTGAAGAAGTAAAGTAAGAAAAGAAGGTAGAGTTTCAGTTTTAAGGAGTATGCTTTGAGAAGTAATAAGTATTTAGAAAAGTGAATAAGTGAAGTAAGAAAAGAAGGTAGAGTTTCAGTTTAAAGGATTATGCTTTGAGAAGTAATAAGTATTTAGAAAAGTGAAGAAGTAAAGTAAGAAAAGAAGGTAGAGTTTCAGTTTTAAGGAGTATGCTTTGAGAAGTAATAAGTATTTAGAAAAGTGAAGAAGTGAAGTAAGAAAAGAAGGTAGAGTTTCAGTTTAAAGGATTATGCTTTGAGAAGTAATAAGTAATTAGAAAAGTGAATAAGTAAAGTAAGAAAAGAAGGTAGAATTTCAGTTTAAAGGAGTATGCTTTGAGAAGTAATAAGTATTTAGAAAAGTGAAGAAGTAAAGCAAGAAAAGAAGGTAGAGTTTCAGTTTTAAGGAGTATGCTTTGAGAATTAATAAGTAATTAGAAAATTGAATAAGTAAAGCAAGAAAAGAAGGTAGAGTTTCAGTTTAAAGGAGTATGCTTTGAGAAGTAATAAGTATTTTAAAAGTGAATAAGTAAAGTAAGAAAAGAAGGTAGAGTTTCAGTTTTAAGGAGTATGCTTTGAGAATTAATAAGTAATTAGAAAATTGAATAAGTAAAGCAAGAAAAGAAGGTAGAGTTTCAGTTTAAAGGAGTATGCTTTGAGAATTAATAAGTATTTAGAAAAGTGAATAAGTAAAGTAAGAAAAGAAGGTAGAGTTTCAGTTTAAAGGAGTATGCTTTGAGAAGTAATAAGTATTTAGAAAAGTGAATAAGTGAAGTAAGAAAAGAAGGTAGAGTTTCAGTTTTAAGGAGTATGCTTTGAGAAGTAATAAGTATTTAGAAAAGTGAAGAAGTAAAGTAAGAAAAGAAGGTAGAGTTTCAGTTTTAAGGAGTATGCTTTGAGAAGTAATAAGTATTTAGAAAAGTGAATAAGTGAAGTAAGAAAAGAAGGTAGAGTTTCAGTTTAAAGGATTATGCTTTGAGAAGTAATAAGTAATTAGAAAAGTGAATAAGTGAAGTAAGAAAAGAAGGTAGAGTTTCAGTTTTAAGGAGTATGCTTTGAGAAGTAATAAGTATTTAGAAAAGTGAATAAGTGAAGTAAGAAAAGAAGGTAGAGTTTCAGTTTTAAGGAGTATGCTTTGAGAAGTAATAAGTATTTAGAAAAGTGAATAAGTGAAGTAAGAAAAGAAGGTAGAGTTTCAGTTTTAAGGAGTATGCTTTGAGAAGTAATAAGTATTTAGAAAAGTGAATAAGTGAAGTAAGAAAAGAAGGTAGAGTTTCAGTTTTAAGGAGTATGCTTTGAGAAGTAATAAGTATTTAGAAAAGTGAAGAAGTAAAGTAAGAAAAGAAGGTAGAGTTTCAGTTTAAAGGAGTATGCTTTGAGAAGTAATAAGTATTTTAAAAGTGAAGGAGCAAAATAAGAAAAGAAGGTAGAGTTTCAGTTTAAAGGAGTATGCTTTGAGAAGTAATAAGTATTTAGAAAAGTGAAGAAGTAAAGTAAGAAAAGAAGGTAGAGTTTCAGTTTTAAGGAGTATGCTTTGAGAAGTAATAAGTATTTAGAAAATTGAAGGATCAAAGTAAGAAAAGAAGGTAGAGTTTCAGTTTTAAGGAGTATGCTTTGAGAAGTAATAAGTAATTAGAAAAGTGAATAAGTAAAGTAAGAAAAGAAGGTAGAGTTTCAGTTTAAAGGAGTATGCTTTGAGAATTAATAAGTAATTAGAAAAGTGAAGAAGTAAAGTAAGAAAAGAAGGTAGAGTTTCAGTTTTGAGGAGTATGCTTTGAGAATTAATAAGTAATTAGAAAATTGAATAAGTAAAGCAAGAAAAGAAGGTAGAGTTTCAGTTTTAAGGAGTATGCTTTGAGAATTAATAAGTAATTAGAAAATTGAATAAGTAAAGCAAGAAAAGAAGGTAGAGTTTCAGTTTAAAGGAGTATGCTTTGAGAAGTAATAAGTATTTAGAAAATTGAAGGATCAAAGTAAGAAAAGAAGGTAGAGTTTCAGTTTAAAGGAGTATGCTTTGAGAAGTAATAAGTATTTAGAAAAGTGAATAAGTGAAGTAAGAAAAGAAGGTAGAGTTTCAGTTTTAAGGAGTATGCTTTGAGAATTAATAAGTAATTAGAAAATTGAATAAGTAAAGCAAGAAAAGAAGGTAGAGTTTCAGTTTAAAGGAGTATGCTTTGAGAAGTAATAAGTATTTAGAAAATTGAAGGATCAAAGTAAGAAAAGAAGGTAGAGTTTCAGTTTAAAGGAGTATGCTTTGAGAAGTAATAAGTATTTAGAAAAGTGAATAAGTGAAGTAAGAAAAGAAGGTAGAGTTTCAGTTTTAAGGAGTATGCTTTGAGAAGTAATAAGTATTTAGAAAAGTGAATAAGTGAAGTAAGAAAAGAAGGTAGAGTTTCAGTTTTAAGGAGTATGCTTTGAGAAGTAATAAGTATTTAGAAAAGTGAATAAGTGAAGTAAGAAAAGAAGGTAGAGTTTCAGTTTAAAGGAGTATGCTTTGAGAAGTAATAAGTATTTAGAAAAGTGAAGAAGTAAAGTAAGAAAAGAAGGTAGAGTTTCAGTTTAAAGGAGTATGCTTTGAGAAGTAATAAGTATTTTAAAAGTGAAGGAGCAAAATAAGAAAAGAAGGTAGAGTTTCAGTTTAAAGGAGTATGCTTTGAGAAGTAATAAGTATTTAGAAAAGTGAAGAAGTAAAGCAAGAAAAGAAGGTAGAGTTTCAGTTTTAAGGAGTATGCTTTGAGAAGTAATAAGTAATTAGAAAAGTGAATAAGTGAAGTAAGAAAAGAAGGTAGAGTTTCAGTTTAAAGGAGTATGCTTAGAGAAGTAATAAGTATTTAGAAAAGTGAAGAAGTAAAGCAAGAAAAGAAGGTAGAGTTTCAGTTTAAAGGAGTATGCTTTGAGAAGTAATAAGTATTTAGAAAAGTGAAGAAGTAAAGCAAGAAAAGAAGGTAGAGTTTCAGTTTTAAGGAGTATGCTTTGAGAAGTAATAAGTATTTAGAAAAGTGAAGAAGTAAAGCAAGAAAAGAAGGTAGAGTTTCAGTTTTAAGGAGTATGCTTTGAGAAGTAATAAGTATTTAGAAAAGTGAATAAGTGAAGTAAGAAAAGAAGGTAGAGTTTCAGTTTTAAGGAGTATGCTTTGAGAAGTAATAAGTATTTAGAAAAGTGAATAAGTGAAGTAAGAAAAGAAGGTAGAGTTTCAGTTTTAAGGAGTATGCTTTGAGAAGTAATAAGTATTTAGAAAAGTGAAGGAGCAAAGTAAGAAAAGAAGGTAGAGTTTCAGTTTTAAGGAGTATGCTTTGAGAAGTAATAAGTATTTAGAAAAGTGAAGAAGTAAAGTAAGAAAAGAAGGTAGAGTTTCAGTTTTAAGGAGTATGCTTTGAGAAGTAATAAGTATTTAGAAAAGTGAAGGAGCAAAGCAAGAAAAGAAGGTAGAGTTTCAGTTTAAAGGAGTATGCTTTGAGAAGTAATAAGTATTTAGAAAAGTGAAGAAGTAAAGCAAGAAAAGAAGGTAGAGTTTCAGTTTTAAGGAGTATGCTTTGAGAAGTAATAAGTATTTAGAAAAGTGAATAAGTGAAGTAAGAAAAGAAGGTAGAGTTTCAGTTTTAAGGAGTATGCTTTGAGAAGTAATAAGTATTTAGAAAAGTGAATAAGTAAAGTAAGAAAAGAAGGTAGAGTTTCAGTTTAAAGGAGTATGCTTTGAGAAGTAATAAGTATTTAGAAAAGTGAAGAAGTAAAGCAAGAAAAGAAGGTAGAGTTTCAGTTTTAAGGAGTATGCTTTGAGAAGTAATAAGTATTTAGAAAAGTGAATAAGTAAAGCAAGAAAAGAAGGTAGAGTTTCAGTTTTAAGGAGTATGCTTTGAGAAGTAATAAGTATTTAGAAAAGTGAATAAGTGAAGTAAGAAAAGAAGGTAGAGTTTCAGTTTAAAGGAGTATGCTTTGAGAAGTAATAAGTATTTAGAAAAGTGAATAAGTGAAGTAAGAAAAGAAGGTAGAGTTTCAGTTTTAAGGAGTATGCTTTGAGAAGTAATAAGTATTTAGAAAAGTGAATAAGTGAAGTAAGAAAAGAAGGTAGAGTTTCAGTTTAAAGGATTATGCTTTGAGAAGTAATAAGTATTTAAAAATTGAATAAGTGAAGTAAGAAAAGAAGGTAGAGTTTCAGTTTTAAGAAGTATGCTTTGAGAAGTAATAAGTAATTAGAAAATTGAATAAGTAAAGCAAGAAAAGAAGGTAGAGTTTCAGTTTAAAGGAGTATGCTTTGAGAAGTAATAAGTATTTTAAAAGTGAAGGAGCAAAATAAGAAAAGAAGGTAGAGTTTCAGTTTAAAGGAGTATGCTTTGAGAAGTAATAAGTATTTAGAAAAGTGAAGAAGTAAAGCAAGAAAAGAAGGTAGAGTTTCAGTTTTAAGGAGTATGCTTTGAGAAGTAATAAGTAATTAGAAAAGTGAATAAGTAAAGCAAGAAAAGAAGGTAGAGTTTCAGTTTTAAGGAGTATGCTTTGAGAAGTAATAAGTATTTAGAAAATTGAAGAAGTAAAGTAAGAAAAGAAGGTAGAGTTTCAGTTTAAAGGAGTATGCTTTGAGAATTAATAAGTAATTAGAAAATTGAATAAGTAAAGCAAGAAAAGAAGGTAGAGTTTCAGTTTTAAGGAGTATGCTTTGAGAAGTAATAAGTAATTAGAAAATTGAATAAGTAAAGTAAGAAAAGAAGGTAGAGTTTCAGTTTAAAGGAGTATGCTTTGAGAAGTAATAAGTAATTAGAAAAGTGAAGAAGTAAAGTAAGAAAAGAAGGTAGAGTTTCAGTTTTAAGGAGTATGCTTTGAGAAGTAATAAGTAATTAGAAAAGTGAAGAAGTAAAGTAAGAAAAGAAGGTAGAGTTTCAGTTTTAAGGAGTATGCTTTGAGAAGTAATAAGTATTTAGAAAAGTGAATAAGTAAAGCAAGAAAAGAAGGTAGAGTTTCAGTTTTAAGGAGTATGCTTTGAGAAGTAATAAGTATTTAAAAATTGAATAAGTAAAGTAAGAAAAGAAGGTAGAGTTTCAGTTTAAAGGAGTATGCTTTGAGAAGTAATAAGTAATTAGAAAAGTGAATAAGTGAAGTAAGAAAAGAAGGTAGAGTTTCAGTTTTAAGGAGTATGCTTTGAGAAGTAATAAGTATTTAGAAAATTGAAGAAGTAAAGTAAGAAAAGAAGGTAGAGTTTCAGTTTTAAGGAGTATGCTTTGAGAAGTAATAAGTATTTAGAAAAGTGAAGAAGTAAAGTAAGAAAAGAAGGTAGAGTTTCAGTTTTAAGGAGTATGCTTTGAGAATTAATAAGTAATTAGAAAAGTGAATAAGTAAAGCAAGAAAAGAAGGTAGAGTTTCAGTTTTAAGGAGTATGCTTTGAGAAGTAATAAGTATTTAGAAAAGTGAATAAGTAAAGTAAGAAAAGAAGGTAGAGTTTCAGTTTTAAGGAGTATGCTTTGAGAAGTAATAAGTATTTAGAAAAGTGAATAAGTAAAGTAAGAAAAGAAGGTAGAGTTTCAGTTTAAAGGAGTATGCTTTGAGAAGTAATAAGTATTTAGAAAATTGAAGGATCAAAATAAGAAAAGAAGGTAGAGTTTCAGTTTTAAGGAGTATGCTTTGAGAATTAATAAGTAATTAGAAAAGTGAATAAGTAAAGCAAGAAAAGAAGGTAGAGTTTCAGTTTTAAGGAGTATGCTTTGAGAATTAATAAGTATTTAGAAAAGTGAATAAGTGAAGTAAGAAAAGAAGGTAGAGTTTCAGTTTTAAGGAGTATGCTTTGAGAATTAATAAGTAATTAGAAAAGTGAATAAGTAAAGCAAGAAAAGAAGGTAGAGTTTCAGTTTTAAGGAGTATGCTTTGAGAATTAATAAGTAATTAGAAAATTGAATAAGTAAAGCAAGAAAAGAAGGTAGAGTTTCAGTTTAAAGGAGTATGCTTTGAGAAGTAATAAGTAATTAGAAAAGTGAAGAAGTAAAGCAAGAAAAGAAGGTAGAGTTTCAGTTTTAAGGAGTATGCTTTGAGAAGTAATAAGTATTTAGAAAAGTGAAGAAGTAAAGTAAGAAAAGAAGGTAGAGTTTCAGTTTTAAGGAGTATGCTTTGAGAATTAATAAGTATTTAGAAAAGTGAATAAGTGAAGTAAGAAAAGAAGGTAGAGTTTCAGTTTAAAGGAGTATGCTTTGAGAAGTAATAAGTATTTTAAAAGTGAATAAGTAAAGTAAGAAAAGAAGGTAGAGTTTCAGTTTTAAGGAGTATGCTTTGAGAATTAATAAGTAATTAGAAAATTGAATAAGTAAAGCAAGAAAAGAAGGTAGAGTTTCAGTTTAAAGGAGTATGCTTTGAGAAGTAATAAGTATTTTAAAAGTGAATAAGTAAAGTAAGAAAAGAAGGTAGAGTTTCAGTTTTAAGGAGTATGCTTTGAGAATTAATAAGTATTTAGAAAAGTGAATAAGTAAAGTAAGAAAAGAAGGTAGAGTTTCAGTTTAAAGGAGTATGCTTTGAGAAGTAATAAGTATTTAGAAAAGTGAATAAGTGAAGTAAGAAAAGAAGGTAGAGTTTCAGTTTTAAGGAGTATGCTTTGAGAAGTAATAAGTAATTAGAAAAGTGAATAAGTAAAGCAAGAAAAGAAGGTAGAGTTTCAGTTTTAAGGAGTATGCTTTGAGAAGTAATAAGTATTTAGAAAAGTGAATAAGTGAAGTAAGAAAAGAAGGTAGAGTTTCAGTTTTAAGGAGTATGCTTTGAGAAGTAATAAGTATTTAGAAAAGTGAAGAAGTAAAGTAAGAAAAGAAGGTAGAGTTTCAGTTTTAAGGAGTATGCTTTGAGAAGTAATAAGTATTTAGAAAATTGAATAAGTGAAGTAAGAAAAGAAGGTAGAGTTTCAGTTTTAAGAAGTATGCTTTGAGAAGTAATAAGTAATTAGAAAATTGAATAAGTAAAGCAAGAAAAGAAGGTAGAGTTTCAGTTTAAAGGAGTATGCTTTGAGAAGTAATAAGTATTTTAAAAGTGAATAAGTAAAGTAAGAAAAGAAGGTAGAGTTTCAGTTTAAAGGAGTATGCTTTGAGAAGTAATAAGTATTTAGAAAAGTGAATAAGTGAAGTAAGAAAAGAAGGTAGAGTTTCAGTTTTAAGGAGTATGCTTTGAGAAGTAATAAGTATTTAGAAAAGTGAATAAGTAAAGTAAGAAAAGAAGGTAGAGTTTCAGTTTTAAGGAGTATGCTTTGAGAAGTAATAAGTATTTAGAAAAGTGAATAAGTAAAGTAAGAAAAGAAGGTAGAGTTTCAGTTTAAAGGAGTATGCTTTGAGAAGTAATAAGTATTTAGAAAATTGAAGGATCAAAATAAGAAAAGAAGGTAGAGTTTCAGTTTTAAGGAGTATGCTTTGAGAATTAATAAGTAATTAGAAAAGTGAATAAGTAAAGCAAGAAAAGAAGGTAGAGTTTCAGTTTAAAGGATTATGCTTTGAGAAGTAATAAGTAATTAGAAAAGTGAATAAGTAAAGTAAGAAAAGAAGGTAGAATTTCAGTTTAAAGGAGTATGCTTTGAGAAGTAATAAGTATTTAGAAAAGTGAAGAAGTAAAGCAAGAAAAGAAGGTAGAGTTTCAGTTTTAAGGAGTATGCTTTGAGAATTAATAAGTAATTAGAAAATTGAATAAGTAAAGCAAGAAAAGAAGGTAGAGTTTCAGTTTAAAGGAGTATGCTTTGAGAAGTAATAAGTATTTTAAAAGTGAATAAGTAAAGTAAGAAAAGAAGGTAGAGTTTCAGTTTTAAGGAGTATGCTTTGAGAATTAATAAGTAATTAGAAAATTGAATAAGTAAAGCAAGAAAAGAAGGTAGAGTTTCAGTTTAAAGGAGTATGCTTTGAGAATTAATAAGTATTTAGAAAAGTGAATAAGTAAAGTAAGAAAAGAAGGTAGAGTTTCAGTTTAAAGGAGTATGCTTTGAGAAGTAATAAGTATTTAGAAAAGTGAGTGAAGTAAGAAAAGAAGGTAGAGTTTCAGTTTTAAGGAGTATGCTTTGAAAGTAATAAGTATTTAGAAAAGTGAAGAAGTAAAGTAAGAAAAGAAGGTAGAGTTTCAGTTTTAAGGAGTATGCTTTGAGAAGTAATAAGTATTTAGAAAAGTGAATAAGTGAAGTAAGAAAAGAAGGTAGAGTTTCAGTTTAAAGGATTATGCTTTGAGAAGTAATAAGTAATTAGAAAAGTGAATAAGTGAAGTAAGAAAAGAAGGTAGAGTTTCAGTTTTAAGGAGTATGCTTTGAGAAGTAATAAGTATTTAGAAAAGTGAATAAGTGAAGTAAGAAAAGAAGGTAGAGTTTCAGTTTTAAGGAGTATGCTTTGAGAAGTAATAAGTATTTAGAAAAGTGAATAAGTGAAGTAAGAAAAGAAGGTAGAGTTTCAGTTTTAAGGAGTATGCTTTGAGAAGTAATAAGTATTTAGAAAAGTGAATAAGTGAAGTAAGAAAAGAAGGTAGAGTTTCAGTTTTAAGGAGTATGCTTTGAGAAGTAATAAGTATTTAGAAAAGTGAAGAAGTAAAGTAAGAAAAGAAGGTAGAGTTTCAGTTTAAAGGAGTATGCTTTGAGAAGTAATAAGTATTTAGAAAAGTGAAGAAGTAAAGTAAGAAAAGAAGGTAGAGTTTCAGTTTTAAGGAGTATGCTTTGAGAAGTAATAAGTATTTAGAAAAGTGAAGAAGTAAAGTAAGAAAAGAAGGTAGAGTTTCAGTTTTAAGGAGTATGCTTTGAGAAGTAATAAGTATTTAGAAAATTGAAGGATCAAAGTAAGAAAAGAAGGTAGAGTTTCAGTTTTAAAGGAGTATGCTTTGAGAAGTAATAAGTATTTAGAAAAGTGAATAAGTGAAGTAAGAAAAGAAGGTAGAGTTTCAGTTTTAAGGAGTATGCTTTGAGAATTAATAAGTAATTAGAAAATTGAATAAGTGAAGCAAGAAAAGAAGGTAGAGTTTCAGTTTAAAGGAGTATGCTTTGAGAAGTAATAAGTATTTAGAAAATTGAAGATCAAAGTAAGAAAAGAAGGTAGAGTTTCAGTTTAAAGGAGTATGCTTTGAGAAGTAATAAGTATTTAGAAAAGTGAATAAGTGAAGTAAGAAAAGAAGGTAGAGTTTCAGTTTTAAGGAGTATGCTTTGAGAAGTAATAAGTATTTAGAAAAGTGAAGGAGCAAAGCAAGAAAAGGAGTATGCTTTGAGAAGTAATAAGTATTTAGAAAAGTGAATAAGTGAAGTAAGAAAAGAAGGGTAGAGTTTCAGTTTTAAGGAGTATGCTTTGAGAAGTAATAAGTATTTAGAAAAGTGAAGAAGTAAAGTAAGAAAAGAAGGTAGAGTTTCAGTTTTAAGGAGTATGCTTTGAGAATTAATAAGTATTTAAAAATTGAATAAGTGAAGTAAGAAAAGAAGGTAGAGTTTCAGTTTTTAAGAAGTATGCTTTGAGAAGTAATAAGTAATTAGAAAATTGAATAAGTAAAGCAAGAAAAGAAGGTAGAGTTTCAGTTTAAAGGAGTATGCTTTGAGAAGTAATAAGTATTTTAAAAGTGAAGGAGCAAAATAAGAAAAGAAGGTAGAGTTTCAGTTTAAAGGAGTATGCTTTGAGAAGTAATAAGTATTTAGAAAAGTGAAGAAGTAAAGCAAGAAAAGAAGGTAGAGTTTCAGTTTTAAGGAGTATGCTTTGAGAAGTAATAAGTAATTAGAAAAGTGAATAAGTAAAGCAAGAAAAGAAGGTAGAGTTTCAGTTTTAAGGAGTATGCTTTGAGAAGTAATAAGTATTTAGAAAAGTGAAGAAGTAAGAAAAGAAGGTAGAGTTTCAGTTTAAAGGAGTATGCTTTGAGCAAGAAAAGAAGGTAGAGTTTCAGTTTTAAGGAGTATGCTTTGAGAAGTAATAAGTATTTAGAAAATTGAATAAGTAAAGCAAGAAAAGAAGGTAGAGTTTCAGTTTTAAGGAGTATGCTTTGAGAAGTAATAAGTAATTAGAAAATTGAATAAGTAAAGTAAGAAAAGAAGGTAGAGTTTCAGTTTAAAGGAGTATGCTTTGAGAAGTAATAAGTAATTAGAAAAGTGAATAAGTAAAGCAAGAAAAGAAGGTAGAGTTTCAGTTTTAAGGAGTATGCTTTGAGAAGTAATAAGTAATTAGAAAAGTGAAGAAGTAAAGTAAGAAAAGAAGGTAGAGTTTCAGTTTTAAGGAGTATGCTTTGAGAAGTAATAAGTATTTAGAAAAGTGAATAAGTAAAGCAAGAAAAGAAGGTAGAGTTTCAGTTTTAAGGAGTATGCTTTGAGAAGTAATAAGTATTTAAAAATTGAATAAGTAAAGTAAGAAAAGAAGGTAGAGTTTCAGTTTTAAAGGAGTATGCTTTGAGAAGTAATAAGTAATTAGAAAAGTGAATAAGTGAAGTAAGAAAAGAAGGGTAGAGTTTCAGTTTTAAAGGAGTATGCTTTGAGAATTAATAAGTAATTAGAAAAGTGAATAAGTAAAGCAAGAAAAGAAGGTAGAGTTTCAGTTTTAAGGAGTATGCTTTGAGAAGTAATAAGTATTTAGAAAAGTGAATAAGTAAAGTAAGAAAAGAAGGTAGAGTTTCAGTTTTAAGGAGTATGCTTTGAGAAGTAATAAGTATTTAGAAAAGTGAATAAGTAAAGTAAGAAAAGAAGGTAGAGTTTCAGTTTAAAGGAGTATGCTTTGAGAAGTAATAAGTATTTAGAAAATTGAAGGATCAAAATAAGAAAAGAAGGTAGAGTTTCAGTTTTAAGGAGTATGCTTTGAGAATTAATAAGTAATTAGAAAAGTGAATAAGTAAAGCAAGAAAAGAAGGTAGAGTTTCAGTTTTAAGGAGTATGCTTTGAGAATTAATAAGTATTTAGAAAAGTGAATAAGTGAAGTAAGAAAAGAAGGTAGAGTTTCAGTTTTAAGGAGTATGCTTTGAGAATTAATAAGTAATTAGAAAAGTGAATAAGTAAAGCAAGAAAAGAAGGTAGAGTTTCAGTTTTAAGGAGTATGCTTTGAGAATTAATAAGTAATTAGAAAATTGAATAAGTAAAGCAAGAAAAGAAGGTAGAGTTTCAGTTTAAAGGAGTATGCTTTGAGAAGTAATAAGTAATTAGAAAAGTGAATAAGTGAAGTAAGAAAAGAAGGTAGAGTTTCAGTTTAAAGGATTATGCTTTGAGAAGTAATAAGTAATTAGAAAAGTGAATAAGTGAAGTAAGAAAAGAAGGTAGAGTTTCAGTTTTAAGGAGTATGCTTTGAGAAGTAATAAGTATTTAGAAAAGTGAATAAGTGAAGTAAGAAAAGAAGGTAGAGTTTCAGTTTTAAGGAGTATGCTTTGAGAAGTAATAAGTAATTAGAAAAGTGAATAAAGTGAAGTAAGAAAAGAAGGTAGAGTTTCAGTTTTAAGGAGAAGTAATAAGTATTTAGAAAAGTGAATAAGTGAAGTAAGAAAAGAAGAAGGTAGAGTTTCAGTTTTAAGGAGTATGCTTTGAGAATTAATAAGTATTTAGAAAAGTGAATAAGTAAAGTAAGAAAAGAAGGTAGAGTTTCAGTTTAAAGGAGTATGCTTTGAGAAGTAATAAGTATTTAGAAAAGTGAATAAGTGAAGTAAGAAAAGAAGGTAGAGTTTCAGTTTTAAGGAGTATGCTTTGAGAAGTAATAAGTAATTAGAAAAGTGAATAAGTAAAGCAGAAAAGAAGGTAGAGTTTCAGTTTTAAGGAGTATGCTTTGAGAAGTAATAAGTATTTAGAAAAGTGAATAAGTGAAGTAAGAAAAGAAGGTAGAGTTTCAGTTTTAAGGAGTATGCTTTGAGAAGTAATAAGTATTTAGAAAAGTGAATAAGTGAAGTAAGAAAAGAAGGTAGAGTTTCAGTTTTAAGGAGTATGCTTTGAGAATTAATAAGTATTTAAAAATTGAATAAGTGAAGTAAGAAAAGAAGGTAGAGTTTCAGTTTTAAGAAGTATGCTTTGAGAAGTAATAAGTAATTAGAAAATTGAATAAGTAAAGCAAGAAAAGAAGGTAGAGTTTCAGTTTAAAGGAGTATGCTTTGAGAAGTAATAAGTATTTTAAAAGTGAATAAGTAAAGTAAGAAAAGAAGGTAGAGTTTCAGTTTAAAGGAGTATGCTTTGAGAAGTAATAAGTATTTAGAAAAGTGAATAAGTGAAGTAAGAAAAGAAGGTAGAGTTTCAGTTTTAAGGAGTATGCTTTGAGAAGTAATAAGTATTTAGAAAAGTGAAGAAGTAAAGTAAGAAAAGAAGGTAGAGTTTCAGTTTTAAGGAGTATGCTTTGAGAAGTAATAAGTATTTAGAAAAGTGAATAAGTGAAGTAAGAAAAGAAGGTAGAGTTTCAGTTTAAAGGATTATGCTTTGAGAAGTAATAAGTATTTAGAAAAGTGAAGAAGTAAAGTAAGAAAAGAAGGTAGAGTTTCAGTTTTAAGGAGTATGCTTTGAGAAGTAATAAGTATTTAGAAAAGTGAAGAAGTGAAGTAAGAAAAGAAGGTAGAGTTTCAGTTTAAAGGATTATGCTTTGAGAAGTAATAAGTAATTAGAAAAGTGAATAAGTAAAGTAAGAAAAGAAGGTAGAATTTCAGTTTAAAGGAGTATGCTTTGAGAAGTAATAAGTATTTAGAAAAGTGAAGAAGTAAAGCAAGAAAAGAAGGTAGAGTTTCAGTTTTAAGGAGTATGCTTTGAGAATTAATAAGTAATTAGAAAATTGAATAAGTAAAGCAAGAAAAGAAGGTAGAGTTTCAGTTTAAAGGAGTATGCTTTGAGAAGTAATAAGTATTTTAAAAGTGAATAAGTAAAGTAAGAAAAGAAGGTAGAGTTTCAGTTTTAAGGAGTATGCTTTGAGAATTAATAAGTAATTAGAAAATTGAATAAGTAAAGCAAGAAAAGAAGGTAGAGTTTCAGTTTAAAGGAGTATGCTTTGAGAATTAATAAGTATTTAGAAAAGTGAATAAGTAAAGTAAGAAAAGAAGGTAGAGTTTCAGTTTAAAGGAGTATGCTTTGAGAAGTAATATGTATTTAGAAAAGTGAATAAGTGAAGTAAGAAAAGAAGGTAGAGTTTCAGTTTTAAGGAGTATGCTTTGAGAAGTAATAAGTATTTAGAAAAGTGAAGAAGTAAAGTAAGAAAAGAAGGTAGAGTTTCAGTTTTAAGGAGTATGCTTTGAGAAGTAATAAGTATTTAGAAAAGTGAATAAGTGAAGTAAGAAAAGAAGGTAGAGTTTCAGTTTAAAGGATTATGCTTTGAGAAGTAATAAGTAATTAGAAAAGTGAATAAGTGAAGTAAGAAAAGAAGGTAGAGTTTCAGTTTTAAGGAGTATGCTTTGAGAAGTAATAAGTATTTAGAAAAGTGAATAAGTGAAGTAAGAAAAGAAGGTAGAGTTTCAGTTTTAAGGAGTATGCTTTGAGAAGTAATAAGTATTTAGAAAAGTGAATAAGTGAAGTAAGAAAAGAAGGTAGAGTTTCAGTTTTAAGGAGTATGCTTTGAGAAGTAATAAGTATTTAGAAAAGTGAATAAGTGAAGTAAGAAAAGAAGGTAGAGTTTCAGTTTTAAGGAGTATGCTTTGAGAAGTAATAAGTATTTAGAAAAGTGAAGAAGTAAAGTAAGAAAAGAAGGTAGAGTTTCAGTTTAAAGGAGTATGCTTTGAGAAGTAATAAGTATTTAGAAAAGTGAAGAAGTAAAGTAAGAAAAGAAGGTAGAGTTTCAGTTTTAAGGAGTATGCTTTGAGAAGTAATAAGTATTTAGAAAAGTGAAGAAGTAAAGTAAGAAAAGAAGGTAGAGTTTCAGTTTTAAGGAGTATGCTTTGAGAAGTAATAAGTATTTAGAAAATTGAAGGATCAAAGTAAGAAAAGAAGGTAGAGTTTCAGTTTAAAGGAGTATGCTTTGAGAAGTAATAAGTATTTAGAAAAGTGAATAAGTGAAGTAAGAAAAGAAGGTAGAGTTTCAGTTTTAAGGAGTATGCTTTGAGAATTAATAAGTAATTAGAAAATTGAATAAGTAAAGCAAGAAAAGAAGGTAGAGTTTCAGTTTAAAGGAGTATGCTTTGAGAAGTAATAAGTATTTAGAAAATTGAAGGATCAAAGTAAGAAAAGAAGGTAGAGTTTCAGTTTAAAGGAGTATGCTTTGAGAAGTAATAAGTAATTAGAAAAGTGAATAAGTGAAGTAAGAAAAGAAGGTAGAGTTTCAGTTTTAAGGAGTATGCTTTGAGAAGTAATAAGTATTTAGAAAAGTGAATAAGTGAAGTAAGAAAAGAAGGTAGAGTTTCAGTTTTAAGGAGTATGCTTTTGAGAAGTAATAAGTATTTAGAAAAGTGAATAAGTGAAGTAAGAAAAGAAGGTAGAGTTTCAGTTTTAAGGAGTATGCTTTGAGAAGTAATAAGTATTTAGAAAAGTGAATAAGTGAAGTAAGAAAAGAAGGTAGAGTTTCAGTTTTAAGGAGTATGCTTTGAGAAGTAATAAGTATTTAGAAAAGTGAAGAAGTAAAGTAAGAAAAGAAGGTAGAGTTTCAGTTTAAAGGAGTATGCTTTGAGAAGTAATAAGTATTTTAAAAGTGAAGGAGCAAAATAAGAAAAGAAGGTAGAGTTTCAGTTTAAAGGAGTATGCTTTGAGAAGTAATAAGTATTTAGAAAAGTGAAGAAGTAAAGTAAGAAAAGAAGGTAGAGTTTCAGTTTTAAGGAGTATGCTTTGAGAAGTAATAAGTATTTAGAAAATTGAAGGATCAAAGTAAGAAAAGAAGGTAGAGTTTCAGTTTTAAGGAGTATGCTTTGAGAAGTAATAAGTAATTAGAAAAGTGAATAAGTAAAGTAAGAAAAGAAGGTAGAGTTTCAGTTTAAAGGAGTATGCTTTGAGAATTAATAAGTAATTAGAAAAGTGAAGAAGTAAAGTAAGAAAAGAAGGTAGAGTTTCAGTTTTGAGGAGTATGCTTTGAGAATTAATAAGTAATTAGAAAATTGAATAAGTAAAGCAAGAAAAGAAGGTAGAGTTTCAGTTTTAAGGAGTATGCTTTGAGAATTAATAAGTAATTAGAAAATTGAATAAGTAAAGCAAGAAAAGAAGGTAGAGTTTCAGTTTAAAGGAGTATGCTTTGAGAAGTAATAAGTATTTAGAAAATTGAAGGATCAAAGTAAGAAAAGAAGGTAGAGTTTCAGTTTAAAGGAGTATGCTTTGAGAAGTAATAAGTATTTAGAAAAGTGAATAAGTGAAGTAAGAAAAGAAGGTAGAGTTTCAGTTTTAAGGAGTATGCTTTGAGAATTAATAAGTAATTAGAAAATTGAATAAGTAAAGCAAGAAAAGAAGGTAGAGTTTCAGTTTAAAGGAGTATGCTTTGAGAAGTAATAAGTATTTAGAAAATTGAAGGATCAAAGTAAGAAAAGAAGGTAGAGTTTCAGTTTAAAGGAGTATGCTTTGAGAAGTAATAAGTATTTAGAAAAGTGAATAAGTGAAGTAAGAAAAGAAGGTAGAGTTTCAGTTTTAAGGAGTATGCTTTGAGAAGTAATAAGTATTTAGAAAAGTGAATAAGTGAAGTAAGAAAAGAAGGTAGAGTTTCAGTTTTAAGGAGTATGCTTTGAGAAGTAATAAGTATTTAGAAAAGTGAATAAGTGAAGTAAGAAAAGAAGGTAGAGTTTCAGTTTAAAGGAGTATGCTTTGAGAAGTAATAAGTATTTAGAAAAGTGAAGAAGTAAAGTAAGAAAAGAAGGTAGAGTTTCAGTTTAAAGGAGTATGCTTTGAGAAGTAATAAGTATTTTAAAAGTGAAGGAGCAAAATAAGAAAAGAAGGTAGAGTTTCAGTTTAAAGGAGTATGCTTTGAGAAGTAATAAGTATTTAGAAAAGTGAAGAAGTAAAGCAAGAAAAGAAGGTAGAGTTTCAGTTTTAAGGAGTATGCTTTGAGAAGTAATAAGTAATTAGAAAAGTGAATAAGTGAAGTAAGAAAAGAAGGTAGAGTTTCAGTTTAAAGGAGTATGCTTAGAGAAGTAATAAGTATTTAGAAAAGTGAAGAAGTAAAGCAAGAAAAGAAGGTAGAGTTTCAGTTTAAAGGAGTATGCTTTGAGAAGTAATAAGTATTTAGAAAAGTGAAGAAGTAAAGCAAGAAAAGAAGGTAGAGTTTCAGTTTTAAGGAGTATGCTTTGAGAAGTAATAAGTATTTAGAAAAGTGAAGAAGTAAAGCAAGAAAAGAAGGTAGAGTTTCAGTTTTAAGGAGTATGCTTTGAGAAGTAATAAGTATTTAGAAAAGTGAATAAGTGAAGTAAGAAAAGAAGGTAGAGTTTCAGTTTTAAGGAGTATGCTTTGAGAAGTAATAAGTATTTAGAAAAGTGAATAAGTGAAGTAAGAAAAGAAGGTAGAGTTTCAGTTTTAAGGAGTATGCTTTGAGAAGTAATAAGTATTTAGAAAAGTGAAGGAGCAAAGTAAGAAAAGAAGGTAGAGTTTCAGTTTTAAGGAGTATGCTTTGAGAAGTAATAAGTATTTAGAAAAGTGAAGAAGTAAAGTAAGAAAAGAAGGTAGAGTTTCAGTTTTAAGGAGTATGCTTTGAGAAGTAATAAGTATTTAGAAAAGTGAAGGAGCAAAGCAAGAAAAGAAGGTAGAGTTTCAGTTTAAAGGAGTATGCTTTGAGAAGTAATAAGTATTTAGAAAAGTGAAGAAGTAAAGCAAGAAAAGAAGGTAGAGTTTCAGTTTTAAGGAGTATGCTTTGAGAAGTAATAAGTATTTAGAAAAGTGAATAAGTGAAGTAAGAAAAGAAGGTAGAGTTTCAGTTTTAAGGAGTATGCTTTGAGAATTAATAAGTATTTAGAAAAGTGAATAAGTAAAGTAAGAAAAGAAGGTAGAGTTTCAGTTTAAAGGAGTATGCTTTGAGAAGTAATAAGTATTTAGAAAAGTGAAGAAGTAAAGCAAGAAAAGAAGGTAGAGTTTCAGTTTTAAGGAGTATGCTTTGAGAAGTAATAAGTATTTAGAAAAGTGAATAAGTAAAGCAAGAAAAGAAGGTAGAGTTTCAGTTTTAAGGAGTATGCTTTGAGAAGTAATAAGTATTTAGAAAAGTGAATAAGTGAAGTAAGAAAAGAAGGTAGAGTTTCAGTTTAAAGGAGTATGCTTTGAGAAGTAATAAGTATTTAGAAAAGTGAATAAGTGAAGTAAGAAAAGAAGGTAGAGTTTCAGTTTTAAGGAGTATGCTTTGAGAAGTAATAAGTATTTAGAAAAGTGAATAAGTGAAGTAAGAAAAGAAGGTAGAGTTTCAGTTTAAAGGATTATGCTTTGAGAAGTAATAAGTATTTAAAAATTGAATAAGTGAAGTAAGAAAAGAAGGTAGAGTTTCAGTTTTAAGAAGTATGCTTTGAGAAGTAATAAGTAATTAGAAAATTGAATAAGTAAAGCAAGAAAAGAAGGTAGAGTTTCAGTTTAAAGGAGTATGCTTTGAGAAGTAATAAGTATTTTAAAAGTGAAGGAGCAAAATAAGAAAAGAAGGTAGAGTTTCAGTTTAAAGGAGTATGCTTTGAGAAGTAATAAGTATTTAGAAAAGTGAAGAAGTAAAGCAAGAAAAGAAGGTAGAGTTTCAGTTTTAAGGAGTATGCTTTGAGAAGTAATAAGTAATTAGAAAAGTGAATAAGTAAAGCAAGAAAAGAAGGTAGAGTTTCAGTTTTAAGGAGTATGCTTTGAGAAGTAATAAGTATTTAGAAAATTGAAGAAGTAAAGTAAGAAAAGAAGGTAGAGTTTCAGTTTAAAGGAGTATGCTTTGAGAATTAATAAGTAATTAGAAAATTGAATAAGTAAAGCAAGAAAAGAAGGTAGAGTTTCAGTTTTAAGGAGTATGCTTTGAGAAGTAATAAGTAATTAGAAAATTGAATAAGTAAAGTAAGAAAAGAAGGTAGAGTTTCAGTTTAAAGGAGTATGCTTTGAGAAGTAATAAGTAATTAGAAAAGTGAAGAAGTAAAGTAAGAAAAGAAGGTAGAGTTTCAGTTTTAAGGAGTATGCTTTGAGAAGTAATAAGTAATTAGAAAAGTGAAGAAGTAAAGTAAGAAAAGAAGGTAGAGTTTCAGTTTTAAGGAGTATGCTTTGAGAAGTAATAAGTATTTAGAAAAGTGAATAAGTAAAGCAAGAAAAGAAGGTAGAGTTTCAGTTTTAAGGAGTATGCTTTGAGAAGTAATAAGTATTTAAAAATTGAATAAGTAAAGTAAGAAAAGAAGGTAGAGTTTCAGTTTAAAGGAGTATGCTTTGAGAAGTAATAAGTAATTAGAAAAGTGAATAAGTGAAGTAAGAAAAGAAGGTAGAGTTTCAGTTTTAAGGAGTATGCTTTGAGAAGTAATAAGTATTTAGAAAATTGAAGAAGTAAAGTAAGAAAAGAAGGTAGAGTTTCAGTTTTAAGGAGTATGCTTTGAGAAGTAATAAGTATTTAGAAAAGTGAAGAAGTAAAGTAAGAAAAGAAGGTAGAGTTTCAGTTTTAAGGAGTATGCTTTGAGAATTAATAAGTAATTAGAAAAGTGAATAAGTAAAGCAAGAAAAGAAGGTAGAGTTTCAGTTTTAAGGAGTATGCTTTGAGAAGTAATAAGTATTTAGAAAAGTGAATAAGTAAAGTAAGAAAAGAAGGTAGAGTTTCAGTTTTAAGGAGTATGCTTTGAGAAGTAATAAGTATTTAGAAAAGTGAATAAGTAAAGTAAGAAAAGAAGGTAGAGTTTCAGTTTAAAGGAGTATGCTTTGAGAAGTAATAAGTATTTAGAAAATTGAAGGATCAAAATAAGAAAAGAAGGTAGAGTTTCAGTTTTAAGGAGTATGCTTTGAGAATTAATAAGTAATTAGAAAAGTGAATAAGTAAAGCAAGAAAAGAAGGTAGAGTTTCAGTTTTAAGGAGTATGCTTTGAGAATTAATAAGTATTTAGAAAAGTGAATAAGTGAAGTAAGAAAAGAAGGTAGAGTTTCAGTTTTAAGGAGTATGCTTTGAGAATTAATAAGTAATTAGAAAAGTGAATAAGTAAAGCAAGAAAAGAAGGTAGAGTTTCAGTTTTAAGGAGTATGCTTTGAGAATTAATAAGTAATTAGAAAATTGAATAAGTAAAGCAAGAAAAGAAGGTAGAGTTTCAGTTTAAAGGAGTATGCTTTGAGAAGTAATAAGTAATTAGAAAAGTGAAGAAGTAAAGCAAGAAAAGAAGGTAGAGTTTCAGTTTTAAGGAGTATGCTTTGAGAAGTAATAAGTATTTAGAAAAGTGAAGAAGTAAAGTAAGAAAAGAAGGTAGAGTTTCAGTTTTAAGGAGTATGCTTTGAGAATTAATAAGTATTTAGAAAAGTGAATAAGTGAAGTAAGAAAAGAAGGTAGAGTTTCAGTTTAAAGGAGTATGCTTTGAGAAGTAATAAGTATTTTAAAAGTGAATAAGTAAAGTAAGAAAAGAAGGTAGAGTTTCAGTTTTAAGGAGTATGCTTTGAGAATTAATAAGTAATTAGAAAATTGAATAAGTAAAGCAAGAAAAGAAGGTAGAGTTTCAGTTTAAAGGAGTATGCTTTGAGAAGTAATAAGTATTTTAAAAGTGAATAAGTAAAGTAAGAAAAGAAGGTAGAGTTTCAGTTTTAAGGAGTATGCTTTGAGAATTAATAAGTATTTAGAAAAGTGAATAAGTAAAGTAAGAAAAGAAGGTAGAGTTTCAGTTTAAAGGAGTATGCTTTGAGAAGTAATAAGTATTTAGAAAAGTGAATAAGTGAAGTAAGAAAAGAAGGTAGAGTTTCAGTTTTAAGGAGTATGCTTTGAGAAGTAATAAGTAATTAGAAAAGTGAATAAGTAAAGCAAGAAAAGAAGGTAGAGTTTCAGTTTTAAGGAGTATGCTTTGAGAAGTAATAAGTATTTAGAAAAGTGAATAAGTGAAGTAAGAAAAGAAGGTAGAGTTTCAGTTTTAAGGAGTATGCTTTGAGAAGTAATAAGTATTTAGAAAAGTGAAGAAGTAAAGTAAGAAAAGAAGGTAGAGTTTCAGTTTTAAGGAGTATGCTTTGAGAAGTAATAAGTATTTAGAAAATTGAATAAGTGAAGTAAGAAAAGAAGGTAGAGTTTCAGTTTTAAGAAGTATGCTTTGAGAAGTAATAAGTAATTAGAAAATTGAATAAGTAAAGCAAGAAAAGAAGGTAGAGTTTCAGTTTAAAGGAGTATGCTTTGAGAAGTAATAAGTATTTTAAAAGTGAATAAGTAAAGTAAGAAAAGAAGGTAGAGTTTCAGTTTAAAGGAGTATGCTTTGAGAAGTAATAAGTATTTAGAAAAGTGAATAAGTGAAGTAAGAAAAGAAGGTAGAGTTTCAGTTTTAAGGAGTATGCTTTGAGAAGTAATAAGTATTTAGAAAAGTGAATAAGTAAAGTAAGAAAAGAAGGTAGAGTTTCAGTTTTAAGGAGTATGCTTTGAGAAGTAATAAGTATTTAGAAAAGTGAATAAGTAAAGTAAGAAAAGAAGGTAGAGTTTCAGTTTAAAGGAGTATGCTTTGAGAAGTAATAAGTATTTAGAAAATTGAAGGATCAAAATAAGAAAAGAAGGTAGAGTTTCAGTTTTAAGGAGTATGCTTTGAGAATTAATAAGTAATTAGAAAAGTGAATAAGTAAAGCAAGAAAAGAAGGTAGAGTTTCAGTTTAAAGGATTATGCTTTGAGAAGTAATAAGTAATTAGAAAAGTGAATAAGTAAAGTAAGAAAAGAAGGTAGAATTTCAGTTTAAAGGAGTATGCTTTGAGAAGTAATAAGTATTTAGAAAAGTGAAGAAGTAAAGCAAGAAAAGAAGGTAGAGTTTCAGTTTTAAGGAGTATGCTTTGAGAATTAATAAGTAATTAGAAAATTGAATAAGTAAAGCAAGAAAAGAAGGTAGAGTTTCAGTTTAAAGGAGTATGCTTTGAGAAGTAATAAGTATTTTAAAAGTGAATAAGTAAAGTAAGAAAAGAAGGTAGAGTTTCAGTTTTAAGGAGTATGCTTTGAGAATTAATAAGTAATTAGAAAATTGAATAAGTAAAGCAAGAAAAGAAGGTAGAGTTTCAGTTTAAAGGAGTATGCTTTGAGAATTAATAAGTATTTAGAAAAGTGAATAAGTAAAGTAAGAAAAGAAGGTAGAGTTTCAGTTTAAAGGAGTATGCTTTGAGAAGTAATAAGTATTTAGAAAAGTGAATAAGTGAAGTAAGAAAAGAAGGTAGAGTTTCAGTTTTAAGGAGTATGCTTTGAGAAGTAATAAGTATTTAGAAAAGTGAAGAAGTAAAGTAAGAAAAGAAGGTAGAGTTTCAGTTTTAAGGAGTATGCTTTGAGAAGTAATAAGTATTTAGAAAAGTGAATAAGTGAAGTAAGAAAAGAAGGTAGAGTTTCAGTTTAAAGGATTATGCTTTGAGAAGTAATAAGTAATTAGAAAAGTGAATAAGTGAAGTAAGAAAAGAAGGTAGAGTTTCAGTTTTAAGGAGTATGCTTTGAGAAGTAATAAGTATTTAGAAAAGTGAATAAGTGAAGTAAGAAAAGAAGGTAGAGTTTCAGTTTTAAGGAGTATGCTTTGAGAAGTAATAAGTATTTAGAAAAGTGAATAAGTGAAGTAAGAAAAGAAGGTAGAGTTTCAGTTTTAAGGAGTATGCTTTGAGAAGTAATAAGTATTTAGAAAAGTGAATAAGTGAAGTAAGAAAAGAAGGTAGAGTTTCAGTTTTAAGGAGTATGCTTTGAGAAGTAATAAGTATTTAGAAAAGTGAAGAAGTAAAGTAAGAAAAGAAGGTAGAGTTTCAGTTTAAAGGAGTATGCTTTGAGAAGTAATAAGTATTTAGAAAAGTGAAGAAGTAAAGTAAGAAAAGAAGGTAGAGTTTCAGTTTTAAGGAGTATGCTTTGAGAAGTAATAAGTATTTAGAAAAGTGAAGAAGTAAAGTAAGAAAAGAAGGTAGAGTTTCAGTTTTAAGGAGTATGCTTTGAGAAGTAATAAGTATTTAGAAAATTGAAGGATCAAAGTAAGAAAAGAAGGTAGAGTTTCAGTTTAAAGGAGTATGCTTTGAGAAGTAATAAGTATTTAGAAAAGTGAATAAGTGAAGTAAGAAAAGAAGGTAGAGTTTCAGTTTTAAGGAGTATGCTTTGAGAATTAATAAGTAATTAGAAAATTGAATAAGTAAAGCAAGAAAAGAAGGTAGAGTTTCAGTTTAAAGGAGTATGCTTTGAGAAGTAATAAGTATTTAGAAAATTGAAGGATCAAAGTAAGAAAAGAAGGTAGAGTTTCAGTTTAAAGGAGTATGCTTTGAGAAGTAATAAGTATTTAGAAAAGTGAATAAGTGAAGTAAGAAAAGAAGGTAGAGTTTCAGTTTTAAGGAGTATGCTTTGAGAAGTAATAAGTATTTAGAAAAGTGAATAAGTGAAGTAAGAAAAGAAGGTAGAGTTTCAGTTTAAAGGAGTATGCTTTGAGAAGTAATAAGTATTTAGAAAAGTGAAGAAGTAAAGTAAGAAAAGAAGGTAGAGTTTCAGTTTAAAGGAGTATGCTTTGAGAAGTAATAAGTATTTTAAAAGTGAAGGAGCAAAATAAGAAAAGAAGGTAGAGTTTCAGTTTAAAGGAGTATGCTTTGAGAAGTAATAAGTATTTAGAAAAGTGAAGAAGTAAAGTAAGAAAAGAAGGTAGAGTTTCAGTTTAAAGGAGTATGCTTTGAGAAGTAATAAGTATTTTAAAAGTGAAGGAGCAAAATAAGAAAAGAAGGTAGAGTTTCAGTTTAAAGGAGTATGCTTTGAGAAGTAATAAGTATTTAGAAAAGTGAAGAAGTAAAGTAAGAAAAGAAGGTAGAGTTTCAGTTTTAAGGAGTATGCTTTGAGAAGTAATAAGTATTTAGAAAAGTGAAGAAGTAAAGTAAGAAAAGAAGGTAGAGTTTCAGTTTTAAGGAGTATGCTTTGAGAATTAATAAGTAATTAGAAAAGTGAAGAAGTAAAGTAAGAAAAGAAGGTAGAGTTTCAGTTTTAAGGAGTATGCTTTGAGAAGTAATAAGTATTTAGAAAAGTGAATAAGTGAAGTAAGAAAAGAAGGTAGAGTTTCAGTTTTAAGGAGTATGCTTTGAGAATTAATAAGTATTTAGAAAAGTGAATAAGTAAAGTAAGAAAAGAAGGTAGAGTTTCAGTTTAAAGGAGTATGCTTTGAGAAGTAATAAGTATTTAGAAAAGTGAATAAGTGAAGTAAGAAAAGAAGGTAGAGTTTCAGTTTTAAGGAGTATGCTTTGAGAAGTAATAAGTAATTAGAAAAGTGAATAAGTAAAGCAAGAAAAGAAGGTAGAGTTTCAGTTTTAAGGAGTATGCTTTGAGAAGTAATAAGTATTTAGAAAAGTGAATAAGTGAAGTAAGAAAAGAAGGTAGAGTTTCAGTTTTAAGGAGTATGCTTTGAGAAGTAATAAGTATTTAGAAAAGTGAATAAGTGAAGTAAGAAAAGAAGGTAGAGTTTCAGTTTTAAGGAGTATGCTTTGAGAATTAATAAGTATTTAAAAATTGAATAAGTGAAGTAAGAAAAGAAGGTAGAGTTTCAGTTTTAAGAAGTATGCTTTGAGAAGTAATAAGTAATTAGAAAATTGAATAAGTAAAGCAAGAAAAGAAGGTAGAGTTTCAGTTTAAAGGAGTATGCTTTGAGAAGTAATAAGTATTTTAAAAGTGAATAAGTAAAGTAAGAAAAGAAGGTAGAGTTTCAGTTTAAAGGAGTATGCTTTGAGAAGTAATAAGTATTTAGAAAAGTGAATAAGTAAAGTAAGAAAAGAAGGTAGAGTTTCAGTTTAAAGGAGTATGCTTTGAGAAGTAATAAGTATTTAGAAAAGTGAAGAAGTAAAGTAAGAAAAGAAGGTAGAGTTTCAGTTTTAAGGAGTATGCTTTGAGAAGTAATAAGTATTTAGAAAAGTGAATAAGTGAAGTAAGAAAAGAAGGTAGAGTTTCAGTTTAAAGGATTATGCTTTGAGAAGTAATAAGTATTTAGAAAAGTGAAGAAGTAAAGTAAGAAAAGAAGGTAGAGTTTCAGTTTTAAGGAGTATGCTTTGAGAAGTAATAAGTATTTAGAAAAGTGAATAAGTGAAGTAAGAAAAGAAGGTAGAGTTTCAGTTTAAAGGAGTATGCTTTGAGAAGTAATAAGTAATTAGAAAAGTGAAGAAGTAAAGTAAGAAAAGAAGGTAGAGTTTCAGTTTAAAGGAGTATGCTTTGAGAAGTAATAAGTATTTAGAAAAGTGAAGAAGTAAAGCAAGAAAAGAAGGTAGAGTTTCAGTTTTAAGGAGTATGCTTTGAGAATTAATAAGTAATTAGAAAATTGAATAAGTAAAGCAAGAAAAGAAGGTAGAGTTTCAGTTTAAAGGAGTATGCTTTGAGAAGTAATAAGTATTTTAAAAGTGAATAAGTAAAGTAAGAAAAGAAGGTAGAGTTTCAGTTTTAAGGAGTATGCTTTGAGAATTAATAAGTAATTAGAAAATTGAATAAGTAAAGCAAGAAAAGAAGGTAGAGTTTCAGTTTAAAGGAGTATGCTTTGAGAATTAATAAGTATTTAGAAAAGTGAATAAGTAAAGTAAGAAAAGAAGGTAGAGTTTCAGTTTAAAGGAGTATGCTTTGAGAAGTAATAAGTATTTAGAAAAGTGAATAAGTGAAGTAAGAAAAGAAGGTAGAGTTTCAGTTTTAAGGAGTATGCTTTGAGAAGTAATAAGTATTTAGAAAAGTGAAGAAGTAAAGTAAGAAAAGAAGGTAGAGTTTCAGTTTTAAGGAGTATGCTTTGAGAAGTAATAAGTATTTAGAAAAGTGAATAAGTGAAGTAAGAAAAGAAGGTAGAGTTTCAGTTTAAAGGATTATGCTTTGAGAAGTAATAAGTAATTAGAAAAGTGAATAAGTGAAGTAAGAAAAGAAGGTAGAGTTTCAGTTTTAAGGAGTATGCTTTGAGAAGTAATAAGTATTTAGAAAAGTGAAGAAGTAAAGTAAGAAAAGAAGGTAGAGTTTCAGTTTTAAGGAGTATGCTTTGAGAAGTAATAAGTATTTAGAAAATTGAAGGATCAAAGTAAGAAAAGAAGGTAGAGTTTCAGTTTTAAGGAGTATGCTTTGAGAAGTAATAAGTAATTAGAAAAGTGAATAAGTAAAGTAAGAAAAGAAGGTAGAGTTTCAGTTTAAAGGAGTATGCTTTGAGAATTAATAAGTAATTAGAAAAGTGAAGAAGTAAAGTAAGAAAAGAAGGTAGAGTTTCAGTTTTGAGGAGTATGCTTTGAGAATTAATAAGTAATTAGAAAATTGAATAAGTAAAGCAAGAAAAGAAGGTAGAGTTTCAGTTTTAAGGAGTATGCTTTGAGAATTAATAAGTAATTAGAAAATTGAATAAGTAAAGCAAGAAAAGAAGGTAGAGTTTCAGTTTAAAGGAGTATGCTTTGAGAAGTAATAAGTATTTAGAAAATTGAAGGATCAAAGTAAGAAAAGAAGGTAGAGTTTCAGTTTAAAGGAGTATGCTTTGAGAAGTAATAAGTATTTAGAAAAGTGAATAAGTGAAGTAAGAAAAGAAGGTAGAGTTTCAGTTTTAAGGAGTATGCTTTGAGAATTAATAAGTAATTAGAAAATTGAATAAGTAAAGCAAGAAAAGAAGGTAGAGTTTCAGTTTAAAGGAGTATGCTTTGAGAAGTAATAAGTATTTAGAAAATTGAAGGATCAAAGTAAGAAAAGAAGGTAGAGTTTCAGTTTAAAGGAGTATGCTTTGAGAAGTAATAAGTATTTAGAAAAGTGAATAAGTGAAGTAAGAAAAGAAGGTAGAGTTTCAGTTTTAAGGAGTATGCTTTGAGAAGTAATAAGTATTTAGAAAAGTGAATAAGTGAAGTAAGAAAAGAAGGTAGAGTTTCAGTTTTAAGGAGTATGCTTTGAGAAGTAATAAGTATTTAGAAAAGTGAATAAGTGAAGTAAGAAAAGAAGGTAGAGTTTCAGTTTAAAGGAGTATGCTTTGAGAAGTAATAAGTATTTAGAAAAGTGAAGAAGTAAAGTAAGAAAAGAAGGTAGAGTTTCAGTTTTAAGGAGTATGCTTTGAGAAGTAATAAGTATTTTAAAAGTGAAGGAGCAAAATAAGAAAAGAAGGTAGAGTTTCAGTTTAAAGGAGTATGCTTTGAGAAGTAATAAGTATTTAGAAAAGTGAAGAAGTAAAGCAAGAAAAGAAGGTAGAGTTTCAGTTTTAAGGAGTATGCTTTGAGAAGTAATAAGTAATTAGAAAAGTGAATAAGTAAAGCAAGAAAAGAAGGTAGAGTTTCAGTTTTAAGGAGTATGCTTTGAGAATTAATAAGTAATTAGAAAATTGAATAAGTAAAGCAAGAAAAGAAGGTAGAGTTTCAGTTTAAAGGAGTATGCTTTGAGAAGTAATAAGTATTTAGAAAATTGAAGGATCAAAGTAAGAAAAGAAGGTAGAGTTTCAGTTTAAAGGAGTATGCTTTGAGAATTAATAAGTAATTAGAAAATTGAATAAGTAAAGCAAGAAAAGAAGGTAGAGTTTCAGTTTAAAGGAGTATGCTTTGAGAAGTAATAAGTATTTAGAAAAGTGAAGAAGTAAAGCAAGAAAAGAAGGTAGAGTTTCAGTTTTAAGGAGTATGCTTTGAGAAGTAATAAGTATTTAGAAAAGTGAAGAAGTAAAGTAAGAAAAGAAGGTAGAGTTTCAGTTTTAAGGAGTATGCTTTGAGAATTAATAAGTATTTAAAAATTGAATAAGTAAAGTAAGAAAAGAAGGTAGAGTTTCAGTTTTAAGAAGTATGCTTTGAGAAGTAATAAGTAATTAGAAAATTGAATAAGTAAAGCAAGAAAAGAAGGTAGAGTTTCAGTTTTAAGGAGTATGCTTTGAGAAGTAATAAGTATTTAGAAAAGTGAAGAAGTAAATTAAGAAAAGAAGGTAGAGTTTCAGTTTAAAGGAGTATGCTTTGAGAAGTAATAAGTATTTAGAAAAGTGAAGAAGTAAAGTAAGAAAAGAAGGTAGAGTTTCAGTTTTAAGGAGTATGCTTTGAGAATTAATAAGTAATTAGAAAAGTGAAGAAGTAAAGTAAGAAAAGAAGGTAGAGTTTCAGTTTTAAGGAGTATGCTTTGAGAAGTAATAAGTATTTAGAAAAGTGAATAAGTAAAGTAAGAAAAGAAGGTAGAGTTTCAGTTTAAAGGAGTATGCTTTGAGAATTAATAAGTAATTAGAAAATTGAATAAGTAAAGCAAGAAAAGAAGGTAGAGTTTCAGTTTTAAGGAGTATGCTTTGAGAAGTAATAAGTAATTAGAAAATTGAATAAGTAAAGTAAGAAAAGAAGGTAGAGTTTCAGTTTAAAGGAGTATGCTTTGAGAAGTAATAAGTAATTAGAAAAGTGAATAAGTAAAGCAAGAAAAGAAGGTAGAGTTTCAGTTTTAAGGAGTATGCTTTGAGAATTAATAAGTAATTAGAAAATTGAATAAGTAAAGCAAGAAAAGAAGGTAGAGTTTCAGTTTAAAGGAGTATGCTTTGAGAAGTAATAAGTATTTAGAAAAGTGAATAAGTAAAGCAAGAAAAGAAGGTAGAGTTTCAGTTTTAAGGAGTATGCTTTGAGAAGTAATAAGTAATTAGAAAAGTGAAGAAGTAAAGTAAGAAAAGAAGGTAGAGTTTCAGTTTTAAGGAGTATGCTTTGAGAATTAATAAGTAATTAGAAAATTGAATAAGTAAAGCAAGAAAAGAAGGTAGAGTTTCAGTTTAAAGGAGTATGCTTTGAGAAGTAATAAGTATTTTAAAAGTGAATAAGTAAAGTAAGAAAAGAAGGTAGAGTTTCAGTTTTAAGGAGTATGCTTTGAGAATTAATAAGTAATTAGAAAATTGAATAAGTAAAGCAAGAAAAGAAGGTAGAGTTTCAGTTTAAAGGAGTATGCTTTGAGAATTAATAAGTAATTAGAAAATTGAATAAGTAAAGCAAGAAAAGAAGGTAGAGTTTCAGTTTTAAGGAGTATGCTTTGAGAAGTAATAAGTAATTAGAAAAGTGAATAAGTAAAGTAAGAAAAGAAGGTAGAGTTTCAGTTTTAAGGAGTATGCTTTGAGAAGTAATAAGTATTTAGAAAAGTGAAGAAGTGAAGTAAGAAAAGAAGGTAGAGTTTCAGTTTAAAGGATTATGCTTTGAGAAGTAATAAGTAATTAGAAAAGTGAATAAGTAAAGTAAGAAAAGAAGGTAGAATTTCAGTTTAAAGGAGTATGCTTTGAGAAGTAATAAGTATTTAGAAAAGTGAAGAAGTAAAGCAAGAAAAGAAGGTAGAGTTTCAGTTTTAAGGAGTATGCTTTGAGAATTAATAAGTAATTAGAAAATTGAATAAGTAAAGCAAGAAAAGAAGGTAGAGTTTCAGTTTAAAGGAGTATGCTTTGAGAAGTAATAAGTATTTTAAAAGTGAATAAGTAAAGTAAGAAAAGAAGGTAGAGTTTCAGTTTTAAGGAGTATGCTTTGAGAATTAATAAGTAATTAGAAAATTGAATAAGTAAAGCAAGAAAAGAAGGTAGAGTTTCAGTTTAAAGGAGTATGCTTTGAGAATTAATAAGTATTTAGAAAAGTGAATAAGTAAAGCAAGAAAAGAAGGTAGAGTTTCAGTTTAAAGGAGTATGCTTTGAGAAGTAATAAGTATTTAGAAAAGTGAATAAGTGAAGTAAGAAAAGAAGGTAGAGTTTCAGTTTTAAGGAGTATGCTTTGAGAAGTAATAAGTATTTAGAAAAGTGAAGAAGTAAAGTAAGAAAAGAAGGTAGAGTTTCAGTTTTAAGGAGTATGCTTTGAGAAGTAATAAGTATTTAGAAAAGTGAATAAGTGAAGTAAGAAAAGAAGGTAGAGTTTCAGTTTAAAGGATTATGCTTTGAGAAGTAATAAGTAATTAGAAAAGTGAATAAGTGAAGTAAGAAAAGAAGGTAGAGTTTCAGTTTTAAGGAGTATGCTTTGAGAAGTAATAAGTATTTAGAAAAGTGAATAAGTGAAGTAAGAAAAGAAGGTAGAGTTTCAGTTTTAAGGAGTATGCTTTGAGAAGTAATAAGTATTTAGAAAAGTGAATAAGTGAAGTAAGAAAAGAAGGTAGAGTTTCAGTTTTAAGGAGTATGCTTTGAGAAGTAATAAGTATTTAGAAAAGTGAATAAGTGAAGTAAGAAAAGAAGGTAGAGTTTCAGTTTTAAGGAGTATGCTTTGAGAAGTAATAAGTATTTAGAAAAGTGAAGAAGTAAAGTAAGAAAAGAAGGTAGAGTTTCAGTTTAAAGGAGTATGCTTTGAGAAGTAATAAGTATTTAGAAAAGTGAAGAAGTAAAGTAAGAAAAGAAGGTAGAGTTTCAGTTTTAAGGAGTATGCTTTGAGAAGTAATAAGTATTTAGAAAAGTGAAGAAGTAAAGTAAGAAAAGAAGGTAGAGTTTCAGTTTTAAGGAGTATGCTTTGAGAAGTAATAAGTATTTAGAAAATTGAAGGATCAAAGTAAGAAAAGAAGGTAGAGTTTCAGTTTAAAGGAGTATGCTTTGAGAAGTAATAAGTATTTAGAAAAGTGAATAAGTGAAGTAAGAAAAGAAGGTAGAGTTTCAGTTTTAAGGAGTATGCTTTGAGAATTAATAAGTAATTAGAAAATTGAATAAGTAAAGCAAGAAAAGAAGGTAGAGTTTCAGTTTAAAGGAGTATGCTTTGAGAAGTAATAAGTATTTAGAAAATTGAAGGATCAAAGTAAGAAAAGAAGGTAGAGTTTCAGTTTAAAGGAGTATGCTTTGAGAAGTAATAAGTATTTAGAAAAGTGAATAAGTGAAGTAAGAAAAGAAGGTAGAGTTTCAGTTTTAAGGAGTATGCTTTGAGAAGTAATAAGTATTTAGAAAAGTGAATAAGTGAAGTAAGAAAAGAAGGTAGAGTTTCAGTTTAAAGGAGTATGCTTTGAGAAGTAATAAGTATTTAGAAAAGTGAAGAAGTAAAGTAAGAAAAGAAGGTAGAGTTTCAGTTTAAAGGAGTATGCTTTGAGAAGTAATAAGTATTTTAAAAGTGAAGGAGCAAAATAAGAAAAGAAGGTAGAGTTTCAGTTTAAAGGAGTATGCTTTGAGAAGTAATAAGTATTTAGAAAAGTGAAGAAGTAAAGCAAGAAAAGAAGGTAGAGTTTCAGTTTTAAGGAGTATGCTTTGAGAAGTAATAAGTAATTAGAAAAGTGAATAAGTGAAGTAAGAAAAGAAGGTAGAGTTTCAGTTTTAAGGAGTATGCTTTGAGAAGTAATAAGTATTTAGAAAAGTGAAGAAGTAAAGTAAGAAAAGAAGGTAGAGTTTCAGTTTTAAGGAGTATGCTTTGAGAAGTAATAAGTATTTAGAAAAGTGAATAAGTGAAGTAAGAAAAGAAGGTAGAGTTTCAGTTTTAAGGAGTATGCTTTGAGAAGTAATAAGTATTTAGAAAAGTGAAGAAGTAAAGTAAGAAAAGAAGGTAGAGTTTCAGTTTTAAGGAGTATGCTTTGAGAAGTAATAAGTATTTAGAAAAGTGAATAAGTGAAGTAAGAAAAGAAGGTAGAGTTTCAGTTTTAAGGAGTATGCTTTGAGAATTAATAAGTATTTAGAAAAGTGAATAAGTAAAGTAAGAAAAGAAGGTAGAGTTTCAGTTTAAAGGAGTATGCTTTGAGAAGTAATAAGTATTTAGAAAAGTGAATAAGTGAAGTAAGAAAAGAAGGTAGAGTTTCAGTTTTAAGGAGTATGCTTTGAGAAGTAATAAGTAATTAGAAAAGTGAATAAGTAAAGCAAGAAAAGAAGGTAGAGTTTCAGTTTTAAGGAGTATGCTTTGAGAAGTAATAAGTATTTAGAAAAGTGAATAAGTGAAGTAAGAAAAGAAGGTAGAGTTTCAGTTTTAAGGAGTATGCTTTGAGAAGTAATAAGTATTTAGAAAAGTGAATAAGTGAAGTAAGAAAAGAAGGTAGAGTTTCAGTTTTAAGGAGTATGCTTTGAGAATTAATAAGTATTTAAAAATTGAATAAGTGAAGTAAGAAAAGAAGGTAGAGTTTCAGTTTTAAGAAGTATGCTTTGAGAAGTAATAAGTAATTAGAAAATTGAATAAGTAAAGCAAGAAAAGAAGGTAGAGTTTCAGTTTAAAGGAGTATGCTTTGAGAAGTAATAAGTATTTTAAAAGTGAATAAGTAAAGTAAGAAAAGAAGGTAGAGTTTCAGTTTAAAGGAGTATGCTTTGAGAAGTAATAAGTATTTAGAAAAGTGAATAAGTGAAGTAAGAAAAGAAGGTAGAGTTTCAGTTTTAAGGAGTATGCTTTGAGAAGTAATAAGTATTTAGAAAAGTGAAGAAGTAAAGTAAGAAAAGAAGGTAGAGTTTCAGTTTTAAGGAGTATGCTTTGAGAAGTAATAAGTATTTAGAAAAGTGAATAAGTGAAGTAAGAAAAGAAGGTAGAGTTTCAGTTTAAAGGATTATGCTTTGAGAAGTAATAAGTATTTAGAAAAGTGAAGAAGTAAAGTAAGAAAAGAAGGTAGAGTTTCAGTTTTAAGGAGTATGCTTTGAGAAGTAATAAGTATTTAGAAAAGTGAATAAGTGAAGTAAGAAAAGAAGGTAGAGTTTCAGTTTAAAGGAGTATGCTTTGAGAAGTAATAAGTAATTAGAAAAGTGAAGAAGTAAAGTAAGAAAAGAAGGTAGAGTTTCAGTTTAAAGGAGTATGCTTTGAGAAGTAATAAGTATTTAGAAAAGTGAAGAAGTAAAGCAAGAAAAGAAGGTAGAGTTTCAGTTTTAAGGAGTATGCTTTGAGAATTAATAAGTAATTAGAAAATTGAATAAGTAAAGCAAGAAAAGAAGGTAGAGTTTCAGTTTAAAGGAGTATGCTTTGAGAAGTAATAAGTATTTTAAAAGTGAATAAGTAAAGTAAGAAAAGAAGGTAGAGTTTCAGTTTTAAGGAGTATGCTTTGAGAATTAATAAGTAATTAGAAAATTGAATAAGTAAAGCAAGAAAAGAAGGTAGAGTTTCAGTTTAAAGGAGTATGCTTTGAGAATTAATAAGTATTTAGAAAAGTGAATAAGTAAAGTAAGAAAAGAAGGTAGAGTTTCAGTTTAAAGGAGTATGCTTTGAGAAGTAATAAGTATTTAGAAAAGTGAATAAGTGAAGTAAGAAAAGAAGGTAGAGTTTCAGTTTTAAGGAGTATGCTTTGAGAAGTAATAAGTATTTAGAAAAGTGAAGAAGTAAAGTAAGAAAAGAAGGTAGAGTTTCAGTTTTAAGGAGTATGCTTTGAGAAGTAATAAGTATTTAGAAAAGTGAATAAGTGAAGTAAGAAAAGAAGGTAGAGTTTCAGTTTAAAGGATTATGCTTTGAGAAGTAATAAGTAATTAGAAAAGTGAATAAGTGAAGTAAGAAAAGAAGGTAGAGTTTCAGTTTTAAGGAGTATGCTTTGAGAAGTAATAAGTATTTTTGAGAAGTAATAAGTATTTAGAAAAGTGAATAAGTAAGTGAAGTAAGAAAAGAAGGTAGAGTTTCAGTTTTAAGGAGTATGCTTTTTGAGAATTGAATAATAAGTATTTAGAAAATGCTTTGAATTTAGAAAAGTGAATAAGTAAGAAAAGAAGGTAGAGTTTCAGTTTTAAGGAGTATGCTTTGAGAAGTAATAAGTAATTAGAAAATTGAATAAGTAAAGTAAGAAAAGAAGGTAGAGTTTCAGTTTAAAGGAGTATGCTTTGAGAAGTAAGGTAAGTAAGGATTTAGAAAAGTGAATTGAAGATCAAAGTAAGAAAAGAAGGTAGAGTTTCAGTTTTAAGGAGTATGCTTTGAGAATTAATAAGTAATTAGAAAAGTGAAAAGTAAAGTGAAGAAGTAAAGTAAGAAAAGAAGGTAGAGTTTCAGTTTTAAGGAGTATGCTTTGAGAAGTAATAAGTATTTAGAAAAGTGAAGAAGTAAAGTAAGAAAAGAAGGTAGAGTTTCAGTTTTAAGGAGTATGCTTTGAGAAGTAATAAGTATTTAGAAAATTGAAGGATCAAAGTAAGAAAAGAAGGTAGAGTTTCAGTTTTAAGGAGTATGCTTTGAGAAGTAATAAGTATTTAGAAAAGTGAATAAGTAAAGTAAGAAAAGAAGGTAGAGTTTCAGTTTAAGGAGTATGCTTTGAGAATTAATAAGTAATTAGAAAAGTGAAGAAGTAAAGCAAGAAAAGAAGGTAGAGTTTCAGTTTAAAGGAGTATGCTTTGAGAAGTAATAAGTATTTAGAAAATTGAATAAGTAAAGTAAGAAAAGAAGGTAGAGTTTCAGTTTTAAGGAGTATGCTTTGAGAAGTAATAAGTATTTAGAAAAGTGAATAAGTGAAGTAAGAAAAGAAGGTAGAGTTTCAGTTTAAGGAGTATGCTTTGAGAAGTAATAAGTATTTAGAAAAGTGAATAAGTCAAAGTAAGAAAAGAAGGTAGAGTTTCAGTTTAAAGGAGTATGCTTTGAGAAGTAATAAGTATTTAGAAAAGTGAATAAGTGAAGTAAGAAAAGAAGGTAGAGTTTCAGTTTAAAGGAGTATGCTTTGAGAAGTAATAAGTATTTAGAAAATTGAAGAAGTAAAGTAAGAAAAGAAGGTAGAGTTTCAGTTTAAAGGAGTATGCTTTGAGAAGTAATAAGTATTTTAAAATTGAAGGAGCAAAATAAGAAAAGAAGGTAGAGTTTCAGTTTAAAGGAGTATGCTTTGAGAAGTAATAAGTATTTAGAAAAGTGAAGAAGTAAAGCAAGAAAAGAAGGTAGAGTTTCAGTTTTAAGGAGTATGCTTTGAGAAGTAATAAGTAATTAGAAAAGTGAATAAGTAAAGCAAGAAAAGAAGGTAGAGTTTCAGTTTTAAGGAGTATGCTTTGAGAATTAATAAGTAATTAGAAAATTGAATAAGTAAAGCAAGAAAAGAAGGTAGAGTTTCAGTTTAAAGGAGTATGCTTTGAGAAGTAATAAGTATTTAGAAAATTGAAGGATCAAAGTAAGAAAAGAAGGTAGAGTTTCAGTTTTAAGGAGTATGCTTTGAGAAGTAATAAGTAATTAGAAAATTGAATAAGTAAAGCAAGAAAAGAAGGTAGAGTTTCAGTTTTAAGGAGTATGCTTTGAGAAGTAATAAGTATTTAGAAAAGTGAAGAAGTAAAGTAAGAAAAGAAGGTAGAGTTTCAGTTTTAAGGAGTATGCTTTGAGAAGTAATAAGTATTTAGAAAAGTGAAGAAGTAAAGTAAGAAAAGAAGGTAGAGTTTCAGTTTTAAGGAGTATGCTTTGAGAATTAATAAGTATTTAAAAATTGAATAAGTAAAGTAAGAAAAGAAGGTAGAGTTTCAGTTTTAAGAAGTATGCTTTGAGAAGTAATAAGTAATTAGAAAATTGAATAAGTAAAGCAAGAAAAGAAGGTAGAGTTTCAGTTTTAAGGAGTATGCTTTGAGAAGTAATAAGTATTTAGAAAAGTGAAGAAGTAAATTAAGAAAAGAAGGTAGAGTTTCAGTTTTAAGGAGTATGCTTTGAGAAGTAATAAGTATTTAGAAAAGTGAAGAAGTAAAGTAAGAAAAGAAGGTAGAGTTTCAGTTTTAAGGAGTATGCTTTGAGAAGTAATAAGTATTTAGAAAAGTGAAGAAGTAAAGTAAGAAAAGAAGGTAGAGTTTCAGTTTTAAGGAGTATGCTTTGAGAAGTAATAAGTATTTAGAAAAGTGAATAAGTAAAGTAAGAAAAGAAGGTAGAGTTTCAGTTTTAAGGAGTATGCTTTGAGAATTAATAAGTAATTAGAAAAGTGAAGAAGTAAAGCAAGAAAAGAAGGTAGAGTTTCAGTTTTAAGGAGTATGCTTTGAGAAGTAATAAGTAATTAGAAAAGTGAAGGATCAAAGTAAGAAAAGAAGGTAGAGTTTCAGTTTTAAGGAGTATGCTTTGAGAATTAATAAGTAATTAGAAAAGTGAATAAGTAAAGCAAGAAAAGAAGGTAGAGTTTCAGTTTTAAGGAGTATGCTTTGAGAATTAATAAGTAATTAGAAAATTGAATAAGTAAAGCAAGAAAAGAAGGTAGAGTTTCAGTTTAAAGGAGTATGCTTTGAGAAGTAATAAGTATTTAGAAAAGTGAATAAGTAAAGTAAGAAAAGAAGGTAGAGTTTCAGTTTTAAGGAGTATGCTTTGAGAAGTAATAAGTATTTAGAAAAGTGAAGAAGTAAAGCAAGAAAAGAAGGTAGAGTTTCAGTTTTAAGGAGTATGCTTTGAGAATTAATAAGTATTTAAAAATTGAATAAGTAAAGTAAGAAAAGAAGGTAGAGTTTGAGAATTAATAAGTAATTAGAAAATTGAATAAGTAAAGCAAGAAAAGAAGGTAGAGTTTCAGTTTTAAGGAGTATGCTTTGAGAAGTAATAAGTATTTAGAAAATTGAAGAAGTAAAGTAAGAAAAGAAGGTAGAGTTTCAGTTTAAAGGAGTATGCTTAGAGAAGTAATAAGTATTTAGAAAAGTGAAGAAGTAAAGTAAGAAAAGAAGGTAGAGTTTCAGTTTTAAGGAGTATGCTTTGAGAAGTAATAAGTATTTAGAAAAGTGAAGAAGTAAAGTAAGAAAAGAAGGTAGAGTTTCAGTTTTAAGGAGTATGCTTTGAGAAGTAATAAGTATTTAGAAAAGTGAATAAGTAAAGTAAGAAAAGAAGGTAGAGTTTCAGTTTAAAGGAGTATGCTTTGAGAATTAATAAGTATTTAGAAAATTGAATAAGTAAAGTAAGAAAAGAAGGTAGAGTTTCAGTTTAAAGGAGTATGCTTTGAGAAGTAATAAGTATTTAGAAAAGTGAAGAAGTAAAGTAAGAAAAGAAGGTAGAGTTTCAGTTTTAAGGAGTATGCTTTGAGAAGTAATAAGTATTTAGAAAATTGAATAAGTAAAGCAAGAAAAGAAGGTAGAGTTTCAGTTTTAAGGAGTATGCTTTGAGAAGTAATAAGTATTTAGAAAATTGAAGGAGCAAAGTAAGAAAAGAAGGTAGAGTTTCAGTTTTAAGGAGTATGCTTTGAGAAGTAATAAGTATTTAGAAAAGTGAAGAAGTAAAGTAAGAAAAGAAGGTAGAGTTTCAGTTTTAAGGAGTATGCTTTGAGAAGTAATAAGTATTTAGAAAAGTGAATAAGTGAAGTAAGAAAAGAAGGTAGAGTTTCAGTTTTAAGGAGTATGCTTTGAAAGATAATAAGTAATTAGAAAAGTGAAGAAGTAAAGCAAGAAAAGAAGGTAGAGTTTCAGTTTAAAGGAGTATGCTTTGAGAGATAATAAGTATTTAGAAAAGTGAAGAAGTAAAGCAAGAAAAGAAGGTAGAGTTTCAGTTTTAAGGAGTATGCTTTGAGAAGTAATAAGTATTTAGAAAATTGAAGGATCAAAGTAAGAAAAGAAGGTAGAGTTTCAGTTTTAAGGAGTATGCTTTGAGAAATAATAAGTATTTAAAAATTGAATAAGTAAAGCAAGAAAAGAAGGTAGAGTTTCAGTTTTAAGGAGTATGCTTTGAGAAGTAATAAGTAATTAGAAAAGTGAATAAGTGAAGTAAGAAAAGAAGGTAGAGTTTCAGTTTTAAGGAGTATGCTTTGAGAAGTAATAAGTACTTCTCAAAGCATACTCCTTAAAACTGAAACTCTACCTTCTTTTCTTACTTCACTTATTCACTTTTCTAATTACTTATTACTTCTCAAAGCATAATCCTTTAAACTGAAACTCTACCTTCTTTTCTTACTTCACTTATTCACTTTTCTAAATACTTATTACTTCTCAAAGCATACTCCTTAAAACTGAAACTCTACCTTCTTTTCTTACTTTACTTCTTCACTTTTCTAAATACTTATTACTTCTCCAAAGCATACTCCTTAAAACTGAAACTCTACCTTCTTTTCTTACTTCACTTATTCACTTTTCTAAATACTTATTACTTCTCAAAGCATACTCCTTTAAACTGAAACTCTACCTTCTTTTCTTGCTTTACTTATTCACTTTTCTAATATACTTATTAATTCTCAAAGCATACTCCTTTAAACTGAAACTCTACCTTCTTTTCTTGCTTTACTTATTCAATTTTCTAATTACTTATTAATTCTCAAAGCATACTCCTTAAAACTGAAACTCTACCTTCTTTTCTTACTTTACTTATTCACTTTTAAAATACTTATTACTTCTCAAAGCATACTCCTTTAAACTGAAACTCTACCTTCTTTTCTTGCTTTACTTATTCAATTTTCTAATTACTTATTAATTCTCAAAGCATACTCCTTAAAACTGAAACTCTACCTTCTTTTCTTGCTTTACTTCTTCACTTTTCTAAATACTTATTACTTCTCAAAGCATACTCCTTTAAACTGAAATTCTACCTTCTTTTCTTACTTTACTTATTCACTTTTCTAATTACTTATTACTTCTCAAAGCATAATCCTTTAAACTGAAACTCTACCTTCTTTTCTTACTTCACTTCTTCACTTTTCTAAATACTTATTACTTCTCAAAGCATACTCCTTAAAACTGAAACTCTACCTTCTTTTCTTACTTTACTTATTCACTTTTCTAATTACTTATTACTTCTCAAAGCATACTCCTTAAAACTGAAACTCTACCTTCTTTTCTTGCTTTACTTATTCAATTTTCTAATTACTTATTAATTCTCAAAGCATACTCCTTTAAACTGAAACTCTACCTTCTTTTCTTGCTTTACTTATTCAATTTTCTAATTACTTATTAATTCTCAAAGCATACTCCTTAAAACTGAAACTCTACCTTCTTTTCTTACTTTACTTATTCACTTTTAAAATACTTATTACTTCTCAAAGCATACTCCTTTAAACTGAAACTCTACCTTCTTTTCTTGCTTTACTTATTCAATTTTCTAATTACTTATTAATTCTCAAAGCATACTCCTTAAAACTGAAACTCTACCTTCTTTTCTTACTTTACTTCTTCACTTTTCTAATTACTTATTACTTCTCAAAGCATACTCCTTAAAACTGAAACTCTACCTTCTTTTCTTGCTTTACTTATTCACTTTTCTAAATACTTATTACTTCTCAAAGCATACTCCTTTAAACTGAAACTCTACCTTCTTTTCTTGCTTTACTTATTCAATTTTCTAATTACTTATTAATTCTCAAAGCATACTCCTTAAAACTGAAACTCTACCTTCTTTTCTTGCTTTACTTATTCACTTTTCTAATTACTTATTACTTCTCAAAGCATACTCCTTTAAACTGAAACTCTACCTTCTTTTCTTACTTTACTTATTCAATTTTCTAATTACTTATTACTTCTCAAAGCATACTCCTTAAAACTGAAACTCTACCTTCTTTTCTTGCTTTACTTATTCAATTTTCTAATTACTTATTAATTCTCAAAGCATACTCCTTTAAACTGAAACTCTACCTTCTTTTCTTACTTTACTTATTCACTTTTCTAAATACTTATTACTTCTCAAAGCATACTCCTTAAAACTGAAACTCTACCTTCTTTTCTTACTTTACTTCTTCACTTTTCTAATTACTTATTAATTCTCAAAGCATACTCCTTAAAACTGAAACTCTACCTTCTTTTCTTACTTTACTTCTTCACTTTTCTAAATACTTATTACTTCTCAAAGCATACTCCTTTAACTGAAACTCTACCTTCTTTTCTTAATTTACTTCTTCACTTTTCTAAATACTTATTACTTCTCAAAGCATACTCCTTAAAACTGAAACTCTACCTTCTTTTCTTGCTTTACTTATTCAATTTTCTAATTACTTATTACTTCTCAAAGCATACTTCTTAAAACTGAAACTCTACCTTCTTTTCTTACTTTACTTATTCAATTTTTAAATACTTATTAATTCTCAAAGCATACTCCTTAAAACTGAAACTCTACCTTCTTTTCTTACTTTACTTCTTCACTTTTCTAAATACTTATTACTTCTCAAAGCATACTCCTTAAAACTGAAACTCTACCTTCTTTTCTTGCTTTACTTCTTCACTTTTCTAAATACTTATTACTTCTCAAAGCATACTCCTTTAAACTGAAACTCTACCTTCTTTTCTTGCTTTACTTATTCAATTTTCTAATTACTTATTAATTCTCAAAGCATACTCCTTTAAACTGAAACTCTACCTTCTTTTCTTACTTTGATCCTTCAATTTTCTAAATACTTATTACTTCTCAAAGCATACTCCTTTAAACTGAAACTCTACCTTCTTTTCTTGCTTTACTTATTCAATTTTCTAATTACTTATTAATTCTCAAAGCATACTCCTTAAAACTGAAACTCTACCTTCTTTTCTTGCTTTACTTATTCACTTTTCTAATTACTTATTACTTCTCAAAGCATACTCCTTAAAACTGAAACTCTACCTTCTTTTCTTGCTTTACTTCTTCACTTTTCTAAATACTTATTACTTCTCAAAGCATACTCCTTTAAACTGAAACTCTACCTTCTTTTCTTATTTTGCTCCTTCACTTTTAAAATACTTATTACTTCTCAAAGCATACTCCTTAAAACTGAAACTCTACCTTCTTTTCTTACTTTACTTCTTCACTTTTCTAAATACTTATTACTTCTCAAAGCATACTCCTTTAAACTGAAACTCTACCTTCTTTTCTTACTTCACTTATTCACTTTTCTAAATACTTATTACTTCTCAAAGCATACTCCTTAAAACTGAAACTCTACCTTCTTTTCTTACTTTACTTATTCACTTTTCTAAATACTTATTACTTCTCAAAGCATACTCCTTAAAACTGAAACTCTACCTTCTTTTCTTACTTCACTTATTCACTTTTTCTAAATACTTATTACTTCTCAAAGCATACTCCTTTAAACTGAAACTCTACCTTCTTTTCTTACTTTACTTATTCAATTTTCTAAATACTTATTACTTCTCAAAGCATACTCCTTTAAACTGAAACTCTACCTTCTTTTCTTGCTTTACTTATTCAATTTTCTAATTACTTATTAAATTCTCAAAGCATACTCCTTAAAACTGAAACTCTACCTTCTTTTCTTACTTCACTTATTCACTTTTCTAAATACTTATTACTTCTCAAAGCATACTCCTTTAAACTGAAACTCTACCTTCTTTTCTTACTTTGATCCTTCAATTTTCTAAATACTTATTACTTCTCAAAGCATACTCCTTTAAACTGAAACTCTACCTTCTTTTCTTGCTTTACTTATTCAATTTTCTAATTACTTATTAATTCTCAAAGCATACTCCTTAAAACTGAAACTCTACCTTCTTTTCTTGCTTTACTTATTCAATTTTCTAATTACTTATTAATTCTCAAAGCATACTCCTCAAAACTGAAACTCTACCTTCTTTTCTTACTTTACTTCTTCACTTTTCTAATTACTTATTAATTCTCAAAGCATACTCCTTTAAACTGAAACTCTACCTTCTTTTCTTACTTTACTTATTCACTTTTCTAATTACTTATTACTTCTCAAAGCATACTCCTTTAAACTGAAACTCTACCTTCTTTTCTTACTTCACTTATTCACTTTTCTAAATACTTATTAATTCTCAAAGCATACTCCTTAAAACTGAAACTCTACCTTCTTTTCTTACTTTACTTCTTCACTTTTCTAAATACTTATTACTTCTCAAAGCATACTCCTTAAAACTGAAACTCTACCTTCTTTTCTTACTTCACTTATTCACTTTTCTAATTACTTATTACTTCTCAAAGCATAATCCTTTAAACTGAAACTCTACCTTCTTTCTTACTTCACTTATTCACTTTTCTAAATACTTATTACTTCTCAAAGCATACTCCTTAAAACTGAAACTCTACCTTCTTTTCTTACTTTACTTCTTCACTTTTCTAAATACTTATTACTTCTCAAAGCATACTCCTTAAAACTGAAACTCTACCTTCTTTTCTTACTTCACTTATTCACTTTTCTAAATACTTATTACTTCTCAAAGCATACTCCTTTAAACTGAAACTCTACCTTCTTTTCTTACTTTACTTATTCACTTTTCTAAATACTTATTAATTCTCAAAGCATACTCTTTAAACTGAAACTCTACCTTCTTTTCTTGCTTTACTTATTCAATTTTCTAATTACTTATTAATTCTCAAAGCATACTCCTTAAAACTGAAACTCTACCTTCTTTTCTTACTTTACTTATTCACTTTTAAAATACTTATTACTTCTCAAAGCATACTCCTTTAAACTGAAAACTCTACCTTCTTTTCTTGCTTTACTTATTCAATTTTCTAATTACTTATTAATTCTCAAAGCATACTCCTTAAAACTGAAACTCTACCTTCTTTTCTTGCTTTACTTCTTCACTTTTCTAAATACTTATTACTTCTCAAAGCATACTCCTTTAAACTGAAACTCTACCTTCTTTTCTTACTTTACTTCTTCACTTTTCTAATTACTTATTACTTCTCAAAGCATACTCCTTTAAACTGAAACTCTACCTTCTTTTCTTACTTCACTTATTCACTTTTCTAAATACTTATTACTTCTCAAAGCATACTCCTTAAAACTGAAACTCTACCTTCTTTTCTTACTTTACTTCTTCACTTTTCTAAATACTTATTACTTCTCAAAGCATAATCCTTTAAACTGAAACTCTACCTTCTTTTCTTACTTCACTTATTCACTTTTCTAAATACTTATTAATTCTCAAAGCATACTCCTTAAAACTGAAACTCTACCTTCTTTTCTTACTTTACTTCTTCACTTTTCTAAATACTTATTACTTCTCAAAGCATACTCCTTTAAACTGAAACTCTACCTTCTTTTCTTACTTTACTTATTCACTTTTCTAAATACTTATTACTTCTCAAAGCATACTCCTTTAAACTGAAACTCTACCTTCTTTTCTTACTTTACTTATTCACTTTTAAAATACTTATTACTTCTCAAAGCATACTCCTTTAAACTGAAACTCTACCTTCTTTTCTTGCTTTACTTATTCAATTTTCTAATTACTTATTACTTCTCAAAGCATACTTCTTAAACTGAAACTCTACCTTCTTTTCTTACTTCACTTATTCAATTTTTAATACTTATTAATTCTCAAAGCATACTCCTTAAAACTGAAACTCTACCTTCTTTTCTTACTTCACTTATTCACTTTTCTAAATACTTATTACTTCTCAAAGCATACTCCTTAAAACTGAAACTCTACCTTCTTTTCTTACTTCACTTATTCACTTTTCTAAATACTTATTACTTCTCAAAGCATACTCCTTAAAACTGAAACTCTACCTTCTTTTCTTGCTTTACTTATTCACTTTTCTAATTACTTATTACTTCTCAAAGCATACTCCTTAAAACTGAAACTCTACCTTCTTTTCTTACTTCACTTATTCACTTTTCTAAATACTTATTACTTCTCAAAGCATACTCCTTTAAACTGAAACTCTACCTTCTTTTCTTACTTTACTTATTCACTTTTCTAAATACTTATTAATTCTCAAAGCATACTCCTTAAAACTGAAACTCTACCTTCTTTTCTTACTTCACTTATTCACTTTTCTAAATACTTATTACTTCTCAAAGCATACTCCTTAAAACTGAAACTCTACCTTCTTTTCTTACTTTACTTCTTCACTTTTCTAATTACTTATTAATTCTCAAAGCATACTCCTTAAAACTGAACTCTACCTTCTTTTCTTACTTTACTTCTTCACTTTTCTAAATACTTATTACTTCTCAAAGCATACTCCTTAAAACTGAAACTCTACCTTCTTTTCTTACTTTACTTCTTCACTTTTCTAAATACTTATTACTTCTCAAAGCATACTCCTTTAAACTGAAACTCTACCTTCTTTTCTTATTTTGCTCCTTCACTTTTTAAAATACTTATTACTTCTCAAAGCATACTCCTTTAAACTGAAACTCTACCTTCTTTTCTTACTTTACTTCTTCACTTTTCTAAATACTTATTACTTCTCAAAGCATACTCCTTTAAACTGAAACTCTACCTTCTTTTCTTATTTTGCTCCTTCACTTTTAAAATACTTATTACTTCTCAAAGCATACTCCTTTAAACTGAAAACTCTACCTTCTTTTCTTACTTTACTTCTTCACTTTTCTAAATACTTATTACTTCTCAAAGCATACTCCTTTAAACTGAAACTCTACCTTCTTTTCTTACTTCACTTATTCACTTTTCTAAATACTTATTACTTCTCAAAGCATACTCCTTAAAACTGAAACTCTACCTTCTTTTCTTACTTCACTTATTCACTTTTCTAAATACTTATTACTTCTCAAAGCATACTCCTTTAAACTGAAACTCTACCTTCTTTTCTTACTTTGATCCTTCAATTTTCTAAATACTTATTACTTCTCAAAGCATACTCCTTTAAACTGAAACTCTACCTTCTTTTCTTGCTTTACTTATTCAATTTTCTAATTACTTATTAATTCTCAAAGCATACTCCTTAAAACTGAAACTCTACCTTCTTTTCTTACTTCACTTATTCACTTTTCTAAATACTTATTACTTCTCAAAGCATACTCCTTTAAACTGAAACTCTACCTTCTTTTCTTACTTTGATCCTTCAATTTTCTAAATACTTATTACTTCTCAAAGCATACTCCTTAAAACTGAAACTCTACCTTCTTTTCTTACTTTACTTCTTCACTTTTCTAAATACTTATTACTTCTCAAAGCATACTCCTAAAACTGAAACTCTACCTTCTTTTTCTTACTTTACTTCTTCACTTTTCTAAATACTTATTACTTCTCAAAGCATACTCCTTTAAACTGAAACTCTACCTTCTTTTCTTACTTTACTTCTTCACTTTTCTAAATACTTATTACTTCTCAAAGCATACTCCTTAAAACTGAAACTCTACCTTCTTTTCTTACTTCACTTATTCACTTTTCTAAATACTTATTACTTCTCAAAGCATACTCCTTAAAACTGAAACTCTACCTTCTTTTCTTACTTCACTTATTCACTTTTCTAAATACTTATTACTTCTCAAAGCATACTCCTTAAACTGAAACTCTACCTTCTTTTCTTACTTCACTTATTCACTTTTCTAAATACTTATTACTTCTCAAAGCATACTCCTTAAAACTGAAACTCTACCTTCTTTTCTTACTTCACTTATTCACTTTTCTAATTACTTATTACTTCTCAAAGCATAATCCTTTAAACTGAAACTCTACCTTCTTTTCTTACTTCACTTATTCACTTTTCTAAATACTTATTACTTCTCAAAGCATACTCCTTAAAACTGAAACTCTACCTTCTTTTCTTACTTTACTTCTTCACTTTTCTAAATACTTATTACTTCTCAAAGCATACTCCTTAAAACTGAAACTCTACCTTCTTTTCTTACTTCACTTATTCACTTTTCTAAATACTTATTACTTCTCAAGCATACTCCTTTAAACTGAAACTCTACCTTCTTTTCTTACTTTACTTATTCACTTTTCTAAATACTTATTAATTCTCAAAGCATACTCCTTTAAACTGAAACTCTACCTTCTTTTCTTGCTTTACTTATTCAATTTTCTAATTACTTATTAATTCTCAAAGCATACTCCTTAAAACTGAAACTCTACCTTCTTTTCTTACTTTACTTATTCACTTTTAAAATACTTATTACTTCTCAAAGCATACTCCTTTAAACTGAAACTCTACCTTCTTTTCTTGCTTTACTTATTCAATTTTCTAATTACTTATTAATTCTCAAAGCATACTCCTTAAAACTGAAACTCTACCTTCTTTTCTTGCTTTACTTCTTCACTTTTCTAAATACTTATTACTCTCAAAGCATACTCCTTTAAACTGAAATTCTACCTTCTTTTCTTACTTTACTTATTCACTTTTCTAATTACTTATTACTTCTCAAAGCATAATCCTTTAAACTGAAACTCTACCTTCTTTTCTTGCTTTACTTATTCACTTTTCTAATTACTTATTAATTCTCAAAGCATACTCCTTAAAACTGAAACTCTACCTTCTTTTCTTATTTTGATCCTTCAATTTTCTAAATACTTATTACTTCTCAAAGCATACTCCTTTAAACTGAAACTCTACCTTCTTTTCTTACTTTACTTATTCACTTTTCTAAATACTTATTACTTCTCAAAGCATACTCCTTAAAACTGAAACTCTACCTTCTTTTCTTACTTTACTTATTCACTTTTCTAAATACTTATTACTTCTCAAAGCATACTCCTTAAAACTGAAACTCTACCTTCTTTTCTTACTTCACTTATTCACTTTTCTAATACTTATTACTTCTCAAAGCATACTCCTTTAAACTGAAACTCTACCTTCTTTTCTTACTTTACTTATTCACTTTTAAAATACTTATTACTTCTCAAAGCATACTCCTTTAAACTGAAACTCTACCTTCTTTTCTTGCTTTACTTATTCAATTTTCTAATTACTTATTACTTCTCAAAGCATACTTCTTAAAACTGAAACTCTACCTTCTTTCTTACTTCACTTATTCAATTTTCTAAATACTTATTACTTCTCAAAGCATACTCCTTAAAACTGAAACTCTACCTTCTTTTCTTACTTTACTTCTTCACTTTTCTAAATACTTATTACTTCTCAAGCATACTCCTTAAAACTGAAACTCTACCTTCTTTTCTTACTTCACTTATTCACTTTTCTAAATACTTATTACTTCTCAAAGCATACTCCTTAAAACTGAAACTCTACCTTCTTTTCTTGCTTTACTTATTCACTTTTCTAATTACTTATTACTTCTCAAAGCATACTCCTTAAAACTGAAACTCTACCTTCTTTTCTTACTTCACTTATTCACTTTTCTAAATACTTATTACTTCTCAAAGCATACTCCTTTAAACTGAAACTCTACCTTCTTTTCTTACTTTACTTATTCACTTTTCTAAATACTTATTAATTCTCAAAGCATACTCCTTAAAACTGAAACTCTACCTTCTTTTCTTACTTTACTTATTCACTTTTAAAATACTTATTACTTCTCAAAGCATACTCCTTTAAACTGAAACTCTACCTTCTTTTCTTGCTTTACTTATTCAATTTTCTAATTACTTATTAATTCTCAAAGCATACTCCTTAAAACTGAAACTCTACCTTCTTTTCTTACTTTACTTATTCACTTTTAAAATACTTATTACTTCTCAAAGCATACTCCTTTAAACTGAAACTCTACCTTCTTTTCTTACTTCACTTATTCACTTTTCTAAATACTTATTAATTCTCAAAGCATACTCCTTAAAACTGAAACTCTACCTTCTTTTCTTACTTTACTTCTTCACTTTTCTAAATACTTATTACTTCTCAAAGCATACTCCTTAAAACTGAAACTCTACCTTCTTTTCTTGCTTTACTTCTTCACTTTTCTAATTACTTATTACTTCTCAAAGCATACTCCTTTAACTGAAACTCTACCTTCTTTTCTTGCTTTACTTATTCAATTTTCTAATTACTTATTAATTCTCAAAGCATACTCCTTAAAACTGAAACTCTACCTTCTTTTCTTGCTTTACTTATTCACTTTTCTAATTACTTATTAATTCTCAAAGCATACTCCTTAAAACTGAAACTCTACCTTCTTTTCTTACTTCACTTATTCACTTTTCTAAATACTTATTAATTCTCAAAGCATACTCCTTAAAACTGAAACTCTACCTTCTTTTCTTGCTTTACTTATTCACTTTTCTAATTACTTATTAATTCTCAAAGCATACTCCTTAAAACTGAAACTCTACCTTCTTTTCTTATTTTGATCCTTCAATTTTCTAAATACTTATTACTTCTCAAAGCATACTCCTTTAACTGAAACTCTACCTTCTTTTCTTACTTTACTTATTCACTTTTCTAAATACTTATTACTTCTCAAAAGCATACTCCTTAAAACTGAAACTCTACCTTCTTTTCTTACTTTACTTATTCACTTTTCTAAATACTTATTACTTCTCAAAGCATACTCCTTAAAACTGAAACTCTACCTTCTTTTCTTGCTTTACTTATTCACTTTTCTAATTACTTATTAATTCTCAAAGCATACTCCTTAAAACTGAAACTCTACCTTCTTTTCTTACTTTACTTCTCCTCACTTTTCTAAATACTTATTACTTCTCAAAGCATACTCCTTAAAACTGAAACTCTACCTTCTTTTCTTACTTTACTTCTTCAATTTTCTAATACTTATTACTTCTCAAAGCATACTCCTTAAAACTGAAACTCTACCTTCTTTTCTTACTTCACTTATTCACTTTTCTAATTACTTATTACTTCTCAAAGCATACTCCTTTAAACTGAAACTCTACCTTCTTTTCTTACTTTACTTATTCAATTTTTAAATACTTATTACTTCTCAAGCATACTCCTTAAAACTGAAACTCTACCTTCTTTTCTTGCTTTACTTATTCACTTTTCTAAATACTTATTACTTCTCAAAGCATACTCCTTAAAACTGAAACTCTACCTTCTTTTCTTACTTTACTTCTTCACTTTTCTAATTACTTATTACTCTCAAAGCATACTCCTTAAAACTGAAACTCTACCTTCTTTTCTTACTTTACTTCTTCACTTTTCTAATTACTTATTACTTCTCAAAGCATACTCCTTTAAACTGAAACTCTACCTTCTTTTCTTACTTTACTTATTCAATTTTCTAATTACTTATTACTTCTCAAAGCATACTCCTTAAAACTGAAACTCTACCTTCTTTTCTTGCTTTACTTATTCAATTTTCTAATTACTATTAATTCTCAAAGCATACTCCTTTAAACTGAAACTCTACCTTCTTTTCTTACTTTACTTCTTCAATTTTCTAAATACTTATTACTTCTCAAAGCATACTCCTTAAAACTGAAACTCTACCTTCTTTTCTTGCTTTACTTATTCACTTTTCTAATTACTTATTACTTCTCAAAGCATACTCCTTAAAACTGAAACTCTACCTTCTTTTCTTGCTTTACTTCTTCACTTTTCTAAATACTTATTACTTCTCAAAGCATACTCCTTTAAACTGAAACTCTACCTTCTTTTCTTATTTTGCTCCTTCACTTTTAAAATACTTATTACTTCTCAAAGCATACTCCTTTAAACTGAAACTCTACCTTCTTTTCTTGCTTTACTTATTCAATTTTCTAATTACTTATTACTTCTCAAAGCATACTTCTTAAAAACTGAAACTCTACCTTCTTTTCTTACTTCACTTATTCAATTTTTTAAATACTTATTACTTCTCAAAGCATAATCCTTTAAACTGAAACTCTACCTTCTTTTCTTACTTCACTTATTCACTTTTCTAAATACTTATTACTTCTCAATGCATACTCCTTAAAACTGAAACTCTACCTTCTTTTCTTACTTCACTTATTCACTTTTCTAAATACTTATTACTTCTCAAAGCATACTCCTTTAAACTGAAACTCTACCTTCTTTTCTTACTTCACTTATTCACTTTTCTAAATACTTATTACTTCTCAAAGCATACTCCTTAAAACTGAAACTCTACCTTCTTTTCTTGCTTTACTTATTCACTTTTCTAAATACTTATTACTTCTCAAAGCATACTCCTTAAAACTGAAACTCTACCTTCTTTTCTGGCTTTACTTCTTCACTTTTCTAAATACTTATTACTTCTCAAAGCATACTCCTTTAAACTGAAACTCTACCTTCTTTTCTTACTTTACTTATTCACTTTTCTAATACTTATTACTTCTCAAAGCATACTCCTTAAAACTGAAACTCTACCTTCTTTTCTTACTTCACTTATTCACTTTTCTAAATACTTATTACTTCTCAAAGCATACTCCTTAAAACTGAAACTCTACCTTCTTTTCTTGCTTTACTTCTTCACTTTTCTAATACTTATTACTTCTCAAAGCATACTCCTTTTAAACTGAAACTCTACCTTCTTTTCTTGCTTTGCTCCTTCACTTTTCTAAATACTTATTACTTCTCAAAGCATACTCCTTAAAACTGAAACTCTACCTTCTTTTCTTACTTTACTTCTTCACTTTTCTAAATACTTATTACTTCTCAAAGCATACTCCTTAAAACTGAAACTCTACCTTCTTTTCTTACTTTGCTCCTTCACTTTTCTAAATACTTATTACTTCTCAAAGCATACTCCTTAAACTGAAACTCTACCTTCTTTTCTTACTTCACTTATTCACTTTTCTAAATACTTATTACTTCTCAAAGCATACTCCTTAAAACTGAAACTCTACCTTCTTTTCTTACTTCACTTATTCACTTTTCTAAATACTTATTACTTCTCAAAGCATACTCCTTAAAACTGAAACTCTACCTTCTTTTCTTGCTTTACTTCTTCACTTTTCTAAATACTTATTACTTCTCAAAGCATACTCCTTAAACTGAAACTCTACCTTCTTTTCTTGCTTTACTTCTTCACTTTTCTAAATACTTATTACTTCTCAAAGCATACTCCTTTAAACTGAAACTCTACCTTCTTTCTTGCTTTACTTCTTCACTTTTCTAAATACTTATTACTTCTCTAAGCATACTCCTTTAAACTGAAACTCTACCTTCTTTTCTTACTTCACTTATTCACTTTTCTAATTACTTATTACTTCTCAAAGCATACTCCTTAAAACTGAAACTCTACCTTCTTTTCTTGCTTTACTTCTTCACTTTTCTAAATACTTATTACTTCTCAAAGCATACTCCTTTAAACTGAAACTCTACCTTCTTTTCTTATTTTGCTCCTTCACTTTTAAAATACTTATTACTTCTCAAAGCATACTCCTTTAAACTGAAACTCTACCTTCTTTTCTTACTTTACTTCTTCACTTTTCTAAATACTTATTACTTCTCAAAGCATACTCCTTTAACTGAAACTCTACCTTCTTTTCTTACTTCACTTATTCACTTTTCTAAATACTTATTACTTCTCAAAGCATACTCCTTAAAACTGAAACTCTACCTTCTTTTCTTACTTCACTTATTCACTTTTCTAATACTTATTACTTCTCAAAGCATACTCCTTAAAACTGAAACTCTACCTTCTTTTCTTACTTCACTTATTCACTTTTCTAAATACTTATACTTCTCAAAGCATACTCCTTTAAACTGAAACTCTACCTTCTTTTCTTACTTTGATCCTTCAATTTTCTAAATACTTATTACTTCTCAAAGCATACTCCTTTAAACTGAAACTCTACCTTCTTTTCTTGCTTTACTTATTCAATTTTCTAATTACTTATTAATTCTCAAAGCATACTCCTTAAAACTGAAACTCTACCTTCTTTTCTTACTTCACTTATTCACTTTTCTAAATACTTATTACTTCTCAAAGCATACTCCTTTAAACTGAAACTCTACCTTCTTTTCTTACTTTGATCCTTCAATTTTCTAAATACTTATTACTTCTCAAAGCATACTCCTTTAAACTGAAACTCTACCTTCTTTTCTTGCTTTACTTATTCAATTTTCTAATTACTTATTAATTCTCAAAGCATACTCCTTAAAACTGAAACTCTA
>CAMPDV010000710.1:0-202116 GCA_946699065.1 Loxodes magnus
AAAAATAGATAGTCTAATAATCAGAATCAGATAATTAACTTATTTGAAATTATTTCTTTATAAACAAAATTTTAAATAGTTGGAGATATTTAGTCATTTCTCCTAATTATACATTTATCTATGAGTAAATTTATTTAAAAGACTAAATCTATTTATAGAAGCGTGAGTATTAAAGCTCTATAACTTTAATACTTAGTATCTAAACTAAGTTTTACCCTCCCTTCTTACATTTTTAATAATAAACATGAAATTAAGCAGAGATTATGTATTAATAATCTAAGAATTTAAAAATTTATTTTTATTGTAGTGTTTTATACAAAGCATAATTAACGGCAAAATAAAATTATTGGAACATATAGATAAACTGTATTATAACCAGAAGAAATAATGCTAAAGAGTTCATTTAATTAATAAACTAAAAAATTTATATTCAATGCAACTAAGAGAGTTTCTTCATCTAACAATCAACAAGTATAAGTAGGAAAGTGCTAAAATTACTAAGCAAGAAATTAAAAGTATCGTAATACTCTTATTCTTTCCTGGCTTTTTATTCAGAGTTATCTTACTCAATTTTTTTCTTCGTTTTCACATAATTTAAGTGCCGAGCTAGCTAGATTTCTGTCGCTAGGAATTTAATATTAACTTGACTAAGACTTCTATATGCTTTCTTCACTTATTGTGCCCAGGACTGGAAAAAGAATTTTAATAAATCAATAATGAATTTTCAATTTTCTATTAATAGAACATTTGGTCATTATTATATACTTCGCTAATGTAAACGTCTTGAAATGAATCAATTTTTATACAGCTATTGCTATTTCTTTTATATGTTGTAGGAACTAAATTCTTTATAATAGAACTCATAATTTCCTTTTTTTAATTCTTGCTTTACTTAAGATTCTGTACTCCATTTGAAATAAATTTTCCTGATTCTTTTTATCCCTCGGTGGAATTTACTTCCCGTATGTTTTATGATTTAAGCAAATCAAATCTTTCATTTAAAAGATAAAGATTCTTCTCCGTAAGTTAATAGCTCTTCTCTTGCTATTTCCTATCAAGTTAAGGCTTTAAGTGTTTTTCTTCTTAACTTATAGAGGAACATTATCCTTATTCTTATTTAAGCTTGAAAATTTACTTACTAGCGATTTCTTTTCCTGAACTCTAGTGAATATTTCTTAGGCATTTAGAACTTATTTTTTGGATATGGTTATTTTCCACATTTTTATTATAAACAATAATGATTTCGTGAATTTATACCTTTAAATTTAATAGTTTAATTGATATTGTTAATAAAACTTATAATCAGTATATGTAGTTTAAAGGCAGGGTCAATGCTTTAGCCTCTATATTCTATAAATATGGATACATTAAAAAATAATAGTAAAATGGCTTATTTCTACTTAGACTAACTTTTCTATTAATATTTTTAAATGGATTGAGAGTTAATTTACTAAGCACTTATTAATTATAGCTAGATTTAGAGAGAGGTATTAAGAATCTTAACGATTTTATATTTTTATACTTTAGATAGAGTCACTAAAGCTCTGGATAATATTTAGCATTCAAAGAGAAAAAAAAAAATTTAATAAAAGTTAGAAAGCATAGTTGATAACCTTAATTTAAAGGTTGCATAATTTAAACTGGCAAATTATTTTAGTATTTAAGAATAAATGATTTAATTTAAATTAAGATATAAACATTAAATAACTAAATCTCATTTAACAGTAATCATAAGAGTAAAATTATAGAACCAATGTATTTTATTTAAATTCTACCTATTAAATACTCTTAAGGAGAAATTATTGCAAGTTGAATAATAAATCTGTTTCTATCATTTTTAAAAGCATATCAATTCATGAAATGAATGCATTTAAAACAATTGTAGTTTGATTAAGGATAAATGTACTATATTTAATTATTGATAAAGATGAGTAATTAAAATTAAAAAAATGTAGAGCAATATTTAGTGCTCAAATTCATTTCAGATATTCTGACAAAAATGAAAATAGAATATTAATATAAGCATCAGTGAGAGGATAAACTTGTTTCAATAAATAAAATTCTTTTTTTTTACAAATTTTTTAAATAAAGAACTATCATCTATAAATTAAATTAGGGATGTAAATAATAGAATTTGTACAAGAGATTAAAGTCTACATCACTAGATTATTATTTCATAAGAATAATCAATCTTTTTGTAGAAACTTACTTTTTATAAGATTCATAAATCTTAATTTTTTATTAAAGCATACATTAAAGAAACTAAATTAAAGAATACCTCTCTTAACAATAGTTTCTTTATTTATTAAATTTAGACTAAGTTCTCTTATTTATCTCTTAAATTAATTTAAATAAAGTACTGCTTTAATATCTATCAAGACATACAAATTAATTTTAAGGCTTAAATTATTTTTTATCATTTATTTTACATTAAATTACTTAGAGTTGAATATCTCATGCATCTAAAGTTTTAAGTTTAAATAATTGGTAAAAGTTAAGTTTATATTGTTTAAAATTTATAGCTAGTAATTAAAAATTATTGAAAGGAGTGCTTAGTTTACCTGATAGAGAAAATAAAATAAATGAAGTATAGAAGAAAAAGAGGAGTTGATAGTTTAAGCAAAATAGCACTGAAATATAATAAAATCTTATAGAATAATGAATAAATAGTGATAAAATTAATTTATTTATAAGTTATCATTATACCATATTTTTAATTATTATTAGCTATGCATTTAGGATAAATAAACATTAAATTAAGTAATTTGATTAGAGTTTTATAGATTTAATTTTGAATATGAAAGTTTAATATCTTGAAAAATTAGTTAACTAGAAAGCACCAGAATCTTTAAAATATTAATTAAGAGATCAAAGTTACTAGAAAAATACCAAATAACTTAAAAGCTTTATAATTAATAACAAAATAAGCTAAATATATAAATATTAGTAAACAAGATTTCGAAGGCTAAATATAAATCTAGTGAAAAGTAGGAATAAAAAAGAAATTCGGAGTATGAGAATATGAATGTTGAAAGTAGAAAGTAGAAATAGCTTCTTAGAATATTAAATTAATTTACACTATCAAAAAATTAAATAAAGAAACTTCTCTTTCTTATATGATTTGATTAAATAAAGTGCTGAATAATCTAAATAAATTTATAATTCGTATTTCAATTAAAGTTCGCTACACTTATAATTTTAAGCTATAAGTTTATATCCATTTGTTAGCAAATTTAATGAGTAATTTTATCTCATACATTTCTTAATAAATTAATCATTAATAATTATGATAACTGTTCGACTTCTGGCTTAATTGAAGTTTTAAATGTATAAATCTCCGTTCTTGCATGTTCCGTCCTTGCACTGCACTTTTTCCTTGACTTCTCTCTTTTGAATAATCTGAGTTGAGAATTTTTTTTCCAGATTTTCCCATTTCCCGATGGGAAGAATTCCGTCGCTCGTTACTTCATTTGCTATTAGTTAAAATTTTTCCAGATATTCATTCTTATTTTTTTCTATTGGGGACATTTTCTCCATAAATGTCAAGTGCTGTTGCAAATGTTGCATCTTATTCTTGTTCTAAGAAATGTCTTTTCTTGCTTCTCTATTTCAAATGGAGTTCCTTATTAAGACTTCTACAGGTTTTCTACTATTAATTTGAGTCTATAATCTAATTTTACTCAGTTTTTCTCGACCTTAATAACTTATTTTTATTTGTTTAAATAAATCAATTAATAAATGAAGATAAAATATAACTAAGATATATAATTCAGGTTATATTAATAAAAGTTAAATAAATCCTATATTCTATTAATTAATTTCAACTTAAAGAGTTTTGGATTGCAACTTCTTGCAGTTTAACGACCCCAACACTCCTTCATGGGGATAGCGGGGAATCCTGTTGCTTTCGAAAGCAGCTGCCAGGGGAGCTCCATCGTTATGGGCAGCCAGGCTTCAAGCCCCTACTAGGAGTGGATAATCAAAAGGAAGGCGTTCCCTTGCAAAGGTTGACTTTGGCCAGGGACTTTCTCAGCGACAGGAAAAGAACTTGTTCCTAGCCCATAAAACCAGAAAGTATGATGCAGAAGGTCAATCTCAGTTCCCACCATCTTTTTAATTATATAAATCCTATATTCTAAAAACAAAAGAATAACTCTATTAAATATATAATGGATTTTAACTCCTAAAGTTAAATAATATCTAAATGCTATTTAATCTTATAGATATTTAATAAAGCTCTAATTTTCACTAATTAAAATTAAAGAGCTAGGATTAAATTAGTTAAGTAAAAAATATATATAATATATGACTAATTTTATATTAATAATAATATTAATTTTAAGTTTTAGGGATTTCCAACCCCCGTCAGGAATACAGCAATTCATGCTCCCTGCTGTTAAATATAAAAGTTCGGGTCGCCCAATTTTAGCGAGATTGGGAACTCGGATTTTTCCAGGTTTTCCTTTAACTTGCCTTGGTTCCATCTTAATCTTGTATATTGAACCATCCGGGTTTCAATACATTCTTTTCATTCCTGCTTCTTCATTTTTCTTCTTTTTTTGTTCTTTTATCCAATAGTTTTCTTTTATTTTTATTAGAATTTCTAACACTTCCCGATAAAAATGTCATACGTTTCCACAGCAGAAACATTTATTTTTTATTTTGAATTATTTTCCTTTATTTTTTTGCTCTTTCTAGGCTTCGATTTCCATTTGTATAGTTCCAGTTTCGTTTTACTTTTTCTTAAAAATTTACTATTTCTCTTCTACTTTTCCGAGTCTGTTATCCAGTTCAATCTGTTTCTAAAGCTAATTTTAGGATTCGTTAGTCTGACTTTGTTGAGATATTTCAAAAGGCTTTAAGATCTCTTTCCTAGGACATAAGTCTTGACTCTATTCCTTCTGCTAGGTCTATCTTTGCCATCAACATATCATTGTCCTTCTTCAATCTCTTGACCTCTTCCTGGAGGTTCAGTACCACTTTGATGAGCTACTCCATGCTCATCTGGCCAGAAGGGTGGAACTCTGATACCTCCTAGTGGAGAACGGACTTCATCTGTTTCCTCGGTTTCTCGCTTGAGGTTGGAGTTTCCGTGTGTATATTCTTCAAGGTTGGCTTTCGTTCGTTTTGTTAGATTCCAAGTTGTTAGTTCAGTGTTGGTTAAGGTTGTGATAGAGAAGAGAGTTAAGATTATTAAGACTTGGTTTCTTGCTTCCTCCCTTCCTTTTTGGCATGGGAAGAGGTAGTATAGAAGCCTAACTTGAAACCTTCAACCATTTTTTTTACTAATTTTATATTATAAATTCTCTGAATATATGCATAATGTAAGCAATGAAAAATGGAATAAAGTTAGATGATAAAAAAATAATAGAAATAATCTTAGAAGTATAAATTATTTTAAGCTATTTATAAAAATAAATTTATTATACATCTAAACATCCTTACTTTACTATTTTTTTTTTTATTACTAAAGTTAAATTAGCTTTAATAAATTATTCTACATCTAATTATTGATGGAGGCTAAAAAATATTAAACATAAATAATTACATAAAATGTTAATTTGATTATCTTAAATAAGTGATAATTATGAGATAAAGCTTCACTAAAATACTTATATTTAAATAAATTACAATTAATATTTATAAGATTTTAAGTAAATTTTCTGATTTCTACATTTATAAAAATATCTTTAATGGATTAATAGGACTATGTATTTTTGCTTATTAAATATAAAATATTTCTATAAATTATTAATTTTTAAAGTATAAATGAGTAAATCTCAATTATTCGGAAATAAAAATTAAAAAATTAAAATTCACAGTATATATTTATTATTCCTATTAATCTAAAATTATATAAATAATTAGTGAGCGCTTAAATAGGATTGTATGGATAATTATTTATTTATTAAGAAGAATATTAATATTTAAATACTCTTACTAATTTGAACAGGTTAAATCGTTTTAAATATAAGAAAAATTAAAACATAGTGATAATATAAAGTTTTATCATCACAATAATACTTAATATAGAAATTTAGATTTAGCCTATCCCTGTAGATAATTTTACAAAGATGAAAATAGATAATATTATAAGTATCTGATATTAAATAAGCATATATAAATATAAAATATAATATAAGTAATTTAATTAGTAAATATGTGTTTATTAAGCTATTATTAAAATAATAGAGAAGCTTAATTATTAGTTAATTTCAATATATACATTTATCTAAGGATATCTCTCAAGTGTTATTTAATAGTAAATGAAGTCATTTATATTATAATTGTATATAGCAATATATAAATAAAAGTTTATTATTAAGAAAATAGATTTTATTAAATATAAGTTTATTAATATTATAAGCATAAGGCATTTATTTAATAACTTATAATTCTATTGATTACTAAATAATAATAAATAAATCCTTAAGTTTTGCATCAATCAAATAGCATTAGCTATTATATTTCTTTATTTATATTTATTTAGCTTTTATAATTTAGTTAGTTTATGATTGCTTATTTTCTATTAATTTTCAGATAAAATAATTTATCAAAAAATGATTTAATTCTTATAGAATGATATTCAAGAATAAAACTAAAGGAAAAAATTTTAATATTTTTAAGATATATTATTAGTATATTCCCTAGCTTAATTATTAATCAGAAAATTGATAATGGGAGATATTAAAGGATTTGAATGCTAGTATTTAGTCAAAATTAACAATTTTAATTTTTTAAATAAATAAATAATTATCTATATGATCCTTAATTTTAAAATTAATAATAAAAGTTATTATTTCCTTATTAATTTTAGCTCTCTTATAAACAAAAATTTAAAGAAGTTAAATACTAAAACATGATTTTATAAGTTTAAGTTTCATTCTTTAAAGATTTTACCTAAATTAATTAATTTTGGAGATGCGATAAGATTAAAAAATTCCATTTTAAGTGTATTACTAAGAGAATAAAATCTATTTATTTTTTATTGCGTATTCACTCTAGGCTATATTTTTTAAGTCTAAAAATAAGTTAAAACAAATATTTGATAAAAATCCTTTTTATCATGATATAAGTTTAGCCTAAAATATACAAATAAAGGAATGAAATTCTTCAAATATACTTAAAAATGATTCTTAAAAAATGATTCTACTTTAACTCTAGCATTAATTTAACTTAAGGTCTTTTAATCTTTGTAAAATTATTGTTTAGAGTAGCTTAAGACAGATACTTATTCTTTTAAAATTTGATATAGACATTAAAATAGATAAACATTTAATTTTTTCATATCTTTCTTAACTTATATAGATATAAAGTTTATTGTATAACTTAACTTTCTTTAACGAAAAATAAAAAAACTTAAATAAAATCTTAAGATAAGTATTATTATAAAATACAGTTCACAGTGAAATATCATAATATAATTTATTTCTTAAAATAAAATCTAAGATAAATTTTATTACAACTGTTTATTATAGCTTTGAAACAAATTAAGATCCCTTAAATTTAGATTTTATTTAGTACAATTTATAAAATTGAATTTAGGATTTAGGTAATAACTATCAATTTAATTTAAGGGTAAAATTAAAGATTAAGAAAATAAACTAAATATCTTAGATTTTATGATTTAATCTATTAAAAATTAAAAGAAATATATATGCATTCTCAAGGCAGCTTTTTAACTTTTAATTGAATTATAATTATATAACTTAAAATTGATTGATTTAGAAGCTATGAATTATAAGTCTTATCTTTAATTTACACTAATATTTTATACTTGTATTTATTTTTCTATTTAAGTCTAATTAATGTTTTAGATATATGAATCTATTAACACTTCTTTCCCTTTATTTTATTTATATGTGAAGAACTTTAGAAAGTAAATAAAACTTAAATTTTTTGATTATTTGATTATTAATTTTTTAAATTAAATTAATTTTAGTTAAAATATCTAACTAGATAAAAAATTCTATTGTATAAGCAGACAGACTTACAATATCATAATTTATAAATATAAGCAAAATAAATAGTTTTAACTAGAAATTTAATGAAAATATCAATTACTATTTTAATAAGTGATTATGGATTAATAGTCAGATAAAGGAAATATTCAATTATTAAATTAACTTATGATTCAAAACTTTTGGAGTGATTGTATTAGTTACTAGTTAATCATTTATCTTTCTCTTTTTAAGTTGCTGTTGAGAATCTAAAAAAGTTAATGCCTTATGGTGTAACTAAAGCACTTTGGACTTTAAATCCAGCAATCCGAGTTCGATTTTTGGTGAGGCAATTTTGATAAAACTAAAGAATTTCTTAACTATATCCCCTTTATTTATTTAGTTTGCTATATTTAAGTATTAAATTTGAATTATTAGTATAATGATGAATAAAATATATCTGAATTTAAACATTTTTATAATTTTTAATTTTAAAGAAAACTTATATATAAAATTTTAATTATTGAGCATATAAGATTTAATTTTTCGTTAGTTTTCAATGTTATATATAAAATTTTTGAATTTGAAAGTTTGAAATACCCAAATTAAAAAATTTAAGGAAGAAAAGAAAACATAAAAAGATATTTAAAATTAATAAAAAATTATGCAGACTAGATGTTTATCTAATTGATTTAAGCCAAAAATGGTTATTTTGTATAAATAATAAAATTATTTAAAATTTCAAGGTTTTTTTTTGGTTATTCAAAATTATATTAGAAAGTGGAAAAAAATATAAAATACGAATGATTTATAAATTAAGTTTGAAAGCATATAAATTGGTTTAGTTTATCAAAATAAAATTAAATAAAATTAAAGATTTTCATATTTCTCTTTTATTTTTAATTGTAGCCATGCAAGAAATAAAAACTAGAAATAGAACTAAGTAAGTAAATAAATCTAAGTTTTTTAATTGAGATTTCTTATTTAAGACTTAATTTACTCTTTGACTTTATCCTCATTTTAATTTTATTCTACTTTTTCCAAGATACTAAACATTTAATTACTCCGTCCTCAGTCTTTGCTGTCTTTCTTACTCATAATTTCTAAAATTTACTCTGGAATATCATTTTCCTTTTAAATTCTGAAATAAAAAAAACTTCAATAAGCATCTGAAGAATCCAGTTTAAATACTTGAAGCATTAGAAACGATCTAAAAGATAAATAACTCAACTTTATACTTTGGAAACAAAAAAATTGATATCATAATCAAGCATAAGACATTAGAAAATACAATCTAGCTTAAGATATCACAATAATAAAATAAATTGAATTTCGTTATTATTAATAAAATAAGATGTTGCTATACCATTATGACTACGTAAGACAATCTAAAATTATTTATTACTTAGATTAATAATTCTTTTTGTCTATTATATATTTAATAGCAAAAGATGTTCCTATCTAATAATTATTAAACAGCTAAAATTAATAAATATTAATAAATCTTCCAAGAATTTATTTATGATAATTTATCTTATTTATTTTATCATATATGCTTATATCTCCATTAAATTATTATAAATAGAATTGAGTTTGAAAGGTAATTATTTAGATTTATTTTTAAATTTTAAATATAATTAAGTAGAAACTTATTCTTTATTATAAGTAGATTCTTAAAACTAAACTAGATTTAAATAGTCAAGCCAGATCCTTTCAGCAAAAAAAATACGAATATCTATGTAAATATGAAATAGAAAGATCTATTATTCTAATTAAAATATCTAAATTCTTTTAATCAATTCAATTTTATTTGTGTTGCTCCAGTTTTGAACTTTAAATGTCTCAATAGATTTTTTAACATTTTTTCCTATTTCTAGTTGATTTATTTTCCTCATCTAACTAAAGCATCATTTTAATAAATAAATTCTTCATTTATATTTCTATTTTTACATAATTAATAGAATTAAGATAAAAAAACTTGCAATTATAAATAAGCTAACTTTGCTTTTTGTTACCAGTTTACAATTAATATCCTTTAATTTGTGACTGATAAATAGATTTCTTAAGTTGTTTAAAAATTTATATTGTTCTAAATCTATTATCTACCATGTTCTAATTATTTTTCTTATAAATCTAATTTATTCTTTAGTTTAACTCAATTACTTAAATAAGTTATTAATTATAGATGTAGTTATGTTCATTTTTACTCTTAAATATTTATCTTGGTATCTTAGAATGTTTTATATTTTTTTCTATATAAAACTTATTCTAAACCTTTTTATCTTCTTTAATAAATTTGATATTTTTAAAAAATAAATATAAAAGATATTTCTAATTTAGTATACCTTAAAGTTTATTTTAGTGATTTATTGCTATTTAAAAATGCAGCATAAACTCATTAAGTTTTTCTAAATTTGATATTCTAGCTTCTTCATATTTCTTAAAGTTTATAATATCAAGGAATTAAAAATAAGAAATATTTATAGTTTCGTTAATAAATAAAGTTATGGATATGATAAAAAGAGCTTTTTTCTTAAAAGAATAAGCAGAAAGAATTTTATACTATAATTTAAGGGAAAGACCTTTTATATAAGCTTAAGAACTATTTTATTCTTTTTATGATTTTTTATTGAGTAATTTTAGAAAAATTCCATATTTTATTCAAAATAAAAAAATAGCTAAACAAAAGAAGAAAAGATTTAAAGAATAAAGATAGTAGAAAAGCAAAAAAGTAAAAATAATAATTTATCCATTCTAAAGACTTAAATTATAAATTTCTAAGTATTATGATCTTATAAAATATTAAGATTCTTTGTCGATTTTTTTAGACTTTTTGACTTTGCTAATTGTTCTATTCATTTTATCTTAAAAAAAATGTTTGAGTTTTGTTTCTTACAATTTTACTATTAAATTAGAGTTTGTTTTATCTGTTGCTCATCTTGTCTATAATTTTATCTCATTTCGTGAATATTTTATAAATTATTTTAGTTGTAGGAAAGATCATAAAAATAATTTTTAAGATAAATAAAAAACTAAATATGTAATAAGCTTTAAATCTTAAAGCATATAAAAGCAGATAAAACTTAATAAAACAAATCTTATTTTTAATGAACTTAAAGTTTAATACTCTTTATTTGAGCTTTCTACTATTTTAATTTTTTTAAAAGTTCGAAGATAAAAATGTAAATTGCTTTAGGAATATATTAATAAATTATTGTAGAATGAATGTAAATACTATTATTTTAATAAATCATGCTTAAACTTAATTATAAATATAATTCTAATTTTAATATTCTATCTTAAAACAATGAGATAATAACAAATTTTATTTAAATTTTAGTATTTCTTGCTATATAATTTGATAAAAGTTTAAAATATTTTTTAAACTAATTAAAAATAATCATTAAGTGTAGTTGAGCTATTTAATTAGAATAAAAGCTTTTATAAGAAAAATTAATTAAAGGAGCTATTTAGTTATATAACTATTATTTGATTTAGTTTATTGTGAAAGATCAGAAGTTTATCCTCAAATTATTAAATTTATTACTTTCTTAAAATCTCGAAAGAATCGTAAGTAATCGACAATATGCATTATATCATCTAGTTTCTTTTAAAACAATAAATTAGATTTAAATTTTCGAAATATTACGTTCTTTTCTAAATCTGAAACTTAATTAGTTAATTATTTTTCTTTATATCATAAAAATAATGAGTTTAATTAGATATTTCTATATATGACATTACATCTAGCCTAGTTAAAAATAAAAAAGGTATAGTGGAATCAATAAATATTAAGGTATTATATTTTAATTTCTAAATTTTAAGAATTAAAATATTTTTAAAGTATTCAAAAAATTAGAAAATATTTAGTTTAAAAATAATATTTTTCTATCAATAAATAAATTAAATCATATTAAAAGTTCGTTCTTGATCATTTTCACTGACTAAGAAATAATCATTTGATTTTATATTAAAAGCTTTAGCTTTAAAATTTCTAAGTCATTTATATGGAATTTTTATCTATTTATTTTCTATCTTAGATAATAATTTTAATGCTTTAAATAATAGAAAAATTGAATAGTTTTTATAATAACTTTAAATGTAAAAGATAAATGTGATTTAACAATAAAGCTGCTAAAAAAGAAAAGAATTTGATTTATATAAGGCATTCTAAATTGAGTGGAATGAACAATATATATTATTATATTAAGAGAAACTATTCCAAATAAAAATGCAAAATATTAAGATTTCATACTATTGACAAGATGAATTTTTTATAATTTATTACATTTTGGCAAATACTTTATATTAAAAAAATATTTTATTTGAAAAGCCTGGGAGATGCTTAGTACTCAGCTTAATTTAATTTGAAATTATTAAATTTTTATAACTTTACCTATTATTTTAAACTAAAATTTATTATATTCTTTTTTGGGATGAGTTAATAAGTGTTTGGCATTTATAAAATAGAGTTGCAAGAATATTCATTAAAATTATTTTCTTATACCTTAACTTACTTCAATAACTAAATAACTTTAATATCTTCAGATTTGATATCAACTATCTTTTTATTCTAATACATCTAAGAAGGTTTAAATTAATATTAATAAAAGCTTTCAATTAGAACAAATATAAAATTAAAGTGCTAAATTAAAAAAATGAATTATAACAATTTTTTCATAATAATTTAATAAATTTACAAAGTAAATATACTCATAATTCTATATTTTTAAGTTTGATATATGAAAGATTTATTTTTATCGATGTTAAGTTTTAAAAAGCTTTTTAATTTAAAAGATTAGATTATTTATTTTCAAAGGTATTCTAAAAATTAATATTGTTAAATTTATTTAAGTTAGTTACTAATTTTCAGTCTTATTTATTGCTTCTATCTTTGACTTTTAGCTTATTTTTAATCAGGATATTTTTTAAATGATTAATTATTGAATTTTTTTAATTATATAAATATAAAAAATTTCTAAATTAAGTTAGAATTATAAAATGTATGATCTAAAAATTATATTATTTGATATTAAAATTGTTTATACACTCTTTTCAAAAGCACAAGTTAATCCTAATTTAATGCTTCTTGTTACATTTATTGAGTAAAAGGTTTGTGCTTATATATTTTTTCTTTAGAAATGCTTTAAATCCACTTTCTTTTTTACACTTAAAAATAATTTTAAAATAAATGCTTTTTCTTGTTTCTTAATTGATTCAAATATTTATAATTGAGTTTGTAGTCTAATAAAATGGACAGAATGATAATAAATTTGAAATAATTTAAAATTAACTTAAATTATATTAATTAGGTGAACTCTGTTTAGCTGTGATTAAATAAATAAAATATTTCTTTAATAAAATTATTTTCTAAATGAAGACTATTTAATTTAATTTTTTAATTTCTAGATTTTATAAATTATATATCTTTTACTATTAAAATTATTTACGCTTTAATAGTAAAAATTAGTTTTTATTAATTGAGGCAAAATGATGAATCAAATCATAAATCTTAGTTTTTCTTTACTCTAACCATTTTTTATATGAAATTAAATAACTAAAATAATTTTTTATTTAGATGTTTTTAATAATTTTCAGAATGCATTAATTTAATTTTTATTTTTGAGTTAATAGCATTTTCCTTAGGCTTTTTAATATATTTTTTTAAACTAAATTAAATTATTCTCAAATCAAATCTATTTAAGTAAATTTTTTAAAATCATTCAAATAACTTGGAAAAGACAAACAAGCTAAAATTCCTAAAATTTTTATTAAAATAAACTATTTTATAGTAAATTATGATAATTTATTATTTTATTTAAAATTTAAAAATGATAAAAATATTTTTTTATCTGATTAAAAATCTTTAAATTAAGAAATAAAAAGGCTAATTAAATTTAGCATCTCAGCTCAATTGTTAATAAAATTTTAATTTAGCCTTTTTTTATTCTGATATTAATAAAATAATTTTACTTAATATTTTAACTAAATTTATGGGTGTAAATTATTTTCTTTTTAAACTTTTTAATTTATAAATTTACTTTTTTAATTAAATAAAATTTTAGTTATAAATTAACTTTTATTGTTTCTTTTTAATTTTTAATTAATTTTTATTATACTAGTAAACTTTATGACTTTTCTTTAAGATTGTAATCAAAATAAAAAGATTTTTATTATTTAATTTCAAAAATTAACTTAAATGAAACATAAAAAAAATGGTTGAAGGTTTCAAGTCAGGCTTCTATACTACCTCTTTCTAAGCCAAAAAGGAAGGGAGGAAGCAAGAAACAAAGTTTTAATAATCTTAACTCTCTTCTCTATCACAACCTTAACCAATACTGAACTAACAACTTGGAATCTAACAAAACGAACGAAAGCCAAACTTGAAGAGTATACACACGGAAACTCCAACCTCAAGCGAGAAACCGAGGAAACAGATGAAGTCTGTTCTCCAACAGGAGGTATCAGAGTTCCACCCTTCTGGCCAGATGAGCATGGAGTAGCTCATCAAAGTGGTACTGAACCTCCAGGAAGAGGTCAAGAGATTGAAGAAGGACAATGATATGCTGATGGCAAAGATAGACCTAGCAGAAGGAATAGAGTCAAGATTTATATCCTAAGAAAGAGATCTTAATGCCTTTTGAAATATCTCACAAAGTCAGACTAACGAATCCTAAAATTAGCTTTAGAAACAGAATGAACTGGATAACAAACTCGGAAAAGTAGAAGAGAAATAGTAAATTTTTAAGAAAGAGTAAAGCGAAACTGGAGCTATACAAATGGAAATCAAAGCCTAGAAAGAGCAAAAAAATAAAGGAAAATAATAAAAAATAAAAAATAAATGTTTCTGCTGTGGAAGCGTATGACATTTTTACCGGAAGTGTTAGAAATTCTAATAGAAATAAAAAAAATATTGAATAAGATTTAATAAAACGAATAAATCAGCTTGGAAAAAAAGTATTTTAGAAAAACCTTTGAAAAGATAAACCAAACAATGTTGGTATTGCAAGTCAAGATGGCATTTATTGAAATTTGTGGTGGCTGAAAATAATTATAATTAAAAGAACAATTAAGAACGTGAAAGACTCTTAATAGGCTATGAATTACTGAAGCCGGAGTCTATAAAAGAAAAATATTTCCTGGAAACTTGGAAGATTTTTAGTGGTTACCTCCCACTTAAAAAACTTGGTCGTTGTATCCATCCACGTTAAAAAAATGGCAGCAAGAAACTGGTTGAGATTCCAGGTATTACAAGACGTTTTAACTTTAAGTTCATTATTATTATTATTATTAATTATGTTTTATGATCTTTCCTGTCTTTTATTAGTATTTAATTTTAATTAATTTATAATTCTTAGAAGATAGAAAAATTATAAATTTCCTAATATTTCAACAGATAAGAAAAAGCCTTCAATTATTCAATTGCTATATATCTTTATTTATAAACTGGAGATTTATCTAAATATTTACTAGTTAGGCTAAAATTTGCCTATTCCAAAGCCAAGTAAATAAAAGTTAGTTTAATAGGTCACTAAGCATGATTTAAGCATTATAATAAATTAAGCAGAAATAATTAATAAATAAACATAATCCCTTTAAGTTTACATAAGTCAAACAATATAGTAAATTAAGATTTTACTCTTTGTTAAAAATATAAAATAACTATATTAAGCTTAGAATAAAAAAATGGAAATGGAATAGAATATTCGACTATCTAAAAATTAGGCAAGGAACGCAAGAAGAAGAGCTAACAAAGAACTAGAGAAGAAGTAGAAATCAATGGAATACTTATCAAGCTCCTATTCAGAAGGCAAAGTAATGGTTGGACAAGTTAATGAGAGCACTTCGCTTTCAATTGAAATGGAAAAGATGAAAAAATTAATTTCTAAATATGAAGAAGAAACATATAATCAAGGAGAAAGAATTAGAGAGTTTATGAATAATATTAAGGATCAAAATAACGAACTATTAATTCTTAGGAAATAGCTTATATAAAACAATATTGTGACAGAGCATTAGCTCTATACTCAGTCTTAAAATAATTTCAAACAAGGGGTAAATATGAGTATTGAAGTCCTCCCTTCTTAAGCAAAAGATTAAGAAATAAATATAGAATAAAATGTTGATAAAAGTTTAGTTAAAAGAATAGAACAAATAGAAAAATTAGTTTTGCCTTAGTTGAATAAAAAAAAATAGACAAAAAATTGTTGATGTTGTAGGTCGAAATATCACTTATTAAAAAATTTAAAAAAATAGAAGAAATAAAAACATGAAGGATGTTAAACTAACTTTGAATAACCGACTCAGGAATTTATAAATAGAAATTATTTAGTGGTAACATGGAAAATTCATTGTGGTAGCCACCCACATTCAAAAAAGGCCGTGGTATACATCCACGTTAAAAAAAAGACGGAGCGAAATCGGTTGGAATCCCGAAGAACTCCAAAACTCTTAACATTTAGTTTTCATTATTATTATAACTATATTAAGCTTAATGTAAATTCAGCTATATTTTTAATTATTAATTTTAAATAATTTTTATAATTAAATATCCAATGTTAATATAACATGCTCTAAAGAGTTAATAAAGGATTAATTATTAAGTTATTTGTAGTTAAGCTCAAAGGATTTAAAAAGTGGTAGAATTAAGATACAGAGTGAAACATGTTTACAATGCTTTACAACTATGTGCTTTGATAATTATAGTTATCTATTTCAAAATATAATTAAAGTTTAGAATTGTATAATAATAGAAAATACCTAGTTATATAAAATAATTAAAGTTTTTGATTAAATGTATTTATTTTGGTTAGAGAAAATATTAAAAACCTTTGCCTTTAGATTAATAAAATTATTAAATCATAAAATGTGAATCTTCTTTTTTTGGCTTCTGATTTAACTTCAATTTCCTGAAAATATTTTTCTTTATAAAACACAATAAAGTACTAGCATTACATAGATTAGATATATAAATTCGCTTTACTTTATCATAATAATTAAAGATTTTAATAGTAATATGTGAGAACTTATCTCCTTATATTTTTCTAAAAAAAGCATAAAATGTAAAATAAAGTTTATATATTTTCTTTATTTTCAACAATTCCATTAAAATTTTATCTTCTTTATCTTTTAAATGAAACTATAATTATGATATTTAGGAATAATTCCTGCAAACAATGTAAGCAAAATAAAAATAAAATTGAAAATATCATGAACTATGGCTGAAAATAAAATAGTGATTTGATCATATTAATGTTTATATTTTTAAATGATTATCTTTGAAGGTAAAAAAGATTATCTTAAAATACATAATCAACTATAAGTTCTTTATATAACTATTAATAATCTAATGGAAAATTTCATTTTATAACTTTTTTTTAGTTTTGGATTTTTTAAAATAAGGAGATTTATAAATTATTAAAATTAAGATTTTCACCATTTTAAATTTATAAAATTAAATGATAATTGCCAAAGAAAAAAGTCTTTGGATTATGAAATTTAATTTTCAATTTTGAAAATAAAGGCATATTGCTCAACATATTTAATAGAAAATAAAGAAGCTAAATTAACTTTATTTAATCCATATGAAATTAGACAGAGAATATTAAAATATAACTGCAACTCTAAAGTTAATAATTTTTATTGTTTCATTACAAAGCATAATTACGATAAAAAATCTTTAGAGCATATTGATAAATTTAATTAAAAGAATATAAATAATGATAAAGAGTTTGTTTAATTAATAATGTTAAATTGTTTAAAGTAACTTAGTGAGTTTCTTCATTATAATATTACCAAGTAAAAGTAGAAAAGTGATAAAATTACTACGAAATAAATCAAATGCATAGCCTACTCTGATTATTTACTATCATTTTAGTCGAAGTTATCTCATTCAGTTTTGTCTTCATTTTCATTTAAATTCAATGACGAATTAGTAAAATTTCTATCGCCGGAAATTAAATTTTAACTACATTCAGACTTTTATGTGTTTTCTTCACTTATTGTTCCCAAACTAGAAAATGAATTTTAATAAAGAGATAGTTAGTTTTTTTATTTCTACTAATATAATATTTTATCATAATTAGATGCTTGTTTTACGTTGATGTTTTGTAAAATATTCAAGTTTGTATAGCTTGAACTATTCTTTTTATTTGTAGTAGATTCTGTATTCTTTATAGTAGAACTTATAATTTCCTTTTATTAATTTTTATTTTATTTTAGAGTCTTTGCTTCATCTAGGATTAATTCCCCTAGCGATTTTTATCTCTCAATGGAATTTAATTTTCGTAAGTGTAATTATTTGTTCAAATCAGATCTTTCATTTTAATGGTAAAAATTTTAAGTTTCAGTAAGTAAACTATTCTTATCTTACTAATTCCTCTCATGCTAATGCGTAAAATGTTCTTCTTCATTTATAGAGGACAACTATCCTTATTCTTGATTAAGCTTGAAAAGTTTATTATTAGCGATTTCTTTTCCATCACTTTATTAATTCATTTATAGGGATTCTGATTTTTTTTGGCTTAAGTTATTTGTTCACATTTTTATTATAAACAGAACGATCTAATGAATTTATAGCTATCAATTAAATAATTAATTGATATAATTTATAAATGTTTAATCCTTATATATTGCTCTAAATTTAGTATTAATAGCTTTACCTCTATATTTCTCAAACATTAAGAGCAACTTAGAAATAAAAAATAAAAGCTTATCTCCAACTTTTCTCTATTTACTTAAAGCTTTAAATTGCTTAAGTATTAATTTACTAAGTACTGATATAATAATGCCTAGATTAAGATAGAGGTATAAAGAGTCTTTATGATTATACATTTTCTATGCTTATTATTTAATTAGAATTGTAAAGAAATAAAGTTATGCATAATAAATTAAAAAGCATCATTTAATAAATTTAATTTTTAGCTTATATAGCTTAGACTGCTTAAGTACGTTTAATATTTATTGCTTAATTTCATAAACTTTAAGGGAATTCTAGATAAAATATAGTAACAGTAGAGCTTTTAAATTTAAATTAAGATACAATTATAAAATAAAAGATCTAATTAATAGTAATGAAACAAGTTAGAAACAAAGCCATCATTGTATTTAGTTGGAAGGGTACTAATAAGTAAATAATATTAAGCAAAAGTTAATCCAAGCTAAGTAATAAGTTTGCTGTTTAAATACATTTTTCAAAAATGTAAATAAATAGAAAAAAACATAGTCACTACTGTCAGATTTGAAAAGAGCTTTTACGTAAATTATATTTGATATTATCATATAAAAATAATGAATAAATTGAGATTAAAGCTTAGTGATAATTACATCTCAGATACTCTAATTAAAGATAAACAAAATTTTAAAATAAACATTAATGAGAGAATTCTGCTTCAAATTTTTGTTTAATATTTCAAATGAAGAAAAATCAAACTGAAATGTATTAAGTATTAAAATATTGACTTATGATTGAATTGTACATCATTATAACCTTATCTCATAAAAATACCCAAATACTCCTTTTAAAACTTAATTTAAAATATGCTTCAGAAATATAAAATATTTTAATTAAAAGCTTATATTAAGGATTCTTGGTTAAATAATACTCTTAAATCTTAAAAATAAATGTTTACATTTTTGTAATTTGGATTAGAACTCATAGTTAGTTTAATGAATAGGAATAAGGTATTCCTTATGTATCTTAGAGACATATAATTTACAACTTTCAATATCTTAATATGCTTTATAATTATTTAGAATTTAATTATCTTTAGTATAAATAACTCATACGTCTAATACTTTATACTGTTTAAGCTTAAAAGTTTATCAATTAAAAATGATTTAATTTATCTCATAGACTGATAGAAACCATTGAGGGATAAAACTTTCGGAGAGTTCCACCAGTTTAAGCAAGAAAACATTAAGTTATAGTTAATTTTTAGAAATTAATGAGCCAATAATGATAAAATCAATTGACTGTTTGATTAATAGGCTATTAAGTCTTAAGTTTTCTTTCAAAATATAAATATTAATATATACAATTAAGCAACCATATAGCTTACTTTTATTTATTTAAATAAATCCTTATTAATTGAGGCTAAAATATAACTAAGCTATATAATCTCAGGTATATATTTATAAAAGGTTAAATAAATCCTATATACTAAAAACAAACAAAAGCTCTATTAAATGTATAATGATTTTAAACTACTAAAGTTAAATAATATCTAAATGCTATTTAGACTTCCTAATTATTTACTAAAGATATAACTTTCACTTAGTAAAATAAAGAGCTAGGATTAAATTAGTTAAGAATAAATGAGTATTAGATTAATTTTATATTATAATTATTCTAATAGATAGATCTATCTTATTTTATACAATAATTGCATATTTCTGCTTAAATACATTTCATTAATTCCTTTATTATTAAGAAGCATCATTTTGATTTGACTAATTTACTTATTTTTAAAATAAACAAATATGAATCAAACACCATTCAAAGCTCTTATTTTAATTAAAATATACAAAGTGTATAACCTTGACTGCAGTTTATTAATAAAGATAATACTAATTATGCATAATAATAGTTTCAAACGTCTATAGCTATTTAACTCATGTTTCATATATTTAGTATGCTTACCTTTTATATTACAGATATAAAAAGTTATAGTATGCTAATTTTAAGCAAAGTTTTAATTAGCATTAGCTATATTTAGAATAAATATATTTATATCTAATTCTTCATAATTAAACATTAATAGAGTTCTAAATTAATTTTCACAATGAAATAATAGCATCTTTGCAATTTAGTTAACTGGAAGTACTAGATCTTTAAATTCTTGGATATTAGATAGTATTTGAATATTAAACTTTAGAAAGTGTATTAATAGAAGATAATTAATTAATTTTAACTATAAGGGTTAGGGTCATCTTTAATTAGAGGAAATGTTTCCTCAAATTAAAGACAATAAAAGTTTTTATATTCAAAACTCAACTGTACATTTCTTCGTCTGAATCAATTTCAAACTGAGATAATTCTTCTTTCTCTTCAATAAGCTCATAAAATTGTTCTTCCATCTTCTTGTAATTTTTCTCCAGCTTCTCTAAACAAATTCTAAGGTCATTGTTGTCCTTCTAAAGCTATTTATTTTGTTACTATTAATTACCAAGATCCTGTTTGATTAGAGTCACACTTGAATCATCTAATATCAGCTTCTTTCTGTAAATAACTCCAAAGTAGTTACAATATAGCCTCCTCGATGTTCCAAATTATTTACGGTGCTGCTCAAGCACTCTTCTTCACTTCGGACATTACCTCCAAAAATGTCCAGCCTTTTGACAACAATACCAACGTTTTATTAAGGGCTTGAATTAAAATTTTTATTCTGTTTACATTTTTTCAATTTCCATCTTTTCTGATTGAAGTTAGTTTTTTTTGATTGGTAATTGAATTTCTTCTTTAATTTTCTATTGATTTGCTTCTAGATTTTTTTCTATAATTCAAATTAGGAAGTTAAGGCTTAGTTAAAACTAAACTTTACTTACCAAGTCTTGATCTTCCTTTTTTCTATCTTATAAAAGAAGCCGAAGATTCAAGTTTTCCGCCTTCAGGATCTATATTTCGGTATTAATTTTCTCAATTAATGAATAAAGCTAAATAATGTCTTGTTCGTGGGGTTTCTCAAGCTTTTTCAGTTTGCTAGGAAATTCCGTATTTCCCAATCCTTAACAAGAGTAGATTTATCTTTTTTGAATTCTTGGTTCTTGTTAGTTAACTGAGACTTAAGATTGATCTTTAAGGTTAGAATTCAAGGTTTAGATTTCCGGGTTTTTTTTCCATTTTTTTATTAATAAAAATTAATAATATAAAGCTAATGCTTATAATTAATGAAAATTGCCTTTTATTATATTTGAAGAGTATAAAAGAGTGAATTGATAGAATTGGAGAGGTAATGGATCATTTTAAATATAAAATATATCTAATAAATAAATATTTTAAATAAAGCAACTATCATTTTAACTTTATGAATAGAATATTCTTTTATACTAAGCTTATTTTTATGAATATTTGCCTACTTTATCAAAATTAATAGAATGATGCTTATATTTTTGTTAGGCTTATAAAGTCTTTAGGCTACTATTAATTTATTTGGACAAACATTTACTCTTCTTGATTTTTTTATCTAAAATTCTATGAGTATTTTGTATTTCCATTACACCAAATATATCACTTTATTGTATAATTTTTTGTATACTTTATTGTTATAAAGTGCTTTGGAAGATTATTATAGTTATGATATTAAAAAGTAGAATTTACCTCTACCTCTTATGATTACTATTAAAAGAGATTTAGTTACTAATGCTTATACCTTAATTTAAATTATAAACATTTATTCTTAAATACTAAAAGCTAGCTTACCTGTTTAAATTAAATAAGCTTTAAGATTAAGGTTATCAAACTATTATGTCTAAATTTAATTTAAATAGCTTTTTCTCTTTGAATGCTAAATATTATCCATTGCTTTAGTAACTCTATCTAAAGTATAAAAAATTCCTAATATCAAATCATTAAGATTCTTAATACTCTCTCTAATCTAGCTATAATTAATAGGTCTTTAGTAAATTAACTATCAAACCATTCAAAAACATTAATAGATAAAATAATCTAAGTAGAAATAAGCCATTTTACTCATACATTTTAATGACTCTTTATTTATAAATTATAAAGATTAAAGTATTGGTCCTGCCTTTTAAACTGCATACATTGATAAAAAGATTATAAAAAATGTCAATTTAATTATTAAATTGATAGGTATAAATTCAGGAAATCTTTTTTGTTTATAATAAAGATGTAGAATAATAATTCTATCCAAAAAATAAGTTCAGGATCCGTATCAAGGAATGAATAGAGTTCAGGAAAAGAGATCGCTAATTAGTAAGCTTCCAAGCTTAATTAAAGGCAAGGATTGTGTTCCTCTATTAGTTAAGAAGAAAAAATCTTCAACAATTAGCTTGAGAAGAAATAGCAAGGGAAGAGTTATTAACTTACTAAAACTTAGAAGTTTGACTCTTTAAGAGAACGATCTGATTTGAACAAATATTTACACATATGAAAGAAAAGTTCTACTGAGAGATAAAAAGCATAGGGAAATTTGATTCTAGGTGGGACAAAAAATCACAAATATAGTAAGAATTAATAAAAGGAAACTATGCTTTCTATTATGAGGAACTTAGTATAAGCTAAATAATAAAGGAATTATTTTAGTCATTCAAATTAGAATATTTTTAAAGACGCTAGCTTAAATAAAGCATATAATAGTGATTAAATATTCTATTAGTAGAACTAAGAAAGTTAATAATTGCCTTATTAAAGCTCGTTTTCTAGTCTGGGTACTATAAGCGAAGAAAGCACATAAAGATCTTAATCTAGCTAATATTTAATTTCTAGCGATAGAAATTTTACTAATTCATCACTGAATTTACATGAAAATGATGACAAAACTGAATAAGATGATATCCCTGACGAAAAAGCTAGGAAATAATCAGAGTAGGCAGTACTTTTGATTTTTTGCCTAGTAATTTTAATGCTTTCCTACTTGTACTTGCTAATCGTATAGTGAAGAAGCTTAAAATAACTTTTAGTTTAGTAATTAATTAAACTATTTACTTTATCTCTTCTTTCTATAAAATTTATCTACATCTACTAGAGAATTATTTATTGTAGTATTTAAATTTTTCAATAAAGTATTAAAAATAATAAACTTTAACTTGTTAAATTATAATCTCTCATTCTCTGTATAATTTCATGAAGATCTTTAAAATAAAAAATAAGAGGAGAGTAAAAAGATAACAGAGTTTAAGCACTAAAATTCTAAAATTTGTTATATAATTTGCATAGAGATGCTCCTATTAATATGATAAATCTTTAAATCGACTTACTATAGATAAATGTGAAACTTACGATAAATTGTTTAGATATATATAACTATTTATTAATTTTGGTATTAATAAACCATTTTAAATTCCTTAGTTATTTTATTTTTATTTATTAAAAGCTAACTTAATAAGGTTCAAATTGTTATGTCATTTTAAATTCTAGCTTCTATCTTTTACTTGTAAGAATGTTGAATGATTTTTCTTTATTAAAGAGTGATAATTAAATTTGCATTCTCCATGGCCCTACTTTATTTTAGTACTTAATTATCAAGTTTTTCTACAAATCCAAATTGATAAAAATTTAATTAATTTTTTCTTTTTATCCCTTGATTATTAATTTATTTAAAAATTTTAACTTTAAGCCAAAGTGTCTTAATGAAACTAATACTTTACTAAATTTTTATTAGTGATGTAAAGCATTTATTATGATTTTTAAATTTTGTGAATAGCTGATTAAAGTAGCTTTCTATACTTTTATTATGATTATTTAAGATTTAAAATGTTAAGATAATCATGACCTTCTTTAGATATATCTTTCCATCCAATTTCATACAATTTTATTTAAATTATTTGATATAATACTTTAAATTATAAGTACTAGAAGTTCATATAAAAATTAAAGATTGTAATTTTTAGTGATTTAGTTAGATATATGGAAAATATATAATTTTGATTTTAAATTTGGTGTAAATATCCTTAATTATTACCCTTAATTATTTTTATAAGAAGATTGATGAGAAGTGGCTTCTGGATTTCTCTCCTTTTTTGCGGAGGTGATATAAAATTCCTTTTTGAAACCTTCAACCATTTTATTTTAAAATATTTATATTTAGCAAAAGTTGAATATGCAATATCTCTTATCTTAACTTTATTATTTTATAAATCCATCATATGCTTCATTCCTTACTTTTAGTGATTTTTATTTAACCTTTTATAAACTTGATTTAGTAATAGGTAAATGATTATGCACTGGAAAGAAATAGTCTAGTTAATAAATAAAAACTTATAGCAATGGAATAATCTAAGGTATTTTATATATTTTGAGTATCTAGAGTAGAATTATACATTTTCTATCTTAAAATAGATATAAAATTAATTAATTAGTTACTAAATTAAAATACTTTAAGGATACCAAGTCTAATAATTTACAAATCTATTAAATATAAAGTATCTATTTTTATTTTTAATACAAAAACTAGACAAAATATCAATTGGGCTATCAAAATTTAATAAGTAATTTTAAAGAGTAAATTAAAATTCTAGATGCTTACGAATTTTAAGTCTTTAAACTAGCGTATTAAAGTGACTTATCTATTTAATAGTTAGTAAAAGCTATAATTAAAAATTTAGTTTTAAAATTATTAGACATAAATAGAGAGATTTAATATTTGGACTACATGAATTATTATTTTTTTAATTTAAAAACTTTAGGCAATTTAGATTTCAATTTTACACTTTTTCCATTGCTATTGAAATTTATTCACTACTTTAAAAGTAGAGAAAGATCTACTATATAATTAACATTTGGCATAGTTAAACATTTTATTATAATAGAAAAATAAACAGGAAGAAAAAGAAAGATAATTTAGTCCTAGTGTATAATTTAATGAAACTAAAAGCAAAGCATTTCTTTAAAATTAATTGTCTTTTATACTTTCCGAAGCATTTATGAAGCAAAAATTAATTTAAAATAAAATACTATATTTTTAAGATATGAGTATGATGTACACAACTTAAATTAACAATCATAATCATAGTAGCTCTTTCATAATATATATTATCTCTTTATTTAGTTTAATATCTCCCTTTCAATTTATTATATTCTTCAAAAACTATCTTTAAATTTACATGATTGATAGATAATATTTCTTTATAACTATCCTTAGTTATATAAATATTCTAATAATTAAAATTAAAGTAGCTTTAGTTAATCTTAGAATAGCTTAAGCTAAAGTATATGCTCCTATCTATTCACAATGCTCTTATAACGATCCGATTTACATTTGCTTAGATTATCATTAATATATTTTAAATCATTAGATACACATTTATTTTAGGCAACATTACTAACTTATGTAAATTTTAAGCTTCAAACTCTTCTTTATTATTTATTTCCTGAAAAAATAGTTAACAGCTTTTTTAATTTTTTTGTCAAAACTCTATTATTAGCATGAAGTTTATATTTCTTTTGAGTAGTTAAAATATTTTATACTAATTGAATAAACTTATTAAAATTATTCTTTTAGATTTTGGATTTTCTATCTAACCTTCTTTATTTAGATAAAATTAGGTAAAATATTTAAATTTCTTATTAATTTGCTTATACCCTTCAAATACTTTAATTTTCTGGATAATACGAATCTCAGCTGGTCTGATTTTAAAGTTAAAATATATAATCTTGTTTAGCCTTAAATAATTAAAGTATATGCTAGTTTATATAGCAGGTTTCTATTTAATTTAAATATTTGTGCTATTAATAATTCTATTTAATCCTAAAGTATTTGCACTCTTCTAATCTAATTTAAGATAATCCATTCTTATTAATTTAAATTAATTAGACCCATTTAATATAGTCATATTCATTTATCTCTCAATATCTAAAATCTATTTTATTCCTATATTAGGATTTTCATATTTTAAATAATTTGAAGTATGCACAAATTAGACTCTAATGATTAACCAAGCCATAGAACATAAGCAAGTAAAAGGACATATAATAAATACAATTAAATAGTAGTTATAATTACACTTTAAGTTTAATTAACTATTTAATATCTTATATTAAAGATCCTAGTACTTCTAGTTAGCTACATTTTTAATTAAAATAAGAGAACTTTGAATTGTATTTTATCCATATTTATTTATTTATTTTAAAAATTAAGCTAGTTCATCAAAGGATGTAATAGTAAAGGAATTCTAAAACTTCTTTAAACATAAATACACAGTTATTTTATTAAAATTAGATAGATCTATCTATTAAGAATAATTTATTATATATAATTAACTTAAAACTCATTTATATTCTTTGGTAAAAATATTAGATTAAGGAGGGCATAACACCTTTAACTCTATCAAAAATTTATATTCACAATATAACTAGATCTTGATCCTAAAAGCAATACAGAATTACAGTTCAAACTTACCGAAGCATAGGTTGCATTTAGCGACTGCAGATATATAGTTTCCACAACCTTTTATGAAATAGATTTTCTGCCATCATTTAGAGTCCTGAACTTTGTTAGTCATCCATAAGAAATTCTTTTGTGACATTGAATTGTTCTTAAGACTTATCCTCCAGCAGCACTCACTTCTAATGTAATGCTGAGTCACAAAGCAGCTTCCAAAGAAAAGAGTCTATGAACTATTTAAATAAAATAATTAAATCCAAACTTCTTTAATTTTACTTAGAGAAAGTTCTTCTCTTTAGTAAATAGATATGAAGTTTTAATAGCATTTAGATATATATTTAACTTTAGTTTTTTAAAATAATCACACATTTAATAGAGTTATTAATTTTTAGAATAGAAGAATAATTTAACTTTTTATTAATATAGCCTGAAGGCATATAGCGAAGCCACATTTTAGCCTCAATTATAAAGGATCTACTTAGATAAATAAAAATAAGTTATATTATAGCACTTTAATTAGAATACTTGCAGGAATTAATTTCTTTATATTTAGTGTAGTTCTTAAGTCCTAATTTAAATAAATTAACAAGTTAAGATAAGTGTTAGTATCAGTGAAAATTTTCAATTTAAAATCTATCATATTTTTCTAATTAGATTTTGCTTTAGAGCAAATAGGATATATTACTAGTATTTTTCAATTAAAATTGAAAGAGAATTGGTGTATTTTTCTATTTATTTTATCTTTTTGTGCTCAGTATTTTATAAAAGCTTTACTATATCTTAATCTTTTCTTTCTTAAACAGTTGAACTCTTCTTAAGTTCTATTCTTAGCTGGTTTCTAGCCCTCTGCTAGATAATCAAAATAATTTTAATAAATTTTTGTTTTTTCAGCTTTAAAGCTTACATGTGTAAACTTAAATTTACAATTTCTAGCATTTTAAATAGAAAAAGCAAAGAGGTTAGGTATATCTTAATTTAACTTAAATAGTACAGGTATTAATTCAGTTAAAGTTAACTTGTATAATATAGTAAGAGTAAAGGAATGGTATTAAGACATAAGATACAAGCTAAATATATATAAATATATAGAGGCTACACAATAATAGAACTAATAAGTTCTTAGATTTAAAGCATTATATATATTAATTATTTCTACTAAATATCATTAAAAAATGATAAAACATATTAAGGTATTAAAGTTATAAATTATATATCCTTAAAGAATATAAAGAACACCTTATTTATATTAATTTATAAATTACTAAGAGTGCTTAATCTAAATTAAATAATTAAATTTATTTATTAGACATGAGAGCATATTTTACCCAGTATACTTAATCATATGCTTTAATAAAAATATTTCATATTTATGAAGCTTATTTAAAGTAAGTTTATAAAAGAATAAATTATTATTTTTATGAATAAGGCTCTAATTATGTAAAATTAATTATAAAGTTGGGATTTTAGCATTTAAAGCATCCTAGTTTATTTTTTATAATTTTTCTTCATTTAAAATATCTATGAAGAAAAAAATATTAAAGCAAGGTTTTACTCTCATTAGGATTTAATTTAAAATTTTGTTTAATTTTAATTAGATTATTTGAGATGTATTATCACTAAGCTTTAATCTCAATCTATTTATTATGTATACTTGATAATAATAAAGAATAATTTAACTAAGAACTCTTTATAAATTCTGGCTCTATTATTCTTGTTTTATAGTTATTTACCTTAAAAAATGTATTTAATAAGCAAACTTATTATTTAGCTTTCATAAATTTCTGCTTCATATTTTTCATTTTATAGTTATCTTTTAAACTAAAAAACTTTGATGCTATTAGCTCTCCTCTTTGCATTTTTATTAAATGAGATTTTATTTATTTTACAATTATATCTTAATTTAAAATAAAAAATGGAACTCTTACTATATTTTTCTAGAATTATCTTAATGTTTATGAAATAAGCAATCAATAGTAAAAACTACTTAGCCAGTTTAAGCTATATAAGCTAAAGTTAAATTTACTTAATGATGCTTTTTAATTTATTATTCATAAAGTTATTTCTTTCCTTGTACGTTTATTTTTATTTATTGCTTGATTAAAAGTTTATCAATCATTTAAATTAAATTGCTAGTTTATTGGTATAAATTCATGCTATTCTTCCTGCTTATAATATAATGAGGAAAAATAGCTTAAATCAAAAAATTGGTTCGGGGTCTATATAAAAGGGTTACTATAGTTCAGGAAATTAAATCGCTAATAATGAGCTTTCCAAGTTTAATTAAGAATAAAGATAATGATCCTATATAAAGGAAGAAGAGCACTTCAAGTATTAGCATGAGAGGAAATAACAAGAGAAGAGTTATTGGCATAATGATACTTAAAATTTTTATCATTAAGGTGAAGGATCTGATTTTAGCAAATAATAACAGATGTAAAAAATAAGCTCATCTGAGAGATAAAAAGCAAAAGAGGAATTAACTCCAGATAATGTAAAGAAGCTTAAATATATTAAGCATTAATAAAAGGAAATTATGAGTGCTATTATAAAGAATATTTAGTCAACTACAAATAAAAAGAATAGTTAAAGCTATACAAATTTGAGCAGCTTACAAGATGTCGAAGTAATCAAAATATCTAATAATGATAAAATATTTTGATATTGAGAATAAGAAAATACATCAAAGATTTATTAAAAATCGTTTTCCAGTCTGGGTACAATAAGCGAAGAAAGTTCATAAAAATCTTAATCAAGCTAATATTTAATTTTCGGTGATAGAAATTCTAATTCATCACTTCACTTTAATGAAAAAGAAGAAAAAATTGAGTAAGAATACTCTGACGAAAAAGATAAGAAAAATTAAGAGTAGACGATGCTATTGCTTTCTTGCTTAGTAATTTTAGCGCTTTTCTACTTATACTTGGTCATCGTATAATGAAACATCTAATTTAGTTACTATAAATATTTGTTTAGATTATAAAACAAATAAACTCTTTATCATTATCTCCTTTCTTTAAATTTCGTTTATTCATATCTTCTAAAGATTTTATTTCTTTTGTCGTTTTATGTTTTATGAAGAAAATAAATAAATTTTTAAATTGTAGTTATATTTTAATATTCTCTGTCTAGATTCATAAGAATTTCAAAATAGTCAATTCTAGCATCTATCTTTTCTAATAAGTATGCTGAACTATATATCTTTATTTTGCATTCATTGCTTGGAGGTGTTATTCTTAAATATCAGGAATAGAGGATTAATTTTTTGGTGTTGCTGAACACAAAGAAAATATATACCTTTATTTTAAATTTTACACTTTTTAAGAAAAATATAAGGAAATAACTTTTCACAATTTTATAGTTAAATTCCCTAATTATTAAACTAAATTAAAGCGAAGTCGTATATCTTTTCTATGCAATGCTAGTTCTTTATTCTATTTTTATTAAAAAAGTATTTTGGAAGATGAAGTTAAAATAAAAATTAAAAAAGAAGATTCTCATTAAATGACTTAATAATTTTATTATTCTAAATGCAAAGGTATTTAAATATTTTCTCTTACCAAAATAGATATCTTTAATCATAATTTTAACTATTTATATACAACTAGGCATTTTCTGATTCATTATGTAATTATAAATTTTAATTGTATCTTTTTTATAGTGATTGAAAACTTTAATTATGCAGCATTGCAAATATTTAACTTTTTATCTTAATTTTACCGTTTTTAAATCCTATGAGCTTATATAATAAATATCTTAATAATTAATCCTTTATTAGCTTCTTTGAACATGTTCTAACAATATCAGATAATTAATTTTAAGTTTATTTTAATTAATAATTGAAAGCATAGCTATCTTTATTAAGCTAAGGTATAGCTAATTTTTATTTTTTACCAAAGAGTAAAACTTATTTATTAGATTGTCTGACTTATCTAAACTTAAAGGGATTATTTTTATTTATTAATACTTATGTTAATTTATTTTAATGCTTAGGTCTGATTTTGCTGTCTATTAAACAAAATTTTATTAACTTAGTAAAGGAATAGGTAAATTTTGTCTAACTGGGGAAAGTATATAAGATAAAACTCCAGTTTGCAAATAAAAATTTATAAAAGTCCAATAATTTAAGTTATTTTCTTATATTTTGGAATATAGGAAAATAATAAATTTTCTATCTTCTAAGAAATATAAAAAATAAATTAAAACTAAATGATAATGAAAGACAGGAAAGATAATAAAACAATAATTAGTCTAATAAAAATAAATCTATGCAATCTAAAATCCTTATTTTCATTTTAAAAGTATAAACAAGGTATAATATCAGCTGGCATCTCTAGCCTATTTAGTAGCTTAATAAATTAAATTGATTTCTAATATTTTATATCTTAGAAATCTTAAAAAAGCGTATAAAGTAACTAACTATCTTGATATTTAGCTATATAAAATAGAATAAATAATTTAGCTTTTAATAATAAAGAAAAAAGTATTAATAGAGAGATATTTTTACGCTAAATTAATATTAATGTTTTTGAGGTAATTGAAGAAAACTTTAAGTAAATTTATTTTAATTTGACAAATATATTCCTATTTATTATTTTTATATTCTGCTAATAAAGTTAGGAAAGATTAAACTGGAGATGTTGGAAGATAAAATTTTTAAATTAGTAATTAATCTTTAAATTAAAAAAACAAAATATTCTGTAAGATTTTAGCTAAGTATATTAAGATTAGAGAGATAGAAATTTAATGAGATTAAAAAACTAGGAAAACAAATTAGGTTGGAATATATAGCATGCGAAATATTTTAGATTATTAATCATTAATCATTAAAATAAATGTTCGCTTTCCGGCTTAATTGAAGTTTTAAATGTATAAAATCTCCTTTCCTGCATGTTCGTTCCTTGCATTGTTCTTTTTCCTTGATTTATCTCTTTTGAATAATCTGACTTGAGAATTGTTTTCTAAATTCCCCAAATATTTTAAATAAACTATTATTATTATGGTATTGAGTATAATAAAATGTATTATAATATCCAATTATCTTATTTTATAGAAATTAATTATGAGATTATTATAAAATTTATTAACTATTTTATATTCATTTATTTAGATTTATCTAGTCCTCTAAGGTCTATTTTAAACAATTTATTATTATTAAAATAATTAAGTTTGACAATTTTCGAGGATTTTCACCTCTTCATGCCGATCCCAGATTGCTCCAGGATTAAAAAAAGGTTTGTAGGTCTCTACTCCTCTCCCACTCCTTTGTTCTTGTTGTCTCTAACTATGTCTTCAGTTCAGCAAAGGTTTCTTCTTATAAATATTTCCAAGTTAGTTCATGAATAGTCTCTCTCTAATTTTCCTTTGTTATAGTTGTCTTATTTTCTTTTGCTACGCTTTCTATTTCCTCTATTTTCTCCAATACTGGTTCTTAAAGTTTAGGAATTATTCACATCTTCTTCATAGGTGTTTCTCTGAATTACAATAGTAGTACCTTTTAACTACATTGTTTGGCTTAAGGTTCTTCTTCTTGTCAATTACCTCTATCAGCATTGGATCGCCTCTTTACTCATTAAGTTTCACTTGTTGTTGCAGCTTCTCTTCTATTTCTCCAAGCTTTTTGCCCAGCTCCGTCTGTTTCTATTGCTAATTTTAGGATTAGCAGTTCTGACTCTGTGATATGTTCCAAAATGCACTTAATTCCCTTTTTTAGGACATAAGCCTTGACTCGATTTCCTCTTGCTTGTTCAGATTCTCCATTAGCCTGTCGTTGTCCTTCTTTAGTCTCTTGACCTCTTCTTGGAGGTTTAGTACAACTTGGATGAGCTGTTCCATGCTCATCTGTCTAGAAGAATTAAATTCCGTCACCTCCTGGTGTAAAGCGGACTTTACCTGCTTTCTGGGTTTCTCTAGTGAAGTCGGTATTTCAGTATGCTTGCTTTTCTGAGCCTTCTTCTGTTCTTCTTGTAAAATTCCAGGTAGTTAAGGTTGTTAATATTAAGAAAAAGGTTAAGGTTGTGAAGAAGACGACATCCAAGAATTAGTTTCCTGCTTCCTCTCTTCCTTTTTGGCTTAGGAAGAGGTGGTATAGAAGCCTTTCTTGAAACCTTCCACCATTTTTTTAAAAAATTTATTAAGTCAAGATAATTATTACTATCAGTGGAATTTTCAAGTGTAGAATGTAACTATTCTTTAGCTTTATATTTTTACTTTTTTTCTATTGCTTTAGTGTCTTTAAAGATAGATAAAATAAAATTTAAAAGAACTTAATAACAGTATAATTTATTTAAGATAAATTATTAAAGCAGACCAACTTAGGCATATAAAGCCTTAATCATGTACTTATGTATTTATAACTGCGCTAACTCTATTTTTTAGTTATATTTTGATGTTTCATGCTTGTATTTATCTTTTATTATTGTTTATTTTTCTTATAATATTTTTTGGATCTACTTTAACTTAATTAAGAAATATAATTTTAAAGTGAAATATCTAATAAAAAATTTTACCTTACCTTTTTATGTATCTTTAATAATAAAAATTAAGTTATCAATGTTAACCTGAAAGTAAAAGAAACTAATTATTTGAGTGTTTGGTATAGCTTATGTCTTAGTTAAGTTAATTTAAGAGATAAAGAAGAGAAATAAGTATATATTAATTAATAAAGAGATTATTATTTAGATGTAAGAGTACCTTTTATCATAGTTTTCTTAATATACGTTTAGAGATAATATTTAAATTTATGAGTCTCATAAAATATTAAGTTTTCTTAGGAATCATTGAGTAAGCTTATGAAGCTTCAATCGAGAATAAAGATTATAATAAATAAAAATAAAATCTCTAATTATAGATGATTTTTTTTCATTTGGGAAGTTTATAAAGAAAATATTTAAGACTTTTGAAGCAAATCTTTCATTTCATTTATGTTTATATTAATATTTAGTTTATCTTTATTTTTCATAAGAGTATCTGAGATGCAAGTATTAATAAAGTATTTAATATGACTTATTTATTTATAAGAGACTGCTTAAATTAGTTTTCTTTACTTTGGAGATATTTATTTAAAATTATAAACTGGGATAAATAGTTCACTCTTACACTTAAAAAATTTATTTAATCGTATATAAGTTTATATTCAATATAGAGATATTATTCCTAGAAAACAGAAATAGAGTTTCATTAAAGATAAAGAAGATATTCTTATTAACTTTTTAAATAGTAAATTTATTAATAAATTTGAAGCATTTTTAAGAAAGCTTGAAAGAGATTAGATTTCAAAGATTATGAATTTTAAATCTACATTTAGCAAGTAAATTATTATATCTATTCTGTGTAATGCTAGTACTCTAAAGCTTTTATAGATATTTAATTTTTTTAGTGCTAAAGTTAAATAATTAGGAAGATTAAAGTTTTATGAATTAATAATTTATTATTTTAAAGGAAAAGCTATTTTAAAAAATAATCTAATCAAATAGGTATTAATAATCATAAGCCTAGATTATCTTACTAACAAATAGATTTTATAATTATATTTAAACATATATGGTTATATACCATTGTATATTCTATTTATCTTGGTATATTAATTTATTAATTTATTAATTATAAAGCTAGTCTAATTTATAATTAAAAGCATAGATGCTGTTTATTAAGCTTTAGTTCCAAATGTTATTAATTTATATTTCTTCCAAAGAGTATATTATTATTAGTCTGTTTGACTCTTTTTAACTTATAAGAATGATGGTTATTTATTATCCATTTCTCTTTAATTTAACGTTAAAGTATCTTTAAGGACTTATTATAAAATTTAAATCTCTTAAGATAATAATTACTCCTCCTGAATCTTTATTTTACATATAAATTTAATATTTTAATTCAATCAAATATTTACTAGATTGTATAATTTATAGTATAATCTGTTATTTATACTGCTTTGAAAGATACCTAGCATTTCCTTGTGAATTTGTCTTCTATAGGGCCGCAATCGGAATGCTACCCTAAGAGACCTTAGTATCTGGCATCTTTCATCATTAGGACTACTTGATGCCTCTTCGATCTTGTCTTATCTTTTCTTCTCTTGGCTGGTTCTTCACCTATGGGATACTTCCTGGTACCAGAGTTTAAATCATTTAAGTTGGAGGATTGCTCCTACCTATTTATTTATATAATAACGTAAGAGTAAATAAATATAATAAGCCAAATATTCAAACACAACAGTTCAAAATACCAAAATATAACTAAAATTTATTAACTAACGCAACAGTTAAATACATTAATACTTAGATTTAAAGTTTTAGATGCATCAAGTATTACAATTAGAAGACATTTAACTTTTAAATAAATGATAACAAATACTAAGGTTTTAAATTTAATATATCTTTCTTTAAAGATATTTAAAAAGTACATTAATTCAGTTCATTTATAATTAACTAAGAGCAATTAATCTAAATTATAATAATTAAAGGATTTATTGCTAAAATGTGAGAATATTCTTTAATTCAATATCTTTTATACATTTTTAATAGGAATATTTAAGATCTTCTAAAAGTAAGTTTTAATATGAGATATCTAATATTTTTGTTGGATAAGTATCAAGTGATATAATCTTACATCTCTAGCTCAAAATTTATTACTAAAAATATTTCCAGTTAGATATATCGATCATTTGCTTTTTTTTATTTTAAAGGAAAACAGTTTGGCTTTTAGAAGCAAGTCTTTCCTCTCATTAATGTTTATATTAATATTTTGTTTATTTTCCATTTTCATCTGAGTATCTGAGAGGCATATGATCATTAAGATTACCTAAATACTTTAATTACATTTACTCATCTATTTCAAATTGAAATATAGTATGCTTATTCTTAATAAAACTAACAATTGACAGCTGTATCTTAACAGCATTTTGTATATTTAGATTTTACATGCATAAAGAGATTTAAAAAGAAAGATTATTTTATAAATTACAATAGTTTCTTCTTAATTCTTTAAAAGGAAATGTTTGCAAAATTAATTGTACTATTATCTCTAACTCTGTTGATTACTATTAGATGAGATTTTATTATTTTATTATTATATCTAATTTAAGCTAAAAACATTTATTCTTAAATATTAAAACTACCTAACCAGTTTAAATCAACTAAGCTTTAAAATTAAGGTTATCAAACTGTGCTTTCTAATTATTTATTGAACTTAGCTTTTTCTCTTTCTTTACATGCAAAATACCATTTAATGTTTTAGTAACTCTAATTAAAATAAAAAGCATAAAAATATAAAATCGTAAAGATTCTTAATACCTCTCTCTAAATCTAGCTATAATTATATAAGTGTTTAGTAAATTAACTCTCAAACCATTCAAAATAATTAATAGAAAAAGCGAGTCTTAGTGGTAATAAATCATTTTAGCATATTTTCATATTATGGAATATAAAGGTAGAAATGCGACTCTAGCTTTTAAACTAAATACAATGATTATACTTTTATGAACAATATCAATTAAATTGTTTAATTGATAGCTATAAATTATTTATTTAATTACTGTTTATAATAAAATGTGGAAAAATAATTTAAGCAAACAAATTATTTCCTAATCTGATCGAAGGAATTACTAGAGTTTTGGACAAGGAATAGACAATAGAAAGCCTAATTTATAAAAAGGATGCTAATCCAATATAAGCTAAGAAGAGTATTTTGACCATTAAATTGAAAGGAAATAGTAAGACAAGAGTTATCAGCTTACTTAAATTTAGAGCTTTAATCATTTAAATGAAAGTTCTGATTTGAACAAAAAATAACATATGGGAGAAATAAATTCTACTGAGAGATAAAGAGCATAAGGTGAATTAAATCTAGGTGGAACGAAGAATCTTAAATAAAGTAATGAGCTTAAAAAGGAAATTACGAGTCCTGAAATAAAGAATTTAGTATAAGCTAAGAATAAAAAGAGGGATTTTAGTCATTCAGATTTGAACAATTTTCAAATAACTTGGCAAAATAAAGCATATGATAATGATTAAATTTTCTATTAGCAGAAATAGAAAAATAAATCATTGCTTTATTAAAGCTCCTTTTCTAGTCTGGGTACAATAAGCGAAGAAAGTATATAAATAATTTAGTCAAATTTGAATCTAATTTCTAGTGACAAAGAATCCACTAACTCACTACTTCAAGTTAATGAAATTGAAGACAGAACTGAGTAAGATAACTCTGAGGAAAAAGGTATAAGTTAATAAAAGTAGATGGTGCTTTTGAGTTCTTGCCTAGTAATTTTATTACTTTCCTACTTATACTTGTTAATCGTATAATGAAGCAACTCACTTAGTTACTTTTAATATAAATTTAGCTTAGTAAAAAATCAAATTTTTACTTTTATCTCTTCTTCTATACAATTTATCTAAATGGTATAATGATTTAATTTCACTATCAATAATACTGCTTAGTAATAAAACATTTAAGGTAATATAATTAAATCTGCTAGATTATAAATTAATTTATTCTGCTTAATTTCATTTAGATTAATAAAAGATACTAAGAGAGGGTAAACAGATAAAGAAATCCTAGCATTAAAATTTTAAAACTTGCTATGGAACTTTAATAAATACACTTGTATAAGAAAGTAAAGCATTTTAAATAAACTAACTTATAGATAAAAGTTCCAACATTAAGAAATTTTTCTAATGATCTAATGATCTAATTATTTATTAAGTTTAGTAACTATAAAGCCATAATTTAATTATTTGATTTCTATTTTTAAAGGCTAATATGATAATAATAAAAAGGTAATGATATTTTTAATTATAGCCTTTATTTTAAATTAATTATGCTGACTAATTTATTTTTATTTTAAAAAATTAAATTAGCGATTCATTCTGAATAACCTTATTTGTCTTAATACTTTATCATTTAGTTGTATTACAAATCTGATAATAATAGCCAAATAGTTTTAATTTTATCCCTTTTATTAATTAATTTATAGAAATCTTAAATTAAGAGTATCTTAGCTAATAGTTCCTTTAGATTATTAATAGTGATATATAGTATTTATTATGTTTTATTAATTTATTAAGAATTGTTCAAAGTACTCTTCATAGCTTTGAAGATAATTAACTAACATTATAAATATTAAAATTATCAGATTGTCCTAGTCTCTTTAAGCATATTTTCCTTCCCCAATCATTTAGTTTTATTTTAGTTTTACTTAAATTATTAGGAGATATTATTCTAAAACATCAGAACAAAAATCTAATATAAAAGCTAAGCTGGTAATTTTAATAAATTAGCTGAATAAATAAAAATATATAACTTTAATTTAAAATTGACACTTTTTCAAATATATCATAAGGGTAGTGGCTTTCACAATACAATTAAGCTCTTTAATTAATAAGTAAAATAAAAGTGAAGCCAAATATCTTTTTAATCAAGTTAGCTTGTAAATGTTTTTTCTGAAATAAAGGTTTTAGTAAGTTGAGTTAAAATAGAAATTAGAAAAGATAATACAAATTATATGAATAATTGATTTATAGCTTTAAATACAAAGCTATTTTAATAATTTGTCTAAATAGAAATAATTACTCATAATCCTTAGTTATTTAAAGCTTGGTATTTTCTAATTTTAGATGTATTTTTTACCTTTATAATTTAATATTCAACTAGAAATATAATTATCAAAGTTCATAACTATATAATATTGCTTAAGTCATTTTCCTAGTATCTTATTAAATCACTTTTATAATTTAAATGAATACTTTAATAATAAATATCTTAATGATGATTGCTTTGCTAACTCTTAGAGCGTATTTTATTAATAAGCAGATTAATAGTAGAAAGCTATCTAAACTAATATTAGAATGATAGCTATAATTATATTCAATCTTAAGTATATTTAATTTATAATTTTACCAAGAAATATCTATTGCTTTATTATCTTAATTTATATAAGTATTGCTTTCAATTTCAATTTATGCTTAGGCTATCATTAGTGACTTTCTATTCACTTTTATAAATAGGAATATAAGATTTTGTTTTACTGCAGAAGCAACAGAAGATTAATTTTGAAACATCTATCTTAAAATAATTATAGAAAATGAATACAAACTAGTTGCTAAATGAAAAGGCTAGAATTATAATAAATCCATTATTGAATGAGAAAATAAATCAGTGAAATGTAAATATTTTGAATCTAATTGCTAAATAATAAAGAGAATTAAATCTTAAGATTCTCAAAATTAATATAGTAACTTCATTAATTTAATTGAAATTGTAAATTTTTGTTGAAGCATTTGAAATAAAGCTATAACGATTTATCTATTTAGCACTTAGCGAATAAAATTTAATTAATAATTAAACTTTTAATTATTAAGAATGAGAACTTAAATTAAAAGATAGAATGTTTAAGCTATATACATATTTATGCTTTTAACTCATTCAAGAAAACTTTAAGCAAATTTAATTTCAATTTATTATTTTTATCCTATTAACTGAAGCCTTATATTCTGCTTATCAAGTAGAAAAAGATTCAGTAGTTAGCTTTTAATCCAAGGTTAAATTGTTATTTTATAATAGTAAATTAAATTAGAATAAGAAAGTCTGCAGATATTAATGAGAATAATTATAAGGAAAGCATTCTTTTAGAATTTATCGTCTTTTATACTATACGAACATTTATAAAGCATAAAATCCATGAAAAAATAGAAATACTGCTAGCCTAATAGATATTAACTTCTACCAATTATGATTAAAGATAAATAAATAACAAGCAATATAATATATTCATATTGATGCTATCTCTTTAAAGTTTAATATCTCTCATTTAATTAGCTAAACTCCTCTAAAAATATCTTTAATATAGTGGTTAGTAGAACTAGCTTCTTTATAATTATCTTAAAATAGTTATATGAGTATGTTTGAAGATAAATATAAGCTATTTATTTTACTAAGAATAGAATCAATTAAAATAAATCAAGAAAAGGCTTCTTTACAATTAAATACATACTAAGCCAAATTTTTATTTTAACACCCATATATTTTCTAGCTGGTCATATCAGCCTTTTGACTTTCGTAAGAATCTTAAAAAGTAAAATTTTCTCATTAAACTTAAAAAAATAAAAAATGAAATAAAAAGGAAATAGCTTTTAGTTAAATATAACATTTATAAAGATTTTATTATAATTAGAAAGTTTGGAAGTTGAATATTAACTAAGATCCTCTAAAGGTAGCAATGAAAATAAAATGATATGTAGTTAACTTATATAATAATGGTCTATAGATGAATATAATAATAAAAATATATATAATAAATTTATAAATCAAAGATTTACTATGAATTGAGACTATATCTTAAAGTTTAAATAGAAAAGATAGTTTTATATATACTAAATAATAATAAAATTATAGAATAAATAAAACTTAAGCTTTAATAGTTATTCATAAATTAAAATTTGAATAGTTCTTAATTATTTATAAAAGCACTATCTTAATATTTAAATTAGGTAGACTAAAAATTTAAAATTATGTGGAAAAGAATTAAAATTGAGAGAAATTGAAGAGAAATTGTATATAGACAAATAAATAGATTTAAATTTTTTAAATTAAATTACTACAAACAATTGGTAAGATTTAATTTAATAAAAATCGGAGAGACTAAATTATGAGTGAGAGTTAAAAAGCAAAAGAAAAATAAATTAACTTGAATTATATAAAATGCTTGAAATATTTTAGAAAAATTAATTTTAGATGCGTATGAGATATAATAAAATAAACCATAATATGTAAACATTTATTTTATAGAAATTATTAGGAAATAATTAATTATAACTAAATAGCTTTCATAATTAATTACATTTTTTAAACTAAATTCATTTACCTAAAATAAATGGAAATACGCGCCTATTGCATTTTTAATGCTTATGATAGAGATAGATTTCCTAAAATTCTAGCTTCATTCATAAAATGAGTTACAAATGTGTTGTAACTACAAGCTTTACACTAGTTTTTGTAAGTTTCTTTTAGATTTGTAACTGCTTTAAAGCTAGTAAGTAATTTAGAATCTTATTTGAAAGTTTTCAAATATCTAAAATAGCAAACTCTTATCCTAGGAATAAAGAACTATATTACAGAAACTTTTACATATTAAGTTATAAAATAATATACTTTCCTTTAACAGATTTAATAGTATACGATAATTAGAAGAGATAAATCAAATGAGAATAGTAGAACAATAAAGATAACTTGTGGCAAATTTATTATATATTATTTTTTAAAACCGCCATAGTTGTTCGAAGGTGAACAACAAGGTCATCTTCATCAAAGGTTGGGGAAGTTAAGTACCCATAATCAACTTTATGTCTTCCTCTGCTTTGGTTTGGCCTCGGGTCATAAGATTCTTAGACCTTCGACACTGGCTTGGCTTAATTTATTTTTAATTCTGGAACGAAAAAGAAATAATATTGCGAGCTTCATCAGAGGTGGGGAATTTAAGTACCCATAATTGACACATGTCATCCTCTGCTTTGGTGATGCAATGAGACACAATCCTGCCATGCCCTTGAACCTCCAACAAGTATTAAAGATTACGAGTATTCTAAAATTATTTCAGTATTGAACATTTTTATCAGTACTGAATAATTATACCAGTATTGAACAAGGTTTATCAGTATCTGATAATTTTATCGGTAACAAACATTCTTGTCAGTATGAAACATTTTTTTTAAAGAGCTACGCAACAACGAGAGTGCTACGCGCTCTATAATCAAATTTATTTATTTATTATTATGGCAAAAATACTTAAAGATAAGCATAAGCTTGCTAAATAATCTAAACATAAGCTATCACATAAATAAACTATCTCAATGCTAAATAAGATAAAAAATTTTAACTTAAACAAATGCTTCTAAAAGAAAGTTTTATGCAGATAAAATTCAACTGTAGGAAAATTATAAATAAATTAGTAAGAAAGTTAAAATCTCTCCATAGGTTTACTTCAAAATGATTGAAATTAAATCATCCAGTCTTAAGCGAAAACTTAATTAAAATAATTTCTCTAGTTTTTCAATTATAATAAATCTATTTAACTACTCAAAGTAAGTAAAATCTTAATGCTTATAGAAGAGAAAAGACAAATAAAAGATAAAAGCAATAAATCTTTTGTAATATTTAAAGAAAAAAATCAAAGAGATTTCGGAAGTTAAAGCTACTAGAAATAATTTAGTTTTTATTTGAGAAAACAATTTTTTTGAAAATATAACTTATTTAAGCCTTTAAAATTATTTTAATAAGATTCATTAATAGGGAATGCTTATTTTATAATATCTTATTAATTGATAAATATAAAATGGATGTCGGCTCCGGTCAGAAAAACTAGTAGGTAATCTGGTACTGCATTGTGAGTGATCTCGCTCTAGATGCCACCACGAGAAAGGATGAACAAGCTCAGAAGAGACAAGCCTAACTTGTCTGAGGGTTCTTTCTAGCAGTATGAAAGTTTGACTGACAAGCCTTTTAATTAATGATTTAATAACTAATTCTTATTTGGACCTTATTCAAGAAGACTGAAGCATTTGACTCAAGATTTAAGAATAATTTTTAATAATAAGATTCCCCATTTGGAGAAGATGAAGTGACATTTTGACGAACAGAATGAAATCAAGCTTTTGAGAACACTTTTTTTAATATTAAATATTAATACTGAAAGAGCTGCGCGACAACGATGTGCTACGTGCTCTATAATCATATTTATTTATTATGTTTCTTCAATAAAATTTAAATTTAGACTTTATTTATAACTATTAAAAAAATGGCTTGCATAAGATAAGGCTTCTTTACCACCTCTTCATAGGCCAAAAATGAAGAGAGGAAGAAAAATGCCACTTCTTCTACTTCATATCTACTTATAACTAACCCTCTTCTTAATAATAATAGAATAAGCTATAAAAAATGATTCATACGGCAATGACACATACCTCGTAGGAGAAACCAAGAAAATAAGTGAAGTCCGCATTACACCAGGAGGTCTCAGAGTTTAATCCTTCTGGCCAGATGAACGTGGAATAGCTCATTAAAGTGTATTAAACCTCCAAGAAGAGGCTAAGAAACTCCGCAAGGAGAACACGAAGTTAACAGGACTTATAAATAATGGACTTTAGGATACTCTGGATTTAAGAATGGCTATCTAGGAGAGGAAAATTGACGCCCTATGAAACTACTAACATGAGTAGTTCAACCAGATGAACTCTTAAGTTTAGAAAATTCAAGATAAAAATGTTCAGATGGAGAACATCCTCCAAAGTTAAAAAAGCTAACCCAGTCAACAAAATTTAAGAGAACACATTATGGAAATTGAAGAACAAGAACCACAAAAGATTTAAATCTTAGGGAAAATAATTAAGAAAACATCTTATTACTGCAAAAGCGAAAGACACTTGTATAAGAACTGCTTGAAATTCCAGAACTTAAAAAAAAGCTGAATCTAAGTAAAAGAAGAGAGAAAACTTTATTGTAACAAGAATGGAGAGATTTACAGAAGGATATGGACCTAAGAATACAAGAAGTCAAGAATACTGGATCAAAGAGAAGAATACAACAAGACCTTTACAATCAAGAAATACCTTATTATCAAACTTATTTTAAACGGCGGTGATTATACTGCGGTCAAACAATTTCAATTTAAAATTTAATATAGACTTTATTTATTTGCTTTGGTATAATCAGATATCTTAAAAATACAGTTAAAATAAATGGCAAATAACTATAAAAATAAAAATCTTTTAGTGAAAATTTAAAATAATCATTCAAGTAATAGATTCTAAATCAAGAAATTAGAAGTTGCTTAAAATATATTTAAATTTAAGTTAGTAAATCACAAAAAGAGTGTAAAATCTTACTTCTTTTACAATTAGAGTCGGAGTAAATTGTGAATATTTAGTATTAATCTAATTTTTCTACTTTTTTATATAAAATAAATAGAAAATAAATAAATAGAATATTTTACTTTACTCTAAAATAAAATCCATAATTATTTACTATATCATTTAATTAAATTTTAATTATTTTTACTAAATTAAATCACCTTTCAGAAAAATAATCTCTATTCATTGCAAGTTTAACAATATGAAAAATTCAAAGTTTTTAATAAAAGAAATAAATTAACTAGGCGATTTTTTATTTTAGCTGTTTTATACTATAAATAAATAAACAAATTAATTAAATTAGCGTGGTATCACCATTGTTTGGTTCACCACGAAAAAAAATAAAGAAACCAAATTTAATTATTAATAATAGGCTAGAAATTTTTCTAGTTTCATCTGGTCTCTTTGATTATTTTCTTCTTCTCTCCTTTTTTATAATCAAAATTGATTGCCTTCACTCTTTAAATACTTGTAATTCTTCCAAAGGTTGGAATTAAAAGGAATTAGAGAACATTCCAATGTTTGTGTAAAATGACCCAATTAGGTTAAATTCTTCTAAATAATAGTTATTTGTGATCTCAATCATGTCTTTGTTATTTTTTAAATTCCTGATCAGAATAGCGAAATGTAAAATCAGGATAACTCTGAGATCTGGATTTCGGTTCCCTCTAGTAGACTTTCGTACCGATAGAGAGAAGGATTTATTCAATTTTCATCTTTACTTATTTGTATGCTCTAAAGCCTATTTAAATTTTAGACAGATTTGAAGTAAATTTATAATTAAAGTTTAAGAAAATAAGCATTTTTAAGATTATTATTCAAAATACAATTACCTAGATAATTATTTTATTTACTCTTAATAAATACAAATGAGAAGTTAAATAAATGGAAACAAAATAACTAATTTATTTAAGATGATCTATTATCATTCAAAGCTAATAAATATCTACTGATAATTAGAAAATTTCTTAATATCAAATAATTATCTTTGATTAAGTTTATTTAAAAGACTTAATTTATTTATATAGCCTGAGTACGATAGTACTTCTATTTTTTAATAATAATTGAAAAGCAAAGCTGCTAATAACTTCTTCAGTTAGCGAAAAGAAAAAAGAAAAAAATTAAAATAATTTAAAATATATAAAATTTATAAAGATTTATAAGCATTTTTGAAGAAAGTAACTATTAAACACATCACAATTGTCTTATAAAAGTAAATAAGAGAAATAAAACAGATGAGAAACTTTAGTCTTAAAGGTATGACTAAGTATTATACATATTAAAATAGAAAATTTGAAATATAATTATTGATTATTCTAACTTAATTTAAATCTATTCTAATTTTACTACCTTAATTTTTAAATAAAATTACTAGGAATAATCAAAAGCTGCATATAAAATCCTAGTTACCCAACTAAATCGTAAGATTTAAAATAATAAAAGACTCAGAAAAAGCCAAATTCTCTTCTAAAGAAATTTGGTAGCTAAAAAATAGAATTATCATAATTAACTTTGAAGGTGTCTTTTTAAAAATATATTATAAAACTAAATAGTTATTTCAGACTTATTTCTTTAATAAAAATTAAAATATTTCAAGTGTAAAACTCAAAGTTTAAAAAGTTATTATGATTTTATACAGTTTTCTGCTTAAATTAATTTTATTATATTTTATTTCAAATAAGGAGGAGCAATCCTCCAACTGAGATTTATTTAAAATAAGGTATAAGAAAAAACACAATGGGCAAAAAACCGAACAAGAATATTGGTGGAGCCAAGAGAAGACAAGACTGAAGAAGCTTTAAGTAACACTAATGTTGAAAGATACTAGATACTAAGATCTCTTGGGCTAGCACTCCGAACATGACCCTATAAAAGATAAGATTCATAAGGGAATGCTAGCACTGTGGAAGACTTCAGCAAATAATTTTTTTATTTAAAATTTTTTTAATGAGATGAGTGTCCCTGAAATCCTACGTGCTCTATAATCTTATTATTTTTATTGCATAATAAAATTTTCAAGATTTATTTAATAAAATGATATCTTTATATTTAGTTTTTTTAGTTTAATATTAATTCTTTATTCATACTTTTTAGTTTCTTTTTATTTTTAAGCATAAATAGCTACTTTATATTTATATAAAAGATATGAATTAGATTTAAATTATTGAGAATACTTTGAATTATCATTATTTTTATCAACTAAAGTTTAACAAATTTTAGTTTTCTTTGGAATTTCTACCAATTCCAACTATCCATTTTTATCTAGGTTTGATTCTTCAAATATTTTTTATATGAATCGTCACCACTCTCCATTCATATCACTAAAATCTAATCTGAATCAAATTTTTTTGTAAACTATATTGTCATTTTTCAAAAGACTTTTTAGTTCTCTTCAGATAACTCTCTTGTTTTTTAAGTCTTTTGTAGTCAAAACAGTACTTTATTAATTTTTTGGAAGAATTACAATATCAGCACCTCTTTTCTTCTATTTCTGTTTCTATTTCGGAAAATAAAATTCTCAAGTTTTTCTAATCTTCTTGTTATCTCATTTCTTTCAAATTATTTTCCATTATTTAATTATTACTCCCGATATCAGCTTTAATTTCTTCAGTAATAATTGGAATTTCTTCAATTTAGTTATCTTAGAATTAATATCACAAATAATCTTATGTAAAGACTATATTTTGCACAGATTACTTCTATAAGTTTATCGTTTCTAAGTTAAGTTGCTCAATATGCGTCATGAGTTCTTTTATTCTCTTTGAAGTGTGGGAATTACATTACCCTACTTGCTGATAACTTTCATCATTTTATCGAATTATTCTGAAACGAATTAATTTTCCTTTTCTATTATCGAAGAGCTTTCTTAGTTTAATCATTTGATATTTTGTTATTCTCTATTTTCCCGGCATTTTTACTCTTTGGAACTATAAATCTAAATTTTATAATAACTAATTCTTATTAATTAATCCTTAAATCGAAATAATTTACTAGGAAAAATAATATTATAAATAGATAAAATTAAGCAAAAATATAAGAAAAACTAGCTAATTATAAAATAATTGCATCTACTTTTTGTAACTAAAACTTAATTATATAGATAACAAAAAGTATCCTTATATCTTAGTGCATAATTTATAAACACACTAAAAAGATTCATTCATAATTATAGGAAGAATTATTATATTAATCATTTATTTGGAAAAATATTCCTTCTTATTTTCTATATGTAATGTGAATTTTTCAACTAGGAAATTTTTACAAAGCATATGTTTTTAATTTCTTGAATATTTAAAGTGTTGACAATCCAACTATTTTCTATTATATACTAATAATATTAGATTAATAATTTGAATAGAAGATTGGATTATAAATTAACAGATTAAAATAAGATAGAAAAAATAGCTTATATTAAAATTTTAATTTTGATATTAAAATGCTTCATTATATATTAGATTAAAACTTTAAATAATATCAAATCATTTTATAGATAATTTGCTTTAGTTAAAAGAAGAGAATCTGATCCTATAAAAATAATTTTTAATTTTTTCTCACTTTTAATTATCTGGTTGGACTTAATAATTGAAGTTTAAAATTATATATCTTAGTTTTATTCTATATTTATGCTCTTTTATTAGTTGATATTTTCACAAATTTATTTAAATTTTTTTAACTATAAATATTATTTTAAGCATCTAAGAAAAAATATATTCCTTATTTCTTTGAAGCTTAGTTATGAAATATAATAGTAGCATTTCTCTTATAATAATTAATTGGATTTGTAAATAATAGTAGTTTATTGAAAGAACACTCTTAATTTTTAATTTAGTTCTTTATTTTCTAAATATATTTTTGACTGTTGCTGTTATAATTGTTTCTTTATAATCTTCTAAATAAATTATTAAGCTTTAAATCTTTTTTGAGTCAATCTAGAAAATTTTATAATAAATAGAAGACTTAGGTTAGTTTTAATTATTCTTCTTTATTAAATTTAGCATAATATTTAAAAGAAGATTATGATATTTGATCAAATTTTTCTTTGCGTATTAATTAATTTCTATGGATATAAAGATAAAAACAAATAGAAAGCATTAATCTTTTAAAATTTTATCTGATTGAAAGGAATCATTAAACTTAGATATTAATTGTATAGTGTTAATCCTTCCTCATTAAATAATAATAGAGTATTTTATGTTTAAAAGCATAGTTGCTATTAATTTTAAGCTAGGATATGATAACTTTATAATTTAATTTAATTTATCAATATTCATTATTTATTTCTCATATTTTTCTGATTCTTTCTATACAATTTATTTTTCATTTTGACAAACTTATAAAGCAGTTTATTCGAAATAATGAGCGATGAAAAGAGATTTTAATTTCATATGAGGAAAAATAATTTAAAAATGCTTTTATTTATTTGATAGAAGAATTAAGCTTTTTATTTTTAACTTTAAATCATTTGCATTTGTTTATCCACTGTGATTTATCAATTTTAAGAAATGCTAAAATTCACATACTCAGCTTAATTAAAATTGAAAATATATTATAGATAACGAAAGTTTTCTTTTTCTCTGTAAGAGAGAAGCTAAAATTACATTTTCAATTCATCAATAACTAAACTTAGAGAAAGTATGTAATTATATTTATAGCACTCTTTTAGTGTTTTTTCTAAAGACAATTCTATCTAAAATATTTCATTAACTTTAGAATAGAAAGAGAAATAAATAGTTATAAAGAATTTATATGTTTCTACTATAAATTTTAATTAATTATGAAGATTAAATAGCTATAATTAATAAATCAATTACTATACTGTGAAGCAATATATGAATGTTTATTTTTAAATCAAGCTTAAATAAGAATTTGCTTGTTTATTATGGATAAATTAAGATTTTTTTAAATAAATAAATAGATTTATCTATTGGCTAGTTTATCTTAGTAGCTCTTTATAATATATTTTTATATGGTGGTTTAGTTTAGAGACAATATATGAATATATAGAGCTTTAAATATAATAAACTAATTAGACTTCTATAAATAAACCTTTATATCTTTATATCTTTATATATATTAATATTTCTAATAAATCTTCATTATTATTATTTAAATTAAATGTAAGAAACATTTGGTTGCTTCTCTTTGAAATTAGTTTTAAATTTAACTAAAATAATTAAAATTATTTGTTTAGGTTTATTATTACAATACACTACTTTAATTACTAGAATGCTTAATCTAAATTATACCATACCTTCAATTAATAATTCAACTTTTTCATTCTTGCTAGATTTGTTCAACTATCCTAGATATTAATTTTTCATATAAAATTTACCTTTATTTTTAATATGAGTATTTGATTGATATCTAAAAGCTAGTTGCTTTGAAATAGCTTAAATTATTTTAAATATTCTAATGGTATACTAAATGCTAGAGTTTCATATTAAAAAACAAAGCTATAAACTTTTGTTGCCTTGGAATTAGATCTATAAAAATTGAACTTAGCAAATAAATGATTCTTTATTGCAGTTTACTACTCAGATAACCACTTAGAAAGAAATGCTTCTTTATGCACAGCTAGTTCAGAATTGAAGAATTTAACTTAAGCAACAAGTATAAAGTTGCAGCTAATAATTTATATCCTCTTTTGAACAGCTTTGGTATATATATCTGAATAAGAGAAATTTGATCAATAAATATTCTATTTATTGATTTAAAAATCTAGGAAGTTATTAAACTGAAAGTTTAGAAATTTAGTAATAAAGGGATAATCAAGTTATTACAAAATATATAAATGTAATTATTTTAAAAGCATCATATTTATTACTTATAAAAGGAATAACTAAATTAGCTCTATTCATTTAGACTCTTATAATTTATTAGTATTTATTTAACTTAGCACTCATTTCTATTATTTATTAAGATAGAAGTAGCTCTTCATTTAGTAGAAGGCTTTAAGTACCGATTTAATAAGTTATAATTACTTGCAAGCTATATTTAACTTCAGCAGATTAAATGAATACCACTAATGACAGGCATATTCACTTAATTTAAGTGCTAACTTAATTAAAATTTTTATTAAAATATACATTAAATTATAAAACTTAGTTGTACTTAATCTAAAGAGTCTTATATATATAAAAGGAGCTACTTAAAATAAAGAAAGTATGCTAGCTTATAACTTTTAATTTATAAAAGGAATAAATTATTTTATACTTTCTGCTTAGATTTATCTTGCATCTAATTGCTTATTTTATATACATTTATTAAGTTAAGATAAATATTCAATCACTACAATTTTTAATTTAAAATTATATCATTTTTAAAGAAAAGTTTTTTACCCTTAATAATCAAGATAAATTGCTATTAGTATATGTGGAAGGGAAATAATAGTATGCTTTATTATTATATTAAGACATAATGCATATAAAGAGAAAATTATAACTACTTGGATATAAATTCTTAACTAACTAATAATTAATCAATAGTCAAATTATTTATCTTTATTTGCTCTTTATTCTAAGAATCTTATTATAACTTAATTACTTGCTTATACCAAAGCAACTCTTCTTAAGCTCTATATTTCATTTATTTCTTTCTCAATAAGGCATTCTTAGTACCTCAATTATTTTTTGATTTTTTTAATTCAAATTATGCTAACTTAACTTTTATCAATCTAAAGCATTTTAAGATAGATGAAGCATAAAGGTTATGTAAAAAAATAATAGATATTACATTTTAAAAGTATGTTTCCTTATTAAATTTAATTAGATTTATATAGTAAAGCAAGAATAAATAACAACAATAAATAGTAAATATATGCAAGCCTATACAAAATAATTTATCATAATATAACTAAAATAAATAGAGCTACAGCAATAAAATAAATAAGTACTTAAATTAAAATTTTAGACGTATTATTTGCTTCTACTTCATTTATTTATCTTCAAATAAGCTATTAAAATTATTAATTTCTTTAAGTTGTCTATTATCTATCTTTAAATATATTAAGCAATATCTTATATAAGTCATTTATGATTTCAAGAAGACTGCTTAACCTATATTAATTAATTAAAGGATCTATTATTAAGAAATGATGCCATTCTTTATAATAATTTCCTTTTTATTCATGTTTTAGTAAAAATATTAAAATTATGAGTCCTATAAAGTATTAAGTTTAACCAGTATCCTTATGAAGCTTAAATCATAAGTATAAATTCTATTATATAAAAAATTCCTACCTCGCATCGTAGACGATTGGTTACATTTGAAAAACTTATTAAGAAAAGTATTTTAGACTTTTTGAATTAAACCTATTATCTCTTTATTCATACCAATATTTAATTTAATTTTTCATCAAAGTAACTAAGATGTAGTGATCACTAACTATCACTCTTAGTCTATTCATTAATTTACTAATTTTAGTTAATAATCAAAATAATTTAAAATTTACCATTTGTAAAATCTGACAGTGGCTACTTTGCATTAAACAAAATAGTGTAAACTTAAATTAAGCAAGCATTAATATTCATAGTAGCAGATCTGCTATATATTAGCAATAAGTTGACAATTTAATTATATGCAGATAGTTATAAAATACTTAAGCATTGTTAGCTCTATCTAATCATTGACTTTTATTATTTCATAATTGTATCTTAATTTAAATTTAAAGCCTTTACTCTTACTATATTTTATCTAGAATCCTTAATATTAGAGATTTAGCAATCAAAACTAAAGAAACCTAGTTATTAAGATACATCAGCTTAAAATTTTTATTAATTATATTATGGTTTCTAATTTATTTATAAGTTTCTACTTATCATTTCCTTTGGATGTAAAGAATCATTTATTTCTTATGTAACTCTAATAAAGTGTAAAGCATTGCAATACCAGGTGAATTAGACTTTTAATATCTCTCTAAATTTAGTTTTATTTTATAAATATCTAGTAAACTAACTCATTTCTTTTAAAGCTTAGCAAAAATTAAGTCTTAATGTAAATAAACAAATGTAACTATTGCTTTTTATAATACTTATGAATATAAAGGCTATTAACCCTAAACTTCATATTTAATTATCTATTAAGTTATTGATATTGCTAGCTATCAATTCATCAACTCATTATTTTTTATAATAAAAATCTTTAATACCAATTTTGCCCATAAGCTTAGTTCAAAATCTATTTGTTTGAGTAACTAAAGTTTAGGAAAAGAAGTCGCTAATAGGAAGCTTTCCAAGACTAATTAGGAGTAAGGATGGTATTCCTTTTTAAGTTAAGTAGAAAAGCACTTAAAGCATTAACATGAAAGGAAATAGCTAGAGAATAGCAATTCAATTTTCTACTAGTAGAAATAAGAAAACTCATCATTGCTTTATTAAAACTCTTTTCCAGTTTGGGTACAATAAGTGAAGAAAGCATATAAAGATCTTAATCAAGTTAATATTTAATTTCCAATGACAGAGTATTCACTAACTTATCACTTCATTTATATGAAAATGATGATAAAATAGAATAAGATAACTCCTAAGAAAAAACTGATAAAGAATCGAAGTAGGAGATGGTTTTAATTTCTTGCTTAGTAATTTTAACACTCCTATACTTTTTCTTTTTAATTTTTATATGAAACAACTCACTTAGCCACTTTTATTTTATTTTTTAGTTTAATAATAAAATAATTAATTTCCACTATTTCTTCTCTCTAGGTTTTGTTTATTCATATTTCTAAAATTTGTTATTTTAGTGCCTTAATTATTTTTGTAATAAAACATTAAAATTAATAAATTAAAATTATTTTAATTATTATAAATTTAAATTCTCTATCCTTTTCACATAGAAGAGTAAAAAATAGTAAGAAAAGTTTATATAAAATTAATATAAGTACTAAAGCTTTAAAATTTGTTATAGAAATTTCATATTCAAGCTTCTGTTGATAATTAAAAATGAACTTACTTAAGATAAATATTTAACGTTTAAAAAACATTCTAATTATCTACAACTATTTATTACTTTTGGATATTATTATACCACTTAAAAATTAATTATTTGCTTTATATACTTAACCATGCTTTCAATTGTTTATTAAAGGTTAATTTTTAAATTTAAAAAGGCAATATAATTTAAAATTATAGCTTCTATTTTTCTAATAAACATACTTAGTAATTTATCCTAATTTTTATAAATGAACATGAAATTTGATTCTTTAATAGTTTATTTTTTTAGTTATTTGGTAATTTATTTTTATAGCAATTCTAAAGAGACAAGCACTAATATTTTAATTTATTTTCTTCTTTTACTATTACTTTAATTTATAGATTATCACTTAAAATTAAAATTATCTAACATAAATTAAGCTTGTTTTAGAAATGAATAGTGATATATAATATTAATTATGCTTTATTAATTTTATAAATAGCTGCTGAAATTTTCTTTACTTAGTAGATAATTATCTCATATTATCAATATTTATTTAATTTAGTCACTCTTTTAGTTCTAACCATAATTTTCCTTTAATTGGCATGTAATTGTACTTTCAATTCTCTTATTTTGTTGAAAATATGGTTCCTAAATATCAGAATATAGCTTCTTTCAAAGCTAAATAGATAATTTATATTGGTTATGTTGAATAAATAGAAAATAAATTATTTTAATTTTGGCACTTTTTAAGGAAAATATAAGGAAAGAAGCTTTCACTACTTTTAAATAATTTATTTAATTAGTAAGTAAACAAAAGTGAAGTCATATATCTATGTAATGCTAATAGTTAAATACCTTTTATTGAAATAAATACTTTTAGAAGCTGAAATTAAAGCAAATAATTAAAAAGGAAGATTCATTATTTTAGAAAATTTAAACATTCCTCTTAATATTTCTAAGAACAGCAAATCTTTTATATTCCACTGCTATAATCTTCATTTATTAACTGGATAATTATCTTTTGTTCTGTCAAATATTAATTAACCTACTCCTAAGTTCATAAAGGTTAAATTATTAAGTTACTAAAAACATTAAGATAAAGAAAGTTATCTTGAAAGAATTATAGCAATTAATTAAAATTAATTACTAAATTAAAACATTTCTATTATAATAAAATAATCATTTGCTTTACAATCAAATAAATCAGCTATAACCATCTCAAATTACCTACGAAAGCAAAATAGTATCAAATATTAAATCAGATTTCTAAATTAGTTAGTAATGCATTAAAGTAAATTGAAATTCTAAATTTATTTGTCTTTTTAAATCTTTAATAAAGCACATAAAGTGACTTATCTGTCTACACATTTAGCTAGTAAATTTATAATGTTTTGAATTATTAAGTATAAGAGAATAAATAAAGAGATAGATTATTTAGACTAGACGAATAATGATGTTTCAAAGATAATTTAGAAAATGTAAGCAATTTTAATTTAATTAAGCTTTTTATTTCTACTAGCATTAATTTTATATTCTGCTTACAAAGTAGAGAAATTAATCATTATAAATAATTGATTACTCTTATTTAATTATTTTTATAATAGAAAAATTAATTAAAGAAAAGAAGATCGTACAATGAAATTTAGCAAAGAAACTAGAAGAAAGACATTTCAATAGAATTAATTGTATTTTATACTTTCTGAAACTTTTATAAAGCTAAAATTTCATCAGAATAGTAAAAATGCTGCGCGCTTATAGATAAGAGTTTTTCTGCCAAATATAAATAATTAACATAATTAATAGTAGCAAGCAATGTAATCTGCTTATATTTATAATTTCTTTATAAGGTTAAAAATCTCATTCTATTAATTAAATTTTTCTAAATTCATATTGCATTTTTATGAAAAGCAGGGTATATTGATTATAACAATCTTATAATAGCTATATAAGATGCTAATAATTTAAATAAAAAGGGTTTTATAATTTCTTTTGGTCTAAGTTTTGTATGCTCTTTTATTTTATCTATTTCCTTTGAAACACAACCACTTTATTAGGATTCTTGTTGGAATTATTCAAGTTTTATCTCAATCTCTGTATTAATTTTTTCTTGCCTCATCTAGTTCTTTTCATCTTGTTCTTACAAAATTCAAAGCCTGCTTTCCGTTTTCTAATCTATTTTCTGACAATTTTCTATCCTTTAATGCTTTTAAATTTTCCGCAGAAGTGAGGTTTATCGTCTTCAATGTGGTTTTCAACTTCTTTTTTCTTAAATTTAATCTTCTTCCAATTTTCGAACTCTTATTATCAGTGTTCATAAAAATCTAACATCTAAGCTATTTCCATACTTTTTATGTTTTTTCTTGTTAAAATCGATTCAATTTGCTCCGAAGTTAAAGTGACTTATTCCTAATTATTAAATCGGAGGTTTTCGTGTAGTTTCTTTGGCGGAGTTTAAGTGCCTCCCACCTATCGTTATTTTCTCTTTCCGTGTGGTGTAAAGATATATTTGTTTTCCTTAAAGAATGTAAAATTAAATAGAAAAGTTAAAAGAGTTATAGAATTAAGTAATTATTTAGAAGTTATTTTATAAGATAATTGGATATTATGCTTATTATACTCCATACCTAAGCAATAATAATTAATCTAAAATATTTCCCATTATATATATTCAAACCTTATTTGTTTTCCTATTTCTTTTAAATCTCATTAAATTCAATTTATCTAATCTTGCTATAATCTACTAAAATCTTACCGAATTTTTTAATTTTTTAAATTTAAAAATCTTAAATTTTAGTATTTTTTAAAATGTTTATCTTCTAAATTCTCTCTGTTTAATCTTTCTTAACTTTATTAGCAGAATAGAAAATAACTTAATGGGAATAAATTAGTAAAATTGAAATTAAATCAGCTTAAAGGTTTCTTTAGTGAGCTCAAAAGGATAAATATTGATTTAGCATAAATATAATATCTTTTATTATTTCTAAATTATTAATTTTATTTTATATAGCTAAATATCAAGATAGGTGAGTTACTTATATGCTTATTTAAGATTTAAAAGATATAAAATATTAGAATTCAATTATTTTATTAAATTGCTAAAGATCTAGAACCCTATAAATATTTATCTTGCTAATACTTTTAAAAATAAAGACTTTTAGATTAGATAGATTTATTTGTTATTAGACTAGTTACTGTTTTATTATTGTTCCAGTCTTTTCATTTAGTAACTAATTTTAATTCTAAGTTCTATGAAGCTATAAATTTATAATTTTCCTAACAGGTCAAAAAATAAGAAAAAACTTTAAATTATTTAATTGTTATAAATCTCTATTTATAAACTGGAGCTTTATCTTATATATTTTCTCCAGCTAGTTAGAAATTTACCTAAATTAAGTTAATAAAAGTTAGCATAATAGGCAACTAAATATGACCTAAGCATTAAAATAAATTAAACAGTAGTAATTAATAAATAAACATCATCCCTTTAAATTCAGATGAGTCAAACAATCTAATAAATATTTATCTAATCCTTTGAAAAATATAAAGTAGCTATACTTAAGCTTTTAAAATTCAGCTATCTTTTCAATTATTAAATTAAATAAATCAAAATTATATTATATGCATAAAGCAAGTTCTAAAGAGTTAATCAAGAAATAATTATTAAGATATTTATTAAATAAGCTCATTGGATTTAAAAAACGTTAAATTAAGATGCAGAGTCAAATGCCTTTACTATGTTCTACTATTATGTTTTTCGATAATTATAATTTTATATTTCAAAAATATAATTAAAATTTATAATTACATAGTAAATCAGAAATACCTAGTTGTACAAAAATAGTTAAAATTTATTATTTAATATATCTATTTTGACTAGAGAAATATTATACCTTGCCTTTAGAATAATTAAATTATTAAGTCATAAAATGTTAATCTTCTTTAATTTTAACTTCAGTTTCCCGAAAACTTTTATCTTAATAAAAATAAGTACTAGCATTACATAGAATAGATATAAGACTTCGCTTTAATTTAGCTTAATAGTTAAAGGATTTAATTCTAAAATTATTAAAACTTATCTCCTTATATTTTTCTTAAAAAAGCGTCAAATTTAAATTAATTTATATACTTTCTTCGTGTTCAGCAGCACCAAAAAATATTAATCTTATTTGCTTTTTATATGAAACTCCATTTCTGATATTTAAGAATAACACTTTCAAACAAGGCAAGCAAAATGAAGATATATTATTCAGCATACTTATTAGGAAAGACAGAAGCTAGAATTTACTTTTTTAATCCATATGAAATTAGACTGAGAATATTAAAATATCTACTAATATTTAAAAGCTAATAGCTTTTAATTTTTATTACAAAGCATAATTACGACAAAATAAATAAAATCTTTAAAACATATGGATAAACTGCAATTTATAGAAAAGAGAAAATGATAAAGAGTTCATCTAATTAATAATATAAAAAATGTTCAAAGTAACTTAGTTAGTTGTTTCATTGTACGATTACAAAGTATAAATAGGAAAGTGCTAAAATTACTAGAAAAGAAATCAAGAGCATAGGCTATTCGGATTATTTACTATCTTTTTCGTCAGAGTTATCTTATTCAGTTTTTTCTTCATTTTCATTAAAATTCAGTGATGAATTTGTAAAATTTCTATCGCTGAATATTAAACATTAGCTTGATTGAGATTTTTATGTGCTTTCATCACTTATTGTACCCAGACTAGAAAATGATTTTTCAGAAATCATTGATGTATTTTCTTATTTCCACTAGCAGAATATTTTATCATTTCTAGAAGTTTTGCTTACTTCGATGTCTTGTAAGTTACTCAAATTTGTATAGCTAAAACTATTCCTTTAATTTGTAGTAGATGCTACGGTTCATATATTAGAATTCATAATTTCCTTTTATTAATTCTTACTTTATTTAAGAGTCTTTGCACTATCTAGGCCAGATTCCCCTTATGCTTTTTATCTCTTAGTGAAACTAAATTTTTGTTAGTGTAATAATTTATTAAAATCAGAACTTTCTTTTTTATGGTTAAAACTTAAAGTTTCAGTAAGTTAATAACCCTTCTCTTGCTATTTCTTCTCATGCTAATACTCGAAGTTTTCTTCTTCATTTATAGAGGAACATTATCTTTATTCTTAAAAAATCTTGTAAAGCTTATTATTAACGATCTTATTTCCTGAACTCTAGTAATTCTTTCTTATCGAATTTTAATTAATTTTTTGGCTTAAGTTATCTTTCCACATTTTTATTATAAAAGCCAGAATTAATGAATTTATACCTTTTAATTTATAATTTAATTGATATTACTAATAAACTTTTACTAAAGCAATAAATAATAAAGGAAAGAAATAATTAGGAATAAATAAAAAAGCATCATTTAATCAATTTAATTCTAGTTACTAAGCTTAAACTGGATAAATAGTATCTGCTATTGATTGCTTTTTTCATAAACATTAAGGAAATTATAGATAAAACAGTAAGAGTTTCGGTTTTTTATTTTAAATTAAGATAAATTATAAATAAATAAAATCTCATTTAATAGTAAGGAAAGAGGTAGAGGTAATAGCACCATTGCATTTAATTGAACAGACTACTAATAAAATAAAAATATTAGCAAAAGTTAAAGCAAGCTGTATTATAAGCTTATTGCTTAAATAAAATTCTAAAATTTAAATAAATACTAAAACATAATCAGAACTGCCAGATTTTATAAAGAGTTCTTATGTAAACTATATTTGATTATTATATAATAAATATAATAAATAGATTGAGATTAAAGTTTAGTGATAATTATATCTAAGATACTCTAAATAAAATTTATAAACATTTTAAATAAACATTAATGGAAGGAAAACTCTGCACTAAAATCAAAATAATATTTTTCTTCATAGATGTTTCAAACGAAGAAAAATCATCAAAAAATAAAACTAAGATGTTTTAAGTATTAGAATCCTTACTCAATATCTAATTTTACATAATTAGAATTTTATTTCATAAAATACTCAATTATTATTTTAAAATCTACTCTAAATTAGCTTCATAAACATAAAATATTTTATTAATAGCTTGTATTTAGGAAACTGGGATAAATATGCTCTCATATCTAAAACTAAATTCTTAATATTTTAATTTAGATTAAGTACTCTTAATTAATTTATAAATGAATAGAAATAAGGTATTCTTTATACATCTTTAAAGATAGATAATAATATCTTAATATGCTTCATCATTTTTTGGATTGAATGATCTTTAGTAGAAATAACTCAGACATCTAATATTTTAAACTTTAGAACTTATTAATTCTATCATTGCATTTGCTCTATGGGATTTAGCTATTTAGATGAATTCTTTTGTGATATTTGCTTGTATATTATGTCTTATTACCATTCATTTACTCCTGCTATATTATATAAATTAACTTTAACTGAATAAAAGCAGAACTATTTAACAAATTTAAGACTTTTATGCCTAACCTCTTTGTGTTATCTATCTTAAAATGTTAGAAGTTGCCTAAGTCAAGTTTACATTTTGTAAGCTTTAAAGCTGAAAAAATAATAATTATTGAAAAATAACTTTGATTATCAGCAGAGAGCTAGAAATCAATTAAGAATAGAAGATAAGAAGCGTTGCATCGGTTAAGCAAGATAAGATTAAGATATAGTAAAGTTTTTATAAAATAGCGGGCGAATAGAGATAAAATAAATTGAACATTACATTAATTTTCTTCCAATTTTAACCGAAAAATACTAGTTAGATATCCTAAATGTTCTAAAGCAAAAGTTATTCAGAAAAATGAGAGATATTAGTTGGAAAAATTGCACTGATATAAATACTTATCTTAGCTTATTAATTTACTTAAATTAGATCTTAAGTATAAAATCTAAATAATAAATATAAAGGACTTAATTCCCTACAAATATATTAATTAAAAAGCTATAATATATTTAGTTAAGTAAATACTTTATAATTGAGGCTAAAACATAGCTAAGCTATATAGCTTCTAGTATATATTAATAACTAGTTAAATTCTAAAAAATATATTAAATTTATAATAATTTAAATTACTAAAGTTAAGTAATATCTAAATGTAATAAACTTATATATATTTACAATGCTAACTTTCACTAAGTAAAATTGAGGAGATAGGATTAAATTATTTAAGTAAAGATTTTATATTAATTTTATATTATAAATTATTCTTAATAGACAAATCTATCTCATTTTTATAAAATAACTGTATATCTATGTTTAACTAATTTTACAAATTCCTTTATTATTAAGAACCTTTCTTTTGATTGACTAACTTGCTTATTTTTTCAAACCAACAAATATGGATCAAGTAAGATTAAAAATTCTCTTAGTTTAATTAAAAATATAGGAGATAAAGTGTATAACTTTACCCGCAGTTTTAGATAAATATAGTAATAATTATGCATGACAAGTGTTTCAAACGTTAATAGTTATTTAATTTATGTTTCATACTTTTAGTGTGCTTGTCTCTTTATATTACATATATCAAAAAAGTATTGTTTGCTAATTTTAAGCCAAAGTTTTAATAATTACTAGCTATAAATATACTTATATTTGATTCTTTAGAATTTAAAATTATAATAGAGTTTTAGATAAATTTCACATTGAAAGAATAGTATCTTAGCAAATTTAGTTAACTGGAAGCACTAGAATCTATAAATACTTATATATTAGATAGTTAATTGGATATTAATATTCTAGATAGTGTATTATAAATAGAAGATAGTAATATACAGTTATTTCATTAATCAAAATTACCTATTAATTAAAATTATATATTAAGAGTATAAAGAGTGTAATTATAGCATTCGAGAGGTTTAAGTCCATTTAAATATCCAATATCATTGATCAATAAATATTCCAATAAAGCAACTATCATTTTAACTTGAGAAATCTAAGATTTTTATAATATTTCCTTACTTTTATCAAAATTAAGTATATAAGAATGATATTATTATTAAGGCTTATAAAAGTTTTAGGCTGCTATTAATTCATACTTATTCCTTCCCTAAAATCAAGCTCTTTTTAGTATTTATAGCAGTTAGTTGAATAAAAGCATATAAAATTTAGAATCTTCCATGTAGAATGAAGTGATAGTCACTAGGATGAAGAAAGTTTATATAATATCTATTATATTTAGCAAACTTAAATTAACTAATAATCTTTTTAGGCTTAGAAAACTTTTATAAATAAGAGAGAGTAGAGTGTTAAGATAGATACAAATGGATTATCAAACTACTTGTTAGAAAAGGACTGAAATTTGACTTAAGAAGGGCATTTATAAATTTAACGAAAAATATGAATAATTTGAGGATGTAATTAAAGAAGGTCTAACTAAGTAAAACTCTAAAGTTAAGATCTGCATATATGACTAATAAATCTGAATAGTTAGAGAGTATACCCTAATTTTGCAAAGTGTAAAAAATTTAATTTAAAAGATATTTGACTTTAGAAATTATTCTAAATGCAAATTTATAAAATAATCAATTAGCTAGAAGATTTAAACCAAAAACAAAAATCATACAATTTACTGAAGGAAAGAGATTATCTAAGTATTAAAGGGATGTAAACTCAGAGATACTAAAGAAATTTAAAAAAACGATTGAATTTAGCATTATATTTAAGAAAGTACCTAGATTTATCTTAAATCATTTTAGAAATTTCAACTTCGTTTAGTATCTCAACAAAGCCTATTCTTTTAAATCAATAAATACGAAATAACTTGGTAGTAAAGACCATCTTCTGTATCTCAAAATATCTTTCAGCAAAAAATTTCAATAATTAAACATTTTTCCTCTGTATTAACTGTAATAAATTAAAAAAGAAGTATTTGATGCTTAGCAAGAACTAAATATGAAATTAAGGATTATGAAAATTTAAATTTAATAAAGAGATATTGATAACTACTATAAAAATAAAAATCTAACAAACTATTATTAACTGCGGCTATCTTCAAAACATTATGAGTATTAAAGTAAGCAAAAAAATTTACTATATAGTGATATAGTTGATTGATTGAAAAATAAATAAACATAGAACTGAAAAAAGAACTAAGGGAGAGTATTTTTCTAAGAAGATTTAATATTTAATATTAGAATTATATAATCCTCAAAAATTAAGTTCTGCAATTTTTAATTTAATATTTGATTAAAGCAAGCAAATGATTATAGAAAAGTGTAAAAAGTATAATAAAAATTCTTAGATTAATGAAATTTAAAAGATAGATGCTTTATTTTAAAAATATATTGATTAATGAAATATAATAATGAAATGTAGCTTTTCTATTGGTATAAGTATATTGTTTTATAGTCTACAAATAGAGTTTTATTTAATCTAAAAGGTAAATTTAAGGATTAGCTTCTATTTATTATTAATAGTTTAAATTTTAAATGGTTTTTATGCCGCTACTAACTTTACTTTCATTAAAGTTTTAAAGTTGATTGTATTATTAATGAATTAAATTCGTTAATATGCTATTCTTTCAGTGTAAAAGTAATCTCTATTCCAATTTTGATTCTGAAGAATAATTAGATGTTTATGTTCTTTAAATATAGAGTTATGAAGATATAAGAATATAAATATTGCTATTATAAATTGCTTTGTTTTATCACTATCTTATCTATTCTCAATCTTAAAGGTATATCTAATAATATTTTTCTAATCTTAGAATGTAAAGCTTAAGCTAGAAATCATCTTTTATCTATAAACTGTAATTAAACTTATATGCTTTATCTCTTATCCTTCTAGCTTGCTTTCTTAATTAAAATAACAGAACTTTGAAGGATATTTAGCAAGTTAGTTAATCTAAAGCATGACTCTTAGTAACTAAGGATAATCTGTGACTTTTTAGTTAAAGAAGTGATTTAATTTTACAAAATATACTAATAAAAAGGATATTTAAGTTAGGTTAATTTATTAAAGCTTCTTATAATTTATAAATATTTATTCTTAAAACTCATTCCTATTTATACTAAACCCTATTTATAGATATTTTTGTATAAGCTTTTAAGTGTCTATCTAAGAAGCTAAAATTGCAAGTTAATTATATTTATATTTAGCAGATTAAAATAATGAGCATACCACTGGTATATTTGCTTGCTAAGTTTAGGATTTATTTATATTTTATTAAAATATACCTGAAGATATAAAGTTTAGACATATTATAACTTTAGAAGAGCCATGCAAAGTATATATAAAGGAATCACTCAAATAAAAGAAAATAAGCTATATTAAAGCTTTAATTTATATAATTGCATGGAATATCCTTTTTTATATTAATTAATGCGATTTGGACAAGTCAATCAACTATCTATTTAAAAAATTAATAAGTTAAGATAAGTATAAGCTGCTATTTTTAAACCAAAGCTGATTTTATTCTGAATAGTTTTTACTTTTAATATTAGGAATAATTGCTACTTATGGAAGAGAAACAAAAGAATATTTGTTTATATTGACTAAGTGGCTTATGTAAAGGGACAAGCTGTAATTATTTGAATAAAGCCTGAAGTTAACTAATTATTAATTAGGAAGGCAATAAAATTTATAATTATTTGTTCATTATTCTATGAGCAACTTATTTGATATAAATGAATCTGCTTAATCAGGGGAACTCTAGTTCTAAATTTCTTTTATTTTTATAAAAGTATATTAAGCACTAGAATCATTAGTTACTTTGCTTTAAAGTTAAAATGATGGTAACTTGACTTTTAGAAATAAAAAAAACTATGATATATAGAGTAAACTAACAATAAATACATAAGTACTTAATTTAAATTTTAAGATGCATTAGTTATTTCTACTTTTATCTTTAAATGAATAATTAGAATTTCTCAGTTCTTTATAGTTGTATCTAATCTGTCTTTAAAGATAATTAAGCAATGCCTTATTTCAATTTATTTAAGAGAGCATTGTATCTATATTAAATAATTAAAGGCTTTATTATTAAGATGTAAGAGCTATTTTTATCATTGTTTTCTTAAATATGCTTTAGTGATAATATTAAATAAGTGAGTCTTATACTAAGTTTAATAGAAATATTGAGTATTTTTATGAAACTTCAATCTCAAGTAAAATTCTATTATATAAAAAATACCACTCGCACATTATAGATGATTGCTTTTCATTTGGAATACTTAGAAAAATATTTAAGACTTTGAAGCAAATCTTTCTTCTCATTGCTGTTTATACCATTATTTTGTTTAATTTAATTTTTGATAAGAGTATTTGAGATGAAATGATAACTAACTATTGCTTTGAATCTAATAATTATATTTACTAATCTTAGTTAATAATCAAATATAATTATAATTTACCTTTGTAAAATCTGACTGTTGGCTACTTGGCTTTTAATAAAATAATGTAAACTTAAATATGCAAGCATTAATAGTTATAGTAGTAGACTTATTATATACTAGCTATAAACTTGCAAAAGTAGATATTTAATAGAATTCATTAGTACTATTATCTCTATCTCTATTCCCTAATGCTAAAAGAGACTTTCCTTACATTTAATTGTATTTAATTTAAATGAGTATTCTTTAAATTATCTCACTTTAATTTATGTCTTACCAATCAAAAGTATAACTACCTAACAAATTAAAAGATAAGTTTATCAAAAGATGCTTTTTATTTATAAGTCCTTACTTTAATTACTTCTTTGAGTGCAAAACACTGTTTATTTCTTAACTAAGTATAATTAAGTATACAAGTTATAAATGCCAAATAAAAAGACTATAAATCTAAATAGAGTTCTATTTTATAAATGCTTAACAAATTAACTCTCAAACCACTCAAAGTTTAGGTAGAACATTTATTCCAAGTGAGATAAACCATTTTATTATAGCTTTTTATTTAATATTTATGCAATAGAGATTTAAGATGCTAACCTTCAATTTAAACTCATACAATTATAAAAGTTTATAAACCAATCAATTAAACTATTTAAATGACTCCTATAAATTCAAGAGTTCATTTCTGTTTATAATAAAAATGCAAAAAAGTAGACAAAGCCATAAAGTAAGTTCAACTTCTTTATGTTGAACTTACTAGGGCCTTGGAAGAGCAAGCGCTAATAGGATGCTTTCCTAATTCAATTCAGAATAAGGATGCAATTCCTCTATAGGTTAAGAAGAAAAACATTTGAATCATTAATCTGAAAGGAAATAACAAGAGAAGGGTTATTAACTTACTGAAACTTAGAAGCTTAATCATTTAAATGAAAGATCCGATTTTAATAAATAAAATCACACATGTAAAAAAAATTCCCCTGAGAAATAAAAAGAATTAGGGTAATTTATTTTAGGAAGAGCAAAGAATCTTACATAAAGTAAGAATTAATAAAAGGAAATTACGAGCGCAATTGTGTAGAACTTAGCATCTACTAAACTTAAAAAGAGTAGTTTTAGCTATACAAATTTGAATACCTTGCAAGACGTTCGTGCAAGCAAAGCATCTAAAAATGATTGGATATTCTATTAGTAGAAACAATAAAATCCATCATTACTTTATTAGTACTCCTTTTCAAGTCTAGGTACAATAAGTGAAGAAAGCACGTAAAGATCTTAGTCAAGTTAATAATTATCTCCTAGCGAAAGAAATTTCACTAGCTTATCACTTCATTTATATGAAAATGAAGATAAAATTGAGTAAGAGAGTTCTTAGAAAAAAATTTAGGAAGAATCAAAATAAGTGAAGCTATTAATCTCCTTCTTAATAATTTTGGCGCTTTTGTACTTATACTTAATAATCGTAGTATGAAACAACTCACTACGCAAACTTTAAATAAATTTTTTAGTTTAATAATAAAATAAAATTTTAGCGTAATATCTTCTATTTATATTTCAAGTTATCCATATGATCTTAAGACTTTGTTTTAAGCTGTATTTATGTTTCATAATAAAACATTATAAAGTAATTAACTTTAATTTGTTAAATTATAAATTCATACTTTTTATCTAATTCTATATAGATTATTAAAAACAAGTAAGAACAGAAGGTAAAAAGATAAAATAGATAAAGTGTTAGAGTGTTAAAACTTGTTATAGAGCTCTCATACTCATCTTCTATAACTAAATTAAGTCTTTTATATCAATTTAATAAATGTTAAATTTAAGAAAAATGACTAAAAAGCTAAAGTGATAAAAATACTCCAATTTATTAGATTCTCCTTTTTATAAATCTTGAAACTAAAAATATTTAAATAAAGAAAGCCCTTTCATTAGATTATTAATAGGGGTATAAATTATCTAATATGATTTATCTATTAATAAGAGACTTTTTAAATTAGTTTCCTTTACTTTGAAGATACTTATTTAAGTCTATAAACACAAAGAAAAAGTTCACTCTTACACTTTAAAATTTTCTTTAACTGTCATGCAACTTTACGTTCCATATGAAGGTATGATTCCTAAGAAACAGAAATAGAGTTCCATCGAAAGAAAAAGAAGATAATTAATTGACTTTTTTAAATAGTAAATTAATTTTAAATTTGAAGCATCTTTAAGAAAACTTGAAAGAGATAAGCTTTACATGATTTAAAGCTTTAATTATTTATTAGTAAGCTAAATTTTATATCTATTCTATGTATGCTATGATTTTAAAGCCTTAGCTTATTTAATTAAAAATAGATTTATATCATACATTTAATTCCAAATTTTATAATTTTATTGCTAACTAGAAAGATATAATATTAAAGGTATATGGCTATACATAATTGTATGTTCTATTTTATCTTCGTATATTCATTTAAATATTCAGGATATTAATTATAAAAGCCAATCTAATTTATAATTATAAGCTAAGATGCTGCTATGCTAAGCTTTAGTTCTAAATGTTCTTAATTTATATTTTTTACCTAGTAAATTTATTACTATTAAGCTGCTTGACTCATTTAACTTAAAAGAATGATGATTATTTATTATTTACTTTTCTTTAATAGAATGCTAGTTTAACTTTAGTAACTTATTAATTTGGTTTAGGAGCATTTCTAGTTTGACTGTAGAAATATATAAGACAATGCTCCAGCTAATAAACAAAGATTAATAGTAATGGTATAATATAAAGCTTTTTCCTATCTTTATAGCATTTATAGGAATCAATAAGCTTGATATCTTTAAGAGATATATAAAATGAATTAAATCTAGTTAAAGACTAGAATTTAATAAAATTTAAGTTATATTATAAGAAAATAAATCTTTATAAATCTCTCTTTGCCTTTAAAGCTAAAGCAGGATCAAATGTCAAATGGTTCGCATTATTTTATAGTTATTTTATAAAGGAGTTTGAAGCACATAAAATGCTTTTTCTAAAGATATTTAAGCATAAAGAAAAAATAAATAAGAAATCTTTTAAAGCGTTAAGTATAAGTGTAAAAAGTAAGATAGATGTTTCATATTAAGCTGATATCGATGTTTTTAAGCTCAACGAAGAAAACTTTAAAAGCTTTAATTTCAATTTGAATCAATAGAAGAATAAAATGAAGATATAAAAACTATTATATCTACAAGAAACTCAAAGCAATACATTTCTTTAAAATTTATTTTTTGTGCTTTCCGAAGCATTCAAAAGCTTGGAATCCATCAAAGTACAAGCTATAAAGATATGAGCTTGTACAAAAATGAGCTTATTAACGATAAACTAATAGAAACTAGCTTTGAATTGCTAATGTTTAGTAAGTCTCTTTATAAGCTTTTATATCTCTCTTTCAAATAACTATATTCTTCAAAGCTATTTTTAAGATTATATGGTTTGCAGGATGTATTTAATTACAACTACCTTAGTAGTGATGTAAAGTGTTTATAAAGCAAAAGGATTTTAGTTAAAATTAGAATATAATAAACTAAAATAAATAAAGGAAAGAGTAACCTTAATAGAAATATCTACTTCTTATACTAGATAAAGTTTAAAAACATAGCTCTCATATGTTTTCTAACTATTGTTACTATATAATTTATTTTTAATTAACCATTTCTAAAATCTCAAATTTAATTTCCTTGTCAAATAAAACATTTAAGTTATAAGCTAAATTTATTTATCAATAATAGCCTTTTTATTAATTGAGATATAGCTCATAAGATTAAGAGAATTAATAACTTATTTAATTAGCTAAATTCTAAAATATTTGCTATAAAATTATATTATTTTACATAAGTTAAAACTTAAAAGCTTAGTATTAGCTTATTAATACGATATCATATCTTTAAAGCAGATGGACTTAGATATTAAAAATTGTGTTTAGAATATAATAAATCTGAGATAAGTTAGAAGATAATAATTGCTAAGTTAAATAATTAAGCTAAACTTAATAAAATTTAAAAATGTATATAATGGTAGGACTTTAGTAAATTATAGTAAGGTTAGAGAGAATAAGATAAAAAGCAAAGCAACTTAGCTTAGAATATATACAATATGCCAAATATTTTAGATCAACTATATTTAGAATGATATTAGATAGAATACAAATTTAGCATAATATCCAATTATCTTAATTTATAGAAATTAATTACGAAATAATTGTTTATAACTATTTTAGCTTTACTATTGAATGCTACATTCAAAACTCATTCATCTAAATCAATATATTTTACATTTTCATTTAACTTAAGCATTTTAATGATAGTCATAGATCTTCTAAAATTCTAGATTATAAACACTAAATTTATTTAAAGTTTATTTTAACTACTAACTTTAGTTTATTTGCTATATGAGTCTTTAAAATTTAAAAGCTTTAGGTTTCGGCTATAGTTGTGAATCTGATTTGAATGAACTCTAAATAATCTTAAATAGAAAATTATCATCCAAGAAATTAAAAGTTTATTAAAGAAGATTTAAGATATTAATAGATAAAAGAATGATGCTTCATTTCAATTTGGGTAATAAACATATTAAAATTAGGAAAAATAAAATTCAATAGACCAACATAGCTCAAGAACTTTAAAAAATAATTGCATAAAATACAATAAATAAAATAGAAATATGAGAGATTATCTAAACACTAACTAACACACACATAAATTAATTCAAGGCTAAATAAATGAAATTCTTTAATTTAAAAGTCAAACTTGCCAAGGAAATATTATAAAGATTTGATTGCAAATATTGGAAAATAATAAGCAAACAAAAAGAAAACTAAACATTTCTTTAAAATAATAGAAATTTAAAGGAAGAAAGTCTTTAAGTGAAAACTTATTAAAAATATTTCAGAAGTTATTCAATTAGAATAATATTTATGAACTGCAGAAATGATCTAAGTCTAATGTTAATGAAGAGTTTTTACAGAAATTCTAAAGAAAAACATTTAAAAGTTTATTGAGAAAGTTAATATTAAATGTATTATGTAGTTTATAAGAAAATAAAAATAAAGCAGTCTTTATACAAAAAAAGCATACTAAGTTTTAAACTAAAAACGTAAAGAACATACAAAATTTCAGGAACATTTTTATATTATCTTTAAGAATTAAAGAGAATGATAAATATTTAAGAGAGATATAATTAACACTCTAGTAACAAAAATAAAAATTTGCGTTTATTTAATAAATATTTCATGAAATTTAGTGTTATTGTAAAAGCTTTTCTTCAAATGTACATTCAATTTATATTTGGACTAAAGTAAGCAAAATTTTTATTTTATGAAATTAAATTTAACCAAAAATTATTATCTTGATTCCAGAAAATATAGTTGGAAATTACATAAAAAAGAATAAAATCAAGGACCAATAGATTTCTTAAAGAAATCTTAAAGAAAAGGAAGCATTTTATCTTTATCCTTATATTATATAAAATTAAATTAAAAAAATATATAATTAAATTGTCTTAAAATTTAATATAAATAATTGAAAAGTTATTTTTGATAGAATATAACTAAATTTATAGATAAATGATTAGATAATTTTGAAGGAAATATATATTTCTATCAGAATAAAATTTTAATTTCCCCAAGAGCAATTATAATAAGCTTGATGTATTACTAAAATTTATTAATTATATAAATATTATTGCATAAATTTTATTTTTATAACTATGAGAAATTATTTTATATTTCTACTGCAAATCTCATTAAATGTAATATTTTAATATTCTTTTTTTAAGGATTATTTCTTGACTTTTATAATGCATTATTAATAATTTAAACTCCTCTTAATTTAATTTCTAAAGATTTTATTTATATTAAAAGTATTTTAATTCAATTTCTATACTCTCGTTATAATTTTTTAATGTATAAAGTTTATCTTTAATAATTCCCTAAAGTATTTGATTATATCTCTACTTTATAATATTTGAATGGTTTTAGCACTTGCTTTTTATTAATTTTTAGATAAAATAATGTTAGATAATAATAAGTCTTTAATTTGAAGTATTGATTATAATTTCTTTATCTTTTCTACTATATTTTAAGAATTTTATTTAAGTATTTTCCATAAAATTTATCTATTCAGCATAATCACAATCCCTTTCTTCTAAATCTTTTTCTTATATAAAAATAAAAATTAGATTTTATATTTTAGCAAGAAATTATATAAGTTAAAGAACGAAATAAAGGTAAATGTCTGATGCTTAGATCAGTTTTGCTGAATTTTATTCAAGAGTGTAATTGATTTGGCTGGAACAGAGTCAATATATTTCTTATTAATAATTTTTAAAGTATCTATTTTATCTGATTAAATAAATTTTACGATTTTATATTTTCATTACCTCTACTTTTAAGAAATAATTCTATTAATAATAGTTTCAAGGAAAAACCTAATAAAGAAAAAATAAAATATAGACTTTGAAACTGAATCTATTTCTCATAAAGAGACTACAGATACAGAAAAGGTACACAAAAGATATAGTAAAATATTCCATAATTGCGACTGCAAAGAGCAAAATTTAAAAATTTAAATGTTTTGATTAAGAAAAGATTTAAAAGAGCATCTAATAGACTTACAAAGTAATTTGATTAAAAGAAAGAAATGCTAAGAATCTTAAAATTCCTTTAATATAATTCTAATAAAAAATTGGATTTGAGACTTAAAATGTATAAATTATTCTTTCTTTTTTAATTTTATCTAGTAATATTTTTAAGTCTTTCCTTCTTTTGTATATCTCAGTTTTTTAATTTCCTTAAGAAAAAAGAATATAAATTTTTTTAAAAGATACTTACCAAAAAAGATGGAAAAGGAATAAATAATTTGTAATTAAGAATAAATTACATTTATCTTAATTTACAGAAGAAAATCCTTCCTTCTTCTGACTTTAAGATAAACATTTCTTTTTGCATATCATACTAGCTTTATTTGAATGAGAACTTTAAATATTTCTATTTTTTTATTTTTTTTATTTATTTAGCTTTAAATTATATAAATTAGTAAAATTAAAGTTTAAGAATAGCAAATGAAGTGATGTTTAGATTTAATTCAAATGCAAGATTAAAATAAATGCTTAGAAGAGTCAAAGTTTAAATACTTTTATATTTATTTTTGAGAAATGTCAAGCATTAGAAAGATAATTTATTAAAAGATTTAGAACTAAGTTTAAATAGGAAAAATTATTTAAAGAAGCAAAGATGAATTATTTTGGATAAAAAATAAATATACCTATAATTGAATTTCTAGGATTTTTAAGTTTATTTATAAATTTTTATTCAAGATATCTTTCTTGTTTATGTATTACTTTATTTATCATAAATAAATAAGATTAGAGAACATTTAGTACCTAAATGGCAAGCAGTTCTTTAATAAAGATTTTTAAAAATAAAAAATTCTTTTATGAAGTCTTCTTCAATGCTATAATTCCTTTATGAGTCTTGTTTTCTATAGTACCGTTATCGAAATGATCCCTAAGAGACCTTAGTATCTGGCATTTTTCATCATTAACGTTACTTGATGCCTCTTCAATCTTGTCTTCTCTTGGCTCCTACCAAGATTCTTGTTCGGTTCTTCGCCCTTTGGTACTTCCTTGTACTAGATGTTAAGTAAATTTAAGTTAGAGGTTGCTCCTTCTTAATGATTTATATATAATAAAAATAGAATTTAAGGTAAAGTTATATTTGAGGTAGTAATGTTAAATTTATTTAAACAATAAAGAATAATTAAAAGAATTAATTAATATAAAGCAACAATAGTTAAAAAATATATATTTAGACTTAGAGTAGCATAAGTGGATTTTAAACTTAATTATACAATTAGCTTTGTCAATCTAGCGGATTTAAGAAATGTAGACAGCTTATAGATTTATTTAAAGTAAGTTATTTTATAAATCAATTTTATTATAGAGCGCGTAGCACTCTCGTTGGTCCGCAGCTCTTTAAAAAATGTTTCATACTGACAAAAATGTTTGTTACTGATAAAATTATCAGATACTGGTAGACCTTGTTCAATACTGGTATAATTATTCAGTACTGATAAAAATGTTCAATACTGATATAATTTAAGAATACTCGTAATCTTTTCTACTTGTTGGAGGTCCAAGGACATGGCAGGATTGTGTCTCATTGCATCACCAAAGCAGAGGACGACATGTGTCAATTATGGGTACTTAACTTCCTCAACCTCTGATGAAGATGACCTTGTTGCTCACCTTCGAACAATGAGCAAAGCAATATTATATGATAATTTAGTATCAAGGATTTTTATATAATAATTTTTTAAGTTAAACTGAAAAATAAAACCATCAAAAGAAAGATTGTAGAATGAAAATATTAAAAGAAACTTAAAGCAATACACTTCTTAAAATCTAATATCTTTTATACAGGCCTAATCAATTATAAATCTAAAAATTAATTCCGAAAATAGAAACACCAACTCTTAAATGGTAAGAGTTTTTATAAAATATAAGCTTAATAACTATCTTATAATAGTAATATAATCATTTTAATTATTAAAATATAATTATTTTTAATTTAACTAATAAGAGATAATAATATAATAAATAATTAAAGTGATACCACCTTTCATTAGGATCATCACTGATATAATGTTTATAAATGTTAAAAAAAAGTATTCTGGATATATTCTTCATAGTCTTCTTCTGTCTTATGCTTCATTATTACATATCGACTATTACTTTTTTCTCCAGGTTTTATTTAGGGATTTGGTTAAAATCTAGTTCTTTTCCAATTATTTACTAGGGTCTAAATCATATATTTTCTTCAGGACCGATTTACTAATTTTTTACGTTTGTTAACTTAAGTCTATAAACTTTACCCTCTTGAGTAACATACAATCTGCTTAATTTATTCAGTGTTTTTTAAATTCTTTTTTTCTCTTCATTTTGTTTATTTTAATATTTCCAGCATTGTCTTACAAAATGACTAGGTTTTCTGCAGAACCAGCATTTAGGTTTTTCCTTCATTCTATTTCTTTTTGCTGGCTATATATTCATAGGATCGTTGTGAGAGAGATTTTTAGAAACAGACTCTCAGTAATCTCAACGAATTAATTTAATTTTTCTTCTGTCTGCTTGATTCTCTAGTTAAATTCTAATAACTAAGGATGATTGCTGAGTTCAGTCTTGTAGTTACTATTTTCTTATCTTAGTGTGTTCACGTTATTGATCAGGCATTAGATTTATTCTTTCAGTGAATTAAGTTGTATGGAAAGTTCGTTATTATCATTTTGCATTTTTTAGAGGTTTTCAAAAATTATTTTCTGAGGATCTAATAAATCTTAGGAAGAAGAGTGAGTTAGTTAAAGCTAAGACGTGGTTAGAGATGATGCTTCAGGTTTTCTCTCCTACTCTGAGGAGGTGGTAAAAAAACCTTTCTTGAAGCCAGTCATTTTTTGTATATATAATAAAATAAGTCAAGAAAACAGCTACTTACTAATTTAATTTACATACTAGATAAATTTAAATATAATATAATTATATTTCCTAGTTTAATTTTAATTTCAACTATAAAAGTTTTTGGACCGGAAATTCCTTTCCGATTGCACGACCCGACGCTCTCTTTTTATGGAATAACGGGGATATCCTGTTGTGCTCCAGGCACAGCTGCTAGGGAGCTCCATCGCTATGAGCAGTCAGGCTTCAAGCCCCTACTAAGAGCGGATAATCTCAAAGACAGTGTTCCCTTCAGAAAACGACTCTGACCAGGGACTTTCTCAGCGACAGGAAAGGAACTTGTTCCTAGCCATAAAACCAGAAAGTGTCGTCACGAAGGTCATTCTCAGCTCCCACCATCTTTTCAATTATTATATTTCCTAGTTTATAATCTTTTATTTATCTTTAATTAAAATTCCTTAAATCTCTAGTTCTATTTTCTTTAAAATTTTCCATCTAAATTAAGAAATTTCTATTGGCAAAGATTTCATAAGGGCTATTATTTTACTCGTAATTTTGGACTGACTTGAGGGGATCGATGGATTAATCAGGATTTTTAAAGTTAGAATACCCAGATATTCGCTACAGTTATAAATATCTCTACAACTGGGAGTGTTCTTAGATACAGTGGCGACAAACTTCTCTTTTGAATATAATTATATTAACCTCTAATGAAAAATGTGCAGTTAGATTAAGTCTGAGTGAGAATAAAAAGTTTCTAATTTTTTGGAACTTAAAAATTGAGTATTGAAAGAATTATTTGAACGTGTTGAACATATAATAAAAAATAAAAAGATTGAAAAAGAACAATAGCAAGTTTAAGTGCCACTAAAATTAGCAATAAAATATTAACTAAAAACTTATATCCTAAGGAATATTTTAATATCTTTCATACATTTGAAGCACCAAAAGCTAAAAATCTTAAAACCAGAGAATGAAGAACTGAAATAAAAAGATAGATGTCTAAGTAATTAAATTATCTTAGTTATATTTAAATTTATCTATTATAAGTTACTTTAATAAATCATTTATACTATTTATATACCTTTAAATATACGTATAAGTATCTTTAACAACTAAACTTATACTAACAAATTAAAAAAAATATGGCATAAAGATAAATCATAATAAAGGCTTTATAATATGTAATAGAAAACAAGGTTAATATTAAGAAAAATAAAAGGTAAAATATAAATCTTGGACAAAATAAATTGCTTATTTTATCAATATTTTATAAAGTCTCAACTTTAAAGAGATATAAATAAATATTTTGCTTATATGAAATATGAATATTATATACTAAATGTTGCGATTGATATATTTCCTAGGAATTTTTTTAATAATAAAGGGATAATTTCATAATTCTTCAAATGTAGATGTGCCATTATTTTATAGAACCTATACACGAATCAATTTTAAAAAAGATAACTAATATAATTCGATATTATCAGATTCCTTACTAATATAATGGTAATTAACGCTTACTAGTAGTTATTATAAAACTAAATAGTGTGTCGCTATCTCTTTAATTTTATTAATGAAAGCTTTTTCAAGTAGAGACCTCTAGTTCTTTTTTTTTACTTTTTTCCTAATTTAAGAACGAAATTTAAATTTGGCGGCTTCAGGAGTAGTTCTTCATTTACACTTAGATAAAGGTCACTAGAAATAATGCGGCATCCTTATTCATTGATAGATTGAATTATCCGGTTTAGCATCAGTATGCGCTTGACGACAGGTAGCCCATAGCGACGGAACTTCCTGACTCAGACATCCAAATATCAACTGACTATTCCTCACACGCCCCCTGTAATCGTTAGTACTTTAAGACCGTATATTAGGAGTTATGGTTGATCAAGGTGCTGAGCTTCCAATCAGAATAGATAAAACAATTTTAGTTTAATAAATAAAAAATTATAAAATTAACTTTTCTAATAATTAAATCTTAAGAAAATTGAATAAGCTACAATAAAAGTTAGTAATTAAACTTAGTAATTTTCTTTGAAAATTTTAATATTATATATATAAATAAATGGGGAGGAGCAATCCTCAAACTGAAACTGATTTAAACTCTGGTACCAGGAAGTACCCCATAGGTGAAGATCCAGCCAAGAGAAGACAAGACAAAATCGAAGAGGCATCAAGTAGTATTAATGATGAAAAATGCCAGATACTAAGATCTCTTAGGGTAGCATTCCAATAGCGGCCTTATACAAGGCAAGGCTAGCACTATGGAAGACTTTAGCAAGGAATTTTTAACTTTAAAAATCTTTATTAAAGAGCTGCGCACCATTGAGGTGCTACGCGCTCTATAATCTCATTTATTTATATATAGAACAATACATAAGTAGCTTATAATTTTGACCTATTTTAGCATTTTATTATTAATTTGAAGGGAATTTGCTTTAAAATATAATACTAATACTTTAACTTAAAGGAGAACTTGAATTATCTTAATATAGCACTTTTAAACCAAAAAATGATTTTCTTTTATAGTATCTACTAAAAGGTATAAGTCGAGATAGAATTATATCCTAATTAGACAGTTTAATCAACTTAAAGCTAGAAATTTTTTTAATAATTAATATAAGTCAAGTAAAGGAATATATTGTGCTTATTCTTAGATTTAAGCAAAAAGATTAGATCAAACTGGTTTTATTTAATTCAGATGAAAACCTTAATAAATAAACAAAATGAAAGCTATTTAATTTTCCTAATTCATAAAGCAAAAATAAAGAACTATTCAGAATTAGAATATTCAATTTACCAAATAATCCCGAATTATTAAGGTAATAAACTAATTATCAAGTTGAAAATTTAAGAATACAAGGTATTTTAATAAAAGAAGATTTTTAAGAAAAATTAAGCTTTAGCAAGAAATAAAAGTTATTTTTAAAATATATGGTTCAAAAGTTACTTTTAAGATATTTAATATATTCAATTGCTTATAAAATAAATTATAAAAAGGAAATTAATTTTAGATATAATGAAAATTTAGAGTGAAGGAATGAGATATTAAATATTTGGAGACTAATTCAAGCGTAAATAAAATTTAACCTTATATTTAATAAAAAAAATTAGAAAAAAAAATTTAGCCGAAAGACAAATTTAAAATAATAATATGACTTCTTAAATTTTTGATTAAAATAATTAATAGAAACATAATTTTTCTAAATTATATAAATAAGCTTCAGATTTTTTTTAATTTATATTAAATATAATTAAGTATAAAAATTGAAAAATTAATCTTATATTTTCTCCAAAGTTTAAAAACTAAAAAATAGTTTCCTATTAAGTAGTTATATTCCTCTAATTTTATATTGTGAAAATTATCTAATTAAAATTTTAAAACAAATCAAGATAATAATAGTAATGAATTATAATGATTCCACCTTTCAATCAGGTTCATCACTGTAAATTTTATTAGTTTTGTTTAATATTCCAATTCCAGTCTTCTTCAGGATCATTTTCTTTTAATACATATCTAGATGTACTAAGTTAACCCTTTTTTATTAAAGATATCTTGCTTCAGTCAAATTTTATTTCAATCTAATTTTAATTTCTTCTTTGTTTAGCATGAGAAATTTCCATCAAGATTCCATTTCTTATGTACATCTTTTTTCTGGATAATAGTCTTTCTGTAGTACAGCATAGATAACTTATGGATTTCCATAACTTAAAGATTTCAAGATTTTATTTTTATTAGAAATATGACCATATTTCCTGTAATACCAGCATTACTTTCTATTCTTTGCTATCGGAATTTTTGCTGGTTGAAGATTCGGTTCTCATTTATGGGGTTATTTTTTGTTGTATTTTTAGTAATAAGCTTTCAGTCAACTCCATTAAATGTTTTAATTTTGGTTTCTATTTGTTCAATTCTCAGACTGACTGATTGAGAATTTTCATCTTTTAGTATTTATGTTTAGAAATCAGGTATTCGATTTTTCCTTCTGGCTCTGATAGGTTTCTTAAAAGTTTAAAATTCTCCTATTGCATAATTTTTAGTTCCTAAAGTATATTTTACTAATCGTAATTTAATTAGGAACGGATCCTGTTTATTTTGCTTGCTTTATATGTAGAGATTTAAATTATTAATGCATTATAAAATAGATTTAAAGAATATTTTTAAACACTTTTTTAAAACTATTGATATGAAAATTATTTTATATATAATGAATATCTTATAAGATTTATTTTTTCTCTATATAATACCATAGTAGTAATTCACTTTCCTCTTATAGTATTTTTATTAAATTTTAGATTATACTTAAAAGTATTTCTAGTATAGTAATTACATTCTTTAATAATCCTATTTCCATTTGTTTAGATTATCCTTTATACATGCTTAAATTAGTAGATTATATATTTATTAAATGCATCTATTTTGATTTTAGATATCTACTAATTCTATTTTGCATATAAGTTCAAAAAATAAATTTTAAGTTCAACATATTCAAAAAGAACAATGTAAATTGAAGTACATACCTAAAGCAAATAACTGATATTTAGATTTGTTGTAGCATTTTATTCGAGAATGTAATAGATTTAATAGAAACAGAGTAAAAGCCTTTCTTTTTAGTTTTTTTTAGATATTAAATTTACCTAATTATAAAAAAAACTTTCAAGCTTATATTTTTTAAATGAAGAGAACTAAGAGCTTTCTGAAACAAATACTAAGACCAGAATAACTAATCCTAAATTAGCTTCAGAAACAATCTGATCTGAGTAATAGACTGGAAAAATTAGAAAAGAAGATAGACGAACAAAGGGAGATCCAATGATGATCGAAGAGACCAAAACGAAGACTAAGATTAAACAGCAAAAAGTAGTGAAGAAATGTTATTTCTGTAATTCGACAGAACACTTGTGAAGACGCTGAAAGAAATTCCAAAATTTAAAGACTTAGTATTGGAATAAATAAAGAAGAATAGAAGTACAGCAAAGGAAGAAAAAACAAATGCAGTAGAGATAAATCAGAGAAAAATTGTACTTAAATGAATTAGGATACATTTACAAGAGAAAATTTGATTAGAAATAAAGATAGAATTGGAAATGACAAGAGCAATGAGAGAAGTAGAGCCTTATAAAACTTTATTTTTAATACCAGAGCAATCTGGTGTCCAGATGAAGAGGTGAAAATCCTCGATAATTGCTAAATTTAATTGATCCTATTATTATTACTTTTTAAATGAAAGATTAAAATCTTAATATATAATAATAGTAAAATAAAGCAATCGAAAAATTAATGAAAGTAACTTAGAAAGAAGAATTGAAATATAAACCTTGTAGTTGAATCTATTTCAAGTCAAGAGAATATTAATATAAAAAGGTTAACAGCAGATATCATTTAAGTACTCCTAAAATAGAGAATATTAAAAGAGAAAAAATACGAAAAAATAAAATATTTGGATTAATATTAAGCTTTAATAGAATGATTGATAAAGCCATAAGAAATTTGATAAAGAAAAAAGCCTTAGGATTCTTAGTATTCTTTAAGATTATTCAATTTAAATTAATAATTTAAGACTTAAAAGCAAAAATGATTTTAAGTTAATAGAATGAAAGAATAATTATTTTAAGGTAAAAGATTTATAAAAATTATAAATAATAGAAATAAGATTAAGTTAAAAGAAATTGTAAATTATGCCTTTAATTATTTAATTTAATCTCAAACTTTTAAATGTTTGAGATATGTTTCATTTAATGATTTAGCTACATTTAATCACAATTTTTATCCAAAACATTTCTTGCTTTTCTCCTTTATATTTCCTTTATATTTTAAACAATAAATATTCAAGTTTCCTTTCTGTCAGGACAATTAAACTAAACCTATCTAAGATTTTTACAGCAATCTACATTCTTACTAGTTAAATTTTTATTAAGAATAAGATAGTAGATAGGAGAAATAGATAAAGCTAAACTAAAAGAGCAACTCAGAATAAAACTGGTTTTATAAATAGAATAAAGCAAAATATAACACTTAGAATAAACTGAAAACTAACTATAAAGAACATTTAAATATAGATAGAAAGAGATAGATAAATTTATGGAAAAATTAATCTTAATAACTTTATGGATCAGAAAAAATTTAATTCTGTAAGAAAATATTTGGAAGCTAACTTCGTAGTAAGGATTATAAATAAAAGTGAAATTAAAGAACTTTCCTTGTATACATTATCTAGTTTTTTGAGGAAATTGAAGTTTTGTTTTATTAAAATCTTCAAAACAGGAAATAGAGAAAGGAAATATAAAATAAGATGCTAATATCGATTTAACTGAGCATAAATTGAATTTTATTTCAAAAATGATTTAATAATTCCAGGTAGTTCAGACAAATATAGTAAAGATTTATAATCTATTCTAAAATATGTGTTTAGAATTATTATAGGGGCATCCCAAGATATTGACATAGGAAAAAAAGGAGCTATTTTATAATATCAAATATCATATAGATTGAAGCAAGCATAACTCTAGCGAAGCAATCAAAATGAATCAGCTAAAAATTTATAGTACCTAGCTTATTAAAATTCCTGGATTTGACCTTGGGTACGGTTTGTTCCAGGCAAAATCTATAAATTTGGAAAATTTGCTAAAAAGTGCAGAACTTCTTTAAATAATATTCAGATGTTTGACTCTATGAGCAATTAGTGGGTTATATCCCTTTAACCTACCAACACTTGCTTTAATTTCTGAAATTTTTATCTCAAGTTTGCAAGAATTTTTATTTTATAAAAATATTAATGAATTGCCTACAACTATTTTCTATATGAAAAATGTAATTGAAAGAGACGAAAAATATAATAGAGCAGCAATTTAAGATTATTTTTAACTATACGTATCAACAACTTCGTATATCAATATGATAATGGTGATCGGCTACTTTCGAATAATGTAAAAAATGGAAAATGAGATAAAGTTAGAGGATAACTGAATAAATGTATTTAAAATAAAATAAACTTAGAAGCATAAAATATTTTAAAGTTAATTTATAAAAATACATTTGTAAAAATTTTAAGCATCCATATCACTTAACTATTTTATTTCTTTACTACTAAACTTAAATTAGCTTTAATAAGTAGTCAGCAACTAACTATTCAATGAAAATTAAAAAGTAATAGAAAAGATACACTATCTTATGGAAGCGTTAATCATGAGGTAAACTTTATTATCATATTTTCTTGCTTAAATATAGAAATTTTAATTAATACTCTTAAGTCTTTAAGAAAATCTCTGATATATATGTATTTATAAAAATATCTTTATGGATTTAAGGGAATTATATATTTTTATTTATTAGATATAAAAATATATCAATATATGAGTAATTTTAAAATAGTTTAAATGAGTAAAATATAAATATTCAGGATTTAAAAATTATTTTAAAAATTATAAACCTTGAAGTATATATATTACAACTAATAAAAGTGATAAAATTCTTTATTAGTTCTTAATAAAGATTATATGATTCTTGAACACCTCATTAATAAAGTTATAAATATTTATTACTCTTCTCATTCAGTCAAATTATTAAAAATCGCTTTTTCAGAAAAAAAATTAAAATTAAAATGTTTATAAAGCTCAACAATGCTAAAATCGAAAATTTAGATATGATTCATCATTTTAATTTCTTTTTTATAGATAAAAATAGATAATTATATAAATATCTGGTATTAAATAGCCTTATAAATATAAAAGCTATTCTAAGTAAATTTAAACTTAAACCAAAAATATTTATTATAACTTAAACTGTAAAATTATTTCTTCCAATTAAAGCATTAAGCTTTTAATTCATCACAGTACTCCCTAATATTTTCTTTTCAGCATCTCTTATTTAGCTTTTTCCAACATAAATAATAATAATATAAATAATTGAATAATGAATACTCAGTTATGATAAGTTATAATTATAAAAATACTATATCTAAATTATTAGAGAAGCTTTATAATTAGTTAAATTTTATGCATGTCTTTTCTTTAGCTAGCTTTCAAGTGCTATTTAAATACAAAATGAAGTAATTATATTATAAATGTATATAGACATACATTTATAAAAGTTAATTATAAAGAAAAATAGATTATATTTGATATACAATTTTATATAAGCATAAAGAGCTTTACTTAGATACCAATAATTCTATTAATTATTTAAAATAATATAAAGCTCTTTACTTTGGTTATATTTCTTTATTAAACATATTTAATTTTAATATTCTAGTTAGATAATGATTGTTCACTAAATTATTAAGTTTAAGATAAAAAAGAAAATTTAGGTAAATCAAAGATTTAATAAAATAGTTGATGCACTAAAATAAATAAGTTAATTTAATATGTTTAAGGTATATAACTAATAGATAAATTATTAATAAAGATAATAAAATATTTTATTAATACTTTAATCAATATCATCCTTATTTCTTTCTAAAAATATTAAATCTTTATGAAGCTTGGTTTAAATTAGAAATAAAAGTGATTTAAGAATTTTAATTATCATTTAAAATTAAATTAAAATGCTTAAAGAATTTATTTAAATTAAGCTTTGATCTTCAAATAATTTAGTTCTTTCAATAGTTTTTCAGTTTTATTAAGGTAATTTTAACAACGTAAGAGGATATAATTAGCAACTACTTTGAGTTAAAATGAGTAGAATAAATAAATAAATTTTTGGTAGATTTAGTCTTAAGTAATAAAGGATCATCTAAAATAAATCTTAATAATATTTAAAGAATAATCTTTATAATTTGATAGCATTCTAATTTAAAATTAAAGGTTAAAGATTAAAGAACAATCCTCAATTATAGTTTTAATAGTCTTAAAATTTAACTTCTTTATCTTTATTCATAATTTTCGTACATAATTTGACTAAATTTGATTGAACTTAAAAAATAAAGAAATAGTAAGGAAAATCCCTAAAATTATAAAATAATAGGTGATCATAATAAAATTGTTAACTTAATTTTATAATATTTGCTTAGCCTTAAAGTTTAAAATAATTGATATAATCTAAAAACTTACTAAAATCAAATTATATTTAGCGAGATATAGAAATAAGCAAAATTATTATTATAAAAACCTTATAAAATAAATAATTCATCAACTATAATTATTTCCTTTTTGCAAATTAATCTAGTTTTTAATTGTGAGAAAAACATTCAATAATAAACGTAATAACTTGAAGAAAGATAGTTTTTTAAAAGAATTATTAAAAGATTAAAGAAGGATATAACTAATAAACATTTTAAATTAAATAAGAGTAAAATAAAAAATTCTATTTTCAACTTTATAGATTGAAAGTAATCAAAAGTTAAGATAAATAAAATAAAAAACTTAGATATATGAAATAACTATTTATATTTGAAAGAAAGAGATTGTATTATCAAATAATCTTTAGTAAATTATTTTATGATATTATCTATTTTAGCACTAAACTTAATAAATCCATTATTTATCTATTTTTTTAATGTAGATAATTATTTAATTATCTTGATATAATTTCGAAATTAAAATCCACTAAATTAGGTAAAAATAGATAGTAATTTTAAATAAATTTTAGATTTAGAGGAAATGTATTACAAGCTAGCAATTGGTTTATTAAATTATAAAAATAAACTTTATTATACCTCATGGTGTAACGGTTAGCACTTTGGACTTTAAATCCAGCAATCCGAGTTCGATTCTCGGTGAGGCAATTTTTATTAATTTTTAAAATATATTGGGATTAATAAAAATATTCAGTCTTTATCTTGATTATATTTATAATTCTACTTAAATTATTTTAATATAAGCACTTAATTATATTTAGTTGGAAAATAATTTTATAAGCTTCTAACATTAAAAATACCTTACAAAATCTAAATAAGCAATTGATTTAGTAAGATGCTAAAATTTAAATTTATTTGTCTACAAAATACAAAAATAAAATTAACTAAAGCTTTCTAGCTTAAAAAACTTAAAAAAGAGAAAAGCTGAAATATGTATTTATCTTTTATCTTGTACTTAAAGCATATATAGTAGTTATCTTTATTTAAGAACAAAAATAACTAAGTTTGTGATATGATTGTTAACCCATTAAAAGTAAAATTTAATTTAGATTTAAATAAATTTTTATTTATAATCTAATTAAATTAATATAAGATTATAGTTATGTCTTTTTAATCTAGATCTAAATAATTTAAGATAAGTAATGATATTTGAGTTATAACCATAACCTTTATTTAGAAGTCTTTAACTCAAAACTATTAATAATTAAATTCAGCAAGAGAAAATTAAGAAACAACCAAAAGCAACACAAAAAGAAATCCTAATCAAACAAAAAAATTTTAAATGTTTTATAGTTTCTAAATTATTTTCTATTCATTTAGTATATCTAAATTTATATCAGTTTCCATTATTTTATATTTTACTTATGCAATTAGTCACAGTTATCTATTTTATATAAGAAATTCTTGCTGCAAATTAACTAAAAATAATCTTGCCTTACTATTCCATTATATTTTTCACTTCTTTAAGATACCTTTTTCATATATAAAATAATAGTAGCTAAATCAGTATAATTTATATAATTAAAAATCCTTGTATACTGTGGGCATAAGCTACGAAAGCATATTAAAATTTTGGAAGAATTTTAGGTAATTTTATTTTCTGATTACTTAAAGAGGCAAGCATCTGAATTTTATTTAGTGAAATTTTATACTTGCTTATAAATCCTCCGAATATATAGACTTTATCTTATAAATATTATAAGAGCTGCGCACCAACAAGGTGCTACGCGCTCTATAATCAAATTTATTTATTTATTTATTTATATCCAAAGCCAAATTTCTGAATTTTAATAGGCTAGATATTTTAAAATCTTTACTGGTCCATTATGAATACTACGCATAAATTAATATCTTTATATATTGTCTTTATATGCATGAGTTCTAATATGATAAAAATAGTTTATTTTCATTGAATCAATTCTATGTCAATATCTTGGGATTTATATGAAATAATTCTATACACTTATTTAGAATATATCGTAAATCTTTATTGTTAATATCTCAACCACCTGATATTAATAGATCATCTTAAGAAAATTTCTTTTTTTTTGTGAAATTGCCTTTAGTTAGATCAATTTTAACATGTTATCACTATATTTTATTTTTGTTTAATTTCAAGATTTAAGAGTATTTGATTCTTTTAAGTTTTCCTTTATGGAGCTATCTTCGGTTTATAAGCAAAGGAAATAATTTATATTTAGCTTCCATCTTTCCTGTCTTATAGCTATTATTAAGCAGAACTTAAAATTCATCAAAAAGCAATATAATGCTATCTTAGAAAAGTTCTTTAACTTTATTTTTATTATATTCGCCTTACTATGAAGTAAGCTTCCAAATTTTTCTTATAGACTTTAAGAATTTTACTGATCCGATGAATTTTTCTAATTTTTTAATTCCATAAGTTATTTTAGTTTTTCTCCTAGACTCTAATCTTCTTTATACTCAGCTTATGGTTTAATTTAAATTTTATATTTTGCTTTATCCTTTTTATAAACCAGGCTTAATATTGAATTAATCTTTTGAATTAGTTTTGTCTAATTCTTTTATTCCCCCACTAACAGACTATCTTATTTTTTACGAGGCTTCTGCTAGTAAGATCGTATATTGCTGCATAAATCTTAAGTTAAATTTAAGCGTTCTTTGTATTCTTCCAGGTAGAAAAGGAATTTAAATAATCAGTGGTTCTTAGAAAAAAATTAAGTACTATGGACATCTAGTTTATTTTATTTTTTTCAACTTTCAAATACACATTCATGCATATTAGATATCTGCAAGGAAGTATCCTGAGTAAGTGTTTGTTGTAGTTATATTCCCAAATAAGGCAAACTTCAACTATTTTATTTTAAATGTAAGAGACTAAATAAAAATAATTAAAAGTATTATATAAATTTTCTTTATTTTTACTAATTACTAATAAATTAATAAGTCTTATATTCCTTAAAGCATTAAACTATTATTCTTTCATTCTACTAATTTAAATCATTTATGTTTTTAAGTCTTAAGTTTAAATTAATTAAATAGAATAATCTTAAAGAAGAATAAGCAAACTTAATCTTTTTGAGCTTCTTTATCAAATATCTCCTAGTTTAATTTATTTTTCTATTAAATCTCTATCTTAAGCATATTCTTTATATTCATTTATTTTCTCTTTTGTAATCTTCATTATTTAAGGAGTATTTTGCTTTATCTCTGTAAAAATCTTCTAAATTTGAAATCTCAATACGTGAACAGATTCATCCACAAGGTTTACTTTTAAATTTTTGTTTCTCAATTTCTTTCATAGAAAGTTTCAGCATCTTTATTTTCTAATTATGCAGCTTAAGTTCTAATATTGTCATTTTGATAAAAATATGAAGTTCTTAAGATTTACTTTATAATCAGCTAAAATTGCTACTTTGTTCCAGTTTAATCTCTTACACTATTGAAAATAATACCATATAATGGATCTAAGTATCCATTCCTTTGTTTAATTATGTTCTTAACTTAAATAGATTCTGGCTAAAGCACGGAATTTAAATTATTTTTTATATCTTTGTTGAAAAAATGATTTAAACTTTTATTCTTTAGTTAGCTGGAAAGAGGAATATTTGGATGATAAATTTAAATAAATTAAAATAGATTCTCTAAAATAAATTAGATGAGATAAAGAAATACTAATAACTATTAAAATATTAAGTTATAACATCTTAAATGCTTGCCTAAAATAAATATGTATCTAATAATTTAAAATATATCAATGATAATCTAAACAAATATAAATCAGATTATTATAAGAGCATTATGAAAATATTGGAGCAACAATTAATATAATTTAACTTTCAAATAAAATTACTATAAGATGAATAGTGAACTACAACTTTGGTATTTAATAGAAGAATAAATATATCTTAAATTTTATTTCACTATATATAGAATAATTCTATATAATATTTTATAAAATAGTGGAAAGATATATTAAAAATCTATGTAATTATATATTAATATAATTAAATCTAAATAAGTAAAGCAAATAAAATAACTAAAACTATAAGAGATATTAATAACTTTATTCTGATTTAAGCATAGCTTTTATTAAATCTAATAATTAATCTATAAGTTTAATTGTATTATTTAAATAATACTTATTAACTATTATTATTTAATTGTAAGGTATTTTAATTTTATATCAAATGTTTTGCTATTAAGTCTCTTAAACTTTCTATTTAAGATATAATATTTAAATCTTCTTAAACTTTTTGTTTAGTTATTATAAAAGGAATTTTTATCTTGATTATTTTAAAAGTGCTAAATAAAGATAATTAAATTTCCTTTGCAATAAATAAATTAATAAGATATTTTAAAATAAGTAAATCAGCTATAAATAAATAATAAAATCTTAATAATTAAATAATAATAAATAAATCCTTAAGTTTTGCATCAATCAAAGAACATTAGCTATTTTATATTGTTCTATTTTTATTTACTTAGCTTTTATAATTTAGTTAGTTTAGATTGCTCATTTTCTATTAATTTTCAGATTAAAATAATTTAAGCTTAAAATTAATTTAATCTAATAGAGCGATATTCAAGGAGAAAATTTTAATATGTTTAAGATATATTATTAATATACTCCCTTGCTTAATTATTAATCAGAAAATTTATTATGGAAGATATTAAAGAATTTTAATGTTAGTATTTTAGTAAAAAATTAGCAATTTTTATTTTATAAATAAAGAAATTTTTATCTATATGATCCTTAATTTAAAATTAATAATAAAAGCTATCCATATTACTTTATTAATTTTAATTCTTTTATAAACAAAAATTTTAAAATAATTTAAATACTAAAACATTATTTTATAAGTTTAAGCTTCATTCTTTAAAGATTTTATCTAAATTAATTAATTTTGGAGAAGCGATAAAACTAAAAAAATTCCCTTTTAAAGTGTATTACTAAGCAAAATAAAATCTAGTTATTTTTTATTATAAATTCACTCTAGGCTATATTTATAAGTCTGAAAATAAGTTAAAACAAATATTTGATAAAAATCATTTTTATGATGAAATAAGGTTAAAACTCTATAGTATTTATTTTATTTTCTTAATTTTTGAATACTAATAAACTGTAAAATAATTAAAAGAAAATACATTTATTTATCCTTTATAAATAAATAATTATTAGATATATCTCTTTGCTAATATTCATGAATTATGCTAAAGATAATTATCTTTTACAAATTTACTATAGAGGCTATTAAAAGTTATTTTGCACAGTTTTAATAGATTTTTTAAAGATTTTAGCAAAATAAATAAATTATTAGTGATGATTTTGGAAATTTTTGCTGATTTATATAATAAAAATTATTCTAAAGATTTTATTTAATTTTAGTATTTTTAATAATAAAACTTAGTTAGATTATTAATATATTAATAATAAAATAAGTTAAGAAAATTAGATTAAATTTAATTTTTTCGTATTTTTATTAGCAATTTAAGTTTAGAAGTATAAATATCTGAATATACCAAATTCTAGATCTATAAAATTTAATCATATTTTAAATTAAGATAAGCTTAAAAATTGGGAAGCTAAAAGCTTTTTAATATTAATCTAAATTTTATTTTAAGAGCTTCACTCCTTTATTTTACATTAACTTCTTTGTAATTAAAAATATTAATCCCAAAGCATTTTATGCTTTTTATTTAGTCCTTAAATTTTTACTTGAAAGTAATTGTAATAAAATTAGCTCAATTTAATCAGCTAATAATAACTTTAAATTTCAATTTTTTTAAATTTCATACAAAGCCAAATTTTCATATAAAGATAAAACAAATTATGAAAGAGAATTTCAGTTTATAAAATGCTAATTTGAAAGATAAATTTCTTAGAAACTTGCTAATTATAATTGTATAAAAATTGAGAAACTCTAAATATTATTTTAATTTAAACTAAATATCTTAAAGATAAAATTAATTTATTGGCAAAGAAATATTGATGATTCTGATTAAAGTGTTTGTAATAAATCATTTTTTTTTTCTTAATAACTTTTATGATGAATAATAAGCATGCTATTTATATACTTTAAGCATGCTCTATTTTTTTCTTCTTTTCTTCTTTAGTAATAATCTTTGATATTTATGCTTTTTCTTTCATACAATTTCTTTGAGTAAATGACTTAGAATTAATAATTTAATGAATAATCATAAACTAACATTTTTGAAAATTATATAAATTTCAATAAAGAAATAGATGTCTATCAATTATTAATAACTAACTATTTACACCTAATAATTTTCATATTGATATTAAATTTCCAATAGAATTATTGATTGTTTATTAAAATGCTTCATGATTTATGTTTATAATGACAATAAATATCTAATTGGAAACTATTATGCTTAGCAGATAGCTTTTATAAATTAATTGTTATAAGCTTTGCTAGAGATCTTTAAATTTCTTACTAATTTATTTATAATTTGCCTATAATTTAATTTTATCTGCCTAATGCAAGCTTAGCAGAATTTATTTATAAATTAAAATATTTTATCTTATTTTGCCTTGGATTATCTGCTCATGTGATAGCTTAAGTTTAGATTATCTAAAAGGTCTCCATTTATCTTTAAGTATTTTTGCTATAATTAATTGCCCTAAAATTATTTTTATACTCTTCTATTCTCGTTTGATTTATCTCTTCTAATTATTTTAAATTGCTAAACCCTTTAGGAAAGTAACTCCTTTACAACCTTAATATGTCAAAGCTTCTGTTATATAATTCTTTATTTCTAGGATAATAGATTGCTATTTAGATCATTTGGAGTCTTATAATATTCTAAACTACTTTCTAACTTTAAGCACTTGCAAATCTAAAAGAAATTTATAGATTAAAGTATGTAGCTACAACAACACTTGTAACTCATTCTATGAATGAAGCTATAAATTAGGAAATTTAACTCTAATGCAAAATATTAAAACATAGTAGATATGTAAATTCCATTTATTTTAGGTAAATTAAGTTTCATTAAAGAATATATATTCATTAGAAAAGCTATTTAGTTATAATTAATTATTTCATTATAATTTATATAAATCAAATGTTTGAATATTATGGCTTATTTTATTACATCACATCCAATCTAAAATTAATTGTTCTAAAATTTTAATTATTTTATCTATTACAGTCAATTTGCGTTTTCTCTCATTACTATTTTAATCTCTCCTATTTTACTAAAGTTGATAAAATCTTACCATTTTGTATTATTTTTAATTAAAGAAAAAATAAAAAATCTTTATTTATCAATACACTTTTTATTATTATTCAGTATATATAAAACTTAATTTTCCACTTAGAGTTATAAGATATAAGCTCAATTCATAAAAAAGCTTTTATAAAAATTTCTTATATAATTAATTTTTATTTAGCTATTAGACCATTATAATATAAGTTAACTACATATCACTGAATTTTCATTTTTATCTTTGGTAGATTCTAGTTAATAGTCAACTTCCAAATTTTTATAATAAGATCTATATAAATGTTAAATTTAACTGTGATATTTCCTTTTTATTTTATTCTTATTTTTGAACATTTGATGAGAAAATTTTACCTTTTTAAAGATTCTTGTTAAAGTCAAAATGCTATCGTGACTAACTAGAAAACTTATGAGTGTTAAAATAAAAATTAGGTTTAGTATAAAAATAAATGATTGAGTAATTAAATATTTCCTTTATTTATTTTGATTCTATTCTTAGTAAATAAATTTCATATGTTTTATTTCAAAATTGCTCATATAAGTATTTTAAGATAATTATAAAGAAATTAATTCTACTAGCCTTTATATTAAAGATATATTTAGAAGAGCTTAGCTAATTAAATAAGAGATATTAAACTTTATAAAGAGATAATAAAAATTATGAAAATGCTACATTGTTTATTACTATTTATTTATCTTTAATATACTAATAATTGGTAGAAGTTATCATTTATAAGGCTAGTAGCATTTCTATTTTCGATGGATTTTATGTCTTATAAGTATTATTGACAGTTTAAAAGATGATAGATTTAGAAAGATTTTTTCTTTTAACTATTTTCATTTATATTTGCAATCTTTCTTATTTTTCTAATTTATTTCACTATTATAAAATAACAATTTAACCTTTAATTAAAACTAACTATTTGCTCTTTTTCTACTTGATAAACAGATTATAAAGTTTCGGCTAATAGGGTTAAAAATGCGAATTTGAAATTAAATAATTTTAAACTTTTCTAGAATGAGTTAAAAGTATAAATAGCTATTTAGTTTAAACATTCTATTTTTTAATTTAAGTTCTTATGCTAAAAATTAAAAAATTTAATTATTGATTAATTTTTACTTGCTAAATAGACAATTTGCTATAGCTTTGTATATTTTTTAGCAAAAATTTTCAATTTCAATTTATATTATAAAGTTGCTATATTAATTTTTAAAACCTAAGTTTATTTTATTTTGGCTAGTTAAACAACTAAATTTTAAATTTTTACATTTCACTGATTTGTTTTCTAATTAAGCAAATAATGCTTTTACTATCCCTAGCCTTTTCATTTAGTTGCTAATTTGTATTAATTTTCTATAATTATTTGAAGATAGATATTTCATAATTTATCTTCTTTAGCCGTAAAGCAAAATATTACGTATTCCTACTTGCAAAAGTTAATTATAAGTCACTAAAGATAATCTAAATATAAATTAAAAGGAATACTTATATAAATTAAGATATGACAAGCAATCTAATAATAATAGATGCTAGTATTGTGTAGTATTATAAATCAAATATACTTAAAATTTAATATAGTCATAGCTATCATTCTAATATTAGTTTTGATAGCTTTCTATTATTAATCTGTATATTAATATAATAAGTTATTAAGAATTAGCAAAGAAATCTTCATTAAGATATTCATTGATAAAGTATTCATTGGGGTATTAAGCAACCTAATAAGATACAAAGAGATATAGTTTATAAAATAAGAAGTTATGTGTTAAGATAATTTTAAATTTCTATTATAGATTAAATTATAAAGTTTAAAAATACACATAAAATTAGAAAATGTAAGACTTTAAATAATTAAGGATTATGATTAAATATTTCTATTTTGGTTAGACAAATTATTAAAATAGCTTTGTATTTAAAACTATAAATCAAATATTCTTATAATTTTTATTATATTTTCTAATATTTATTTTAATTTAATATACTAAAACCTTTATTTCAGAAAACATTTATAAACTAACTTGCTTAAAATAGATATATGGTCACTTTTATTTTACTATTATTAAAGAGTTCATTTGCAAAAATAGTGAAAGCTGCTATCCTTATGATATATTTGAAAAAGTGTCAATTTTAAATTAAAATTATATTTATTTATTCAATAAATTTACTAAACTAACAAACTTAGCTTTTATATTAGATTTTTGTCCCTATATTTTAGAATAATATCTCCTAATAATTTAAGAAAAACTAAATTAAAACATATTGATTGAGGAAAGAAAATATGCTTAATACATGCAAGAACAATCTGATAATCTTAACATTTATAATATTAGTAAATTATCTTCAGAGTCAAGAAGATTCTTTGAACAATTCTTCATAAATTAATAAAGAATTATAAATAGTTTATATAACTATTAATAATCTAAAGGAATTATTATTTTCATTAAGGTACTCTTAATTTAAAGCTAAGGTTTCTATAAATAAATTAACAAAAGGGAGGAAATTAAAATAATTGAAGTATTATTGTCTCCTAGATTTTTTATATAATTAAATGATAAAGGGCTAAAGAAAAAAATAAAACCATTGAGAATGAATCGCTATTTCTTAAAGTTATAATAAATTAGTCAACATTCTTGCTAGAAAAAAATAAAAGCTATAATTTAAAATATCATAACCCTTTGTTATAAACATACTAGCCTTTAATAAATAGAAATCAAATAATTAAATTATTTAGATGGCTTTATGGTTATTAAACTAAATAAATAATTAGATAGATAGATAATTAGACTGATTTCTTAATGTTGGTACTTTTATCTAATTTATTTTATTAATTTTTTACTTTCTTATCGAAGTGTGCTTATGAAAGTTCCATAGCAAGTTTTAAAATTTTAATGCTAAAATTTCTTTATCTGTTTACCCTCTCTTGCTATCTTTTATTAATCTAAATGAAATTAAGCAGAATAAATTAATTTATAATCTAACAATTTTAATTTTATTACCTTTAAGTGTTTTATTACTAAGCAGTATTATTGATAACCAAATTAAATCACTATACCACATATATAAATTGTATAAAATAAGAGATAAAAGTAAAAATTTGATTTATTTACTAAGCTAAATTAATATAAAAAGTAACTAAGTGAGTTGATTCATCATACGATTAAAAAGTATAAGTAGGAAAGTATTAAAATTACTAGGCAAGAACTAAAAACCATCATCTAACCTTATTAGTTTATATCTTTTTCTTCAGAGTTATATTACTCAGTTTTTTCGTCAATTTCATTATCTTGAAGTGGTGAACTAGTGGATTCTTTGTCACTAGAAGTTTTATAAAAATTTGACTAAGTTCTTTATATGCTTTCTTCGCTTATTGTACCCAAACTAGAAAACGAACTTTAATAAAGCAATGATTATTTTTCTTATTTCTACTAACAGAATATTTTATCATTATTTTATGCTTTATTTAGCCAAGTATCTTGAAAATTATTCAAATTTTAATGACCAAAATCAGTTCTTTTATATTTAGCTTATACTAAATTCTTTATTTAAGAACTCGTAATTTCCTTTTTAAGATTATTAATTTATTTAAGATTCTTCGCTGCCCTTAGATTTAATTCACCTTATGATCTTTATCTCTCAGTATAATTTATTTTCCCCTTATTTTATTTTTTGCTTAAATTAGAACTTTCATTTAAATAACTAAAGCTCTAAATTTAAGTAAGTTGATGACTCTTCTCTTACTATTTCCTTTCAAGTTAATGGTTAAAATGCTCTTCTTAACTTATGTAGGATTATCTTCCTTTTTCTTAACTAAGCTAGGAAATTTTCCTATTATCAATTCCTAGTCCAGAGCTCTAGTAATTTCTTCAATCAGATTAGGAAATAATTTGTTTGCTTAAATTATTTTTCCACATTTTTATTATAAACAGTAATGAAATCATCAATTTATAGCTATCAATTAAACAATTAAACAATTTAGTTGATATTGTTCATAAACGTATAATCATTATATGCATCTTAAAAGCTAGAGTACATTTATACATCTATATTCCATTAATATTGAAGCATGCTAAGAAGCAAAGAAAAATGGTTTATTAACATTAAGACTCATTTTTTTATTAATTATTTTGAAAGGCTGAGAGTTATTTTACTAAACACTTAGTAAATTATAACTAGATTTAGAGGTATTAAGAATCTTTACGATTTTATATTTTAGTGCTTTATATTTTAATTAGAGCTACTAAAGCAATGGCTAATATTTTTCATTCAAAGAGAAAAAGTTATATTTAATAAAAAATTAGAAAGCACAGTTTGCCTTAATTTAAAGCTAACATAATTTAAACTGGTTAGGTGTTTTTAGTATTTAAGAATAAATGTTCTAATTTAAATTAAGGTATAATCATAAAATAAGAATAACCTTATTTAATTGTAATCAACAGAGTTAGAGATAATAGTAGCAATGTATTTTGTAAAGCTTTACTTTTAAACAGCATTAAGGAGAAATTATTATAGGCTATAAAATAATCTTTCTTTTTAAATCTCATTATGCATGTAAAATTTAATTATACAGAATGTTGTTGATAAGCACAGTTGTCAACTATTAGTTTGATTAAGAATGTATCCTATATTTAATTATTGAAATAGATGAGTAACTTCTATGAAAAGATTAATAGTAATTTTTAATTATCTTATATTCCTAAATAATCAGATTAAAATTAAACTAAATATTAATTTAAGCATTGATAAGAGGAAAGACTTGCATCAAAAAGTCAAATCACTTTCTTTAAATTTTAAAAAAGCAAAAATAATTTATATATCATACTGGGAGATTGAAGTATGTATCGATTGATACCCTTTAATAAAATATTAAATATCTTTTATTAAACTTACTTTTTATAAGATTTTAATTATTGTTATTAAAACATTTATTAAGATACTGAATTAAAGAAAAATTATCATATCATAACACAAATCTTTAAATATTAAAATTTAGATCTATTGCTCTTAGTTAATTTTTAAATTAATTTAGTTAAGATATTATTAAAAAATATTTAAAGAAAGATAGCCTTAATTTTATAACCTTAGTGCTTCTTTATCATTTATTTAAAGTTAAATTACTTCTAATTGAAATATTTGATGCCTCTAAATCTTAAAATTTAAGTATTAGTGTATTTTATAGTTGCATTATTTCTATAAATTTTAGTTATATTTTATATTTAGTGCTGCTTTGCTTGGATATTTTCTTATTATGTTTATTTATTCTTACTTTATTATAAAAGTTTCTTAAACTGAATAAAGAAACTTAATCATAAAGTGAAATATCTAGCTGGAATATTAGTACATATCCTTTTTGCTTTATCTATTTCCAAACCATCTGACTTCCATAAAAAAGTTAGCATGATTTAAATACTTAGAGATTAAAAGCTATTCAGAGATGGACTTAGGTTTCTTTATGACCATACTAAATCAATGAAATAGAACTTAAGTAGAATTGATCTGTCTAAGCATGATACCATTATGATTTAATAAGCCGCTTATAGAATAATGAGCAAATAATGATGAAATTGATTGACCATTTTATGTATCAATTAGTTAATTTAAGGTTTTCTATCCAAATAATTATAACTTGTATAATTTATCTACAAATGCTATAAGCTAACATTTTCCTTTTACTTTAATAAATCCTTTTATATATGCTTTAAAGGACTTTAGTATCTCAGAGAAAAACACAACAAAGCTTTATATTTCCAGAAATAAATAATTAAAATTTAAATAAATCATACACTCAAAAAAACTAATAATCCCATTAGATGTTTCATTGCTATATATTACTAAAAGAAATGTTTAATGATTAATTATTAGTTCGAAGTATTTTTAGAACAACTAAATTTTCTTCGAATGTTTACTTTGTACTGCGTTTTTAGCAGCTTTTACTAGTGCTTCATCTGATAAGTTTCTGCAAAAAGAAACTATCATAAATAATTAATGCTTACTCCATAAACATAAATTTAAAACATATACAAAAGACCGAGTATTCGACCAAATGCTTTCCCTTTGAAATCTTGGATCCTATAAGAAAATTCTAAAATGTTGAAATGCATAATCAAGCAATTATAATTCTTTCTATTGCCATTCTTTGATTTTAGCTAAATATAATTTACTTCTAATTTTAACTTCATAAATAATTATACAGGCACTAACTTTCACTTCAAAGAAAAAGAATTGACTAGACTAAATTTAATAGATAATAGCTTCTAATGAGAGCTAAATTGCCCTTATATTATTAAATTATAAACAATAAATGATTAGAGCTGATTTAATTATCATTTATATCTTATACTAATAAATTATTAGATCCATTGAAATAATATTCATTTATTTATTAATATCTAAAAATTTCTATTAGATTTATTTATTTCTAAGATAAGATATTTTTATTTTAGATTATTTTAAGTACATTCTAATCAGATTCTAAATTATTAACCAAAAAATAGAGCATTTACAACGATAAAGGAGTCATTAACAAATAGAACAAAATTAGCTGTTTTATTTATACTTTAAATAAATTTTATAACTAGAGACTATTATTCTAGAAGATTTATCTTTACAATCAAAATATTTTTCATAAAGTGGATATGCAGTTAATAAAATGCAGTGAGAATAAAAATTTTTAGTTTTCAGTTTATACCTACAATTCTTATAGAAGTCTCTTATTGGATCCATGGTCTTGAAGGGAATGCCTTTGGATATTATAAGGTTTAAATAGGGCCTTGAAATCTACGATCATGGTTTACGAATTCAATATTCATGGTGGTTCCCTTTTGTAGATACTGATTGACAGAATATCTCGTTATGACCGTCAGAAGATCCTTCAGAGAAACCACCACGGCAAGCACTTAGTTTTTTTTCAAATATTCAAATATATGATTAACAATAAAAAGGATATAATTAAAATGTAAGATCTTAAAGGTGGATTTCTCTTGGGAAGAAGGAACGCAAAAAAATCAAGACCAAAGTAAAGGGGTTATACTGTAAAAACCTCTAAGGACGTGGCACTCTCCTGATACACCATACGGAAAGAGAAAATAACGATAGATGGGAGGCACTGAAACTCCGCCAAAGAAACGACAAGAAAAACCACCGATTTAATAACCAAGAATAAGTCACTTTAGCATCAGAACAAATTGGATCGATTTTAACAAGAAAACCATAAAAAGTATGGAAATAATTTAGATGTTAGATTTATATGAACACTGATAATAAGAGTTCGAAAATTGGAAGAAGATCAAATTTAAGAAAAAAAGAAGTTGAAAACCACATTGAAGATGATAAACCTCACTTCGGTAGAAAATTTAGAAGCATTAAAGAATAGAAAATTGTCAGAAAATAGCTTAGAAAACGGAAAGTAGCATTTGAATTTTGTAAGAACAAGAAAAAAAAATTAGATGAGGCAAGAAGAAATTAATACAGAGATTGAGATAAAATTTGAATAATTCCGACAAGAATCCTAATAGAGTGGTTGTGTTTCAAAGGAAATAGATAAAATAAAAGAACAAGCAAAACTTAAAGCAAAAGAAATTAGAAAATTATGCAGCATCTGCTAAATTCGATGATACCTATGCTGGAAATGTTCGTAGCAAGAGATTAATCTTATGAAAAATAACGATTTCTTTGAATTGAGCAATGGGAGATCTAACAAAGAAAGCAAGGATAACTGGATGGAAGCTTATATATTATTAGAGAAAGGAGAAACTTACAGAAGTTGAAAATTGTTCAAATTTCTAGCCGAAAGACAAATTTTTTTCAATTTAATTTAAAATTTAAAAATAAAATGGACATGCTAATCCATTTAATTAGATATATCTATTTTTCTTAAAGAATATAAAATTAATTAGAAAGCTAAATAGATATAAAATAAATATAAAGATATAATAATTAACTATAAAATAGGATAAATTATATTATACTTTATTTAATTATATTTCATACCAAGATAGACATAATTTATCTAATAATAATCTGGATATTAAATTTAATTTAATATATACAATGCTGTATAGTTATATATATTTGATTACTATACCTTTCTTGCTAGAGATAAAATAATAAAAATAGAAATAAATGTATAACATTAATTATCTTGCTTAGCAAAAATAATTAAGGCTTATGATTGAAGATATCTATTTTGGTTAGAGAACTTATTAAAGCAGCTTATAGTTATAGCAATAAACCATTATATCATTAAATATGAATCTTCTTTTTTAATTTCATTTTACTTTCAGCTTCCTAAACCTTTATTTAAATAAAAGGTATTTAAGTACTAGCATTTCATAGATATATGACTTAACTTTTGTTTGCTCACTAATTAAATAAATAATAGAAAAGCTATAAAAGCTTGTTTCCTTATATTTTTCTTAAAAAAGCTTCAAAATTAAAATAATATATTTTCTATTTATTCAGCATAGTCAATAAAAATTATCTCTTTAGGTTTGAAGGAAACTTTAGCTTTGATACTTAGAATAATATTTTCAACAAAATAAGAGAATTGAAAGTAAAACTGCGTGAGGATTAAAGGAAAAATATGCATAAAACTAAAAGAGTAACTAAACTAAATAAATGTTGATAATATTAGATAATTATCTTCTAAGTAAAGAAAACTTCAACAGCTATTCATAAAATTAATAAACTATAATAAATAATATATATCACTAATAATCTAATGCAAGCTTATTTTCATTTAGCTAATTTTAATTTAAAGTTATTAACTTCTTAAATTAAAATAATTATAAAAGAAGCCAATCAACTAAAAAATTAGTGTTTATCACTTTAGAATTTCTATAAAATTAAATTATCAGATAATTAAGAAAATAAGGTATTGGGGAATCAAATTTAATTTTCACTTATAAAAATAAGGATAAGTTACTAAGTATATTTATTAGAAAAAAATAGAAGCTATTATTTGAAAAATTACAATACTTTTTAATCTCTAAGAATTAGCTTTTAATACAAAAATTGAAAATTTAAATAAATGCAAATCAAACAAATAATTAATTTTTAAATGGTATAATAATAGCCAAATTAATAAATAGTTGAAGATAAGTAAAGCATTCTCTTTATGCTAAACATTTATCTATAATAAGTTCATTTTAAATAATTTTTCAATAGAAGCGTGAACATGAAAGTTATTTAGAAAGTTTTAGTGCCTTTTTAATTAAGCTTTTTATTTTTATATCATCTTTTCTTACCTATTTTACTCATCTACATGTAAAGCACAGAGAATTTAAATTTGTTAATTTTATGTTTTATTGAAAAAAATAATTACAGCACTAGAATAAAAATTTTAGAAATATGAATAAACTAAAACCTAAAGAGAAAAAATTGTAGAAATTAATTAATTTTATAAATAAACTAAAAATAAAATAATAGTAGTTAAGTTAGTTTTCTTCATATAAAGATAACCAAGGAAAAGTATAGAAGCGTTAAAATTACTAAGCAATAAATCAAAACCATAGCTTACTTTGATTCTTTTCCAACTTTTTCGTCTGAATTATCTTACTCAGTCACTTCTATATTTCCATATAAATGAAGTGATGAGTTAGTGAAATTTTTGTCGTCGGGATTTAGATATTAACTTGACTAAGATTTTTATGTGCTTTCTTCACTTATTGTACCCAGACTGGAAAACGAGCTTTAATAAAGCAATTATGAACTTTCTTATTTCTATTAATAGAATATTTTATTTTTATTAGATGCTTTGCTCACACAAACTTCTTGGAAGGTGTTCAAATTTGTGCAGCTAAAATTACTCCTTTCATATGTATTAGATACTAAATTCTACATACTAGAACTCATAATTTCCTTTTATTAATTCTTACTTTATATAAGAGTCTTTACATGGTCTTGAAATTAATCCCCTAATGATTTTTATCTCTCAGTGGAACTTACTTTACATACATTCAATTGCTTGTTTAAATAAAATCTTTCATTTAAAAAGTTAAGATTCTATTTTTCAGTAAGTTAATAACTCATCTCTAGCTATTTTTATTCATGTTTATGCTTTTAGTGCTTTTCTTCTTAACTTATAAAGGAATTTCATTCTTATTCTTAATTAGACTTGGAAAGCTTCCTATTAGCGACTTATTTTCCTAATTTTTAGTAACTTAAACAAAAAGATTTTGAACTAAGCTTATGGGCTAAATTGCTATTCCACATTTTTATTATAAAAAATAATGATTTGATGTATTTATAGCTAGAAATTTCAATAATTAATAGATAATGCTTATAAACTTTAAATATGAAGTTTAAATTAAGGGTTAGTAGCTTTTATAATTCAAAAGTATAATAAAAAGCATAAGCATACTAGTTTATTTACTCTAAGACTTAGTTTTCTGCTAAGCTTAAAAGAATTGAGAGTTAATTTACTAGATATTTATAAAATAATACTAAATTTAGAAAAACTAAACATCTGCTTCACCTGGTATCTACAATGCTTTACATTCTATTTAGAGTTACATAAGAAATAAATGATTCTTATATCCAAAGGAATTTATAAGTAGAGACTTATAAATAAATTAGAAAGCATCATATAATAAATTTAATTTAAAGCTTATATAATTTAAATAACTAGGCATTCTTTAGTTTTTATGCTAAATCTCTAATATTAAGTATTCTGGATAAAATATAGTAAGAGTAAAGGCTTTAAATTTAAATTAAGATACAATTATAAAATAATAAAAATAGACGATATTAATTAGATAGAGATAATAATGCTTATGTATTTTATAACTATCTGCATATAATTAAATTGTCAACTTATTGCTATATATAATAAATCTGCTATATGAATATTAATGCTTGCATAATTTAAGTTTACACTATTTTGTTAAATGCAAAGTAGCCAACTGTCAGATTTTACAAAGGTTAAATTTTAAATTATTTTGATTATTAACTAAGATTAGTGAATTAATGAATAGATTGAGAGTGATAATTATGATTATTGCATCTTAGATATTTTATGAAAAATTAAATTAAACTTAATATTGGTATGAATACAAAGAGATGACAGGTTTAATTAAAAAGTCTAAAATATTTTTCTTTATAAGCTTTTCAAATGAAACAATCGTATAAAAGTGCAGGTAGGAATTTTTTATATAATAGAATTTATTACTTATGATTGAATTTTCATAAGGATACCAGTTAAACTTAATACTTTATTGGTTCATAAATTTAAATATTATCACTAAAACATAAATTAAGAGGAAATTATTATTAAGAATACTATCATTTCTTAATAATAGATTCTTTAACTAATTAATATATGTTAAGCAGCTTCTTGAAATAATAAATGCCTTATATAAGATATTGCTTAATATATTTAAAGATAATTAATAAACAACTTAAATAACTTAATAATTTTAATAGCTTAATGAAGATAAATGATTGAAGTAGAAGCAAATAATGCATATTAAACTTTAATTTAAGTATTATGTATTTTATTGCTTTAGCTCTATATATTTTAGTTATATTATGATGAATCCTTTTAAATTGGCTTGCATATATTTATTGTTTTTAGTTGCTTATTTATTCTTGCTATATTATATAAACCTAATTAAATTTAATAAGGAACCATACTTTTTAAATGTAACATCAATACCTTTTTTATCTAATAATTTTTGTTATTTGATTTGATTTAAATATAAGAGATTTAATTATATTAATATATTATGAAATATATTTTAACAATATTTATAAATACTTTTTCTAATTTAATATATATAAATTATTCTAAATATAATAAATATTTAGTTATATTTATTTTTATCTATATTATACTATAGTAGTAATTCACATATATCTTATAATATCTTTATTACAGCTTTAGAATATTCTTAAAAGCATTTCTAATATATTAATTACATTTACTTAATAATTTAATTTACATTTGTTTATATTATCCTTAGTATATTCTTAAATTAACAGATTAATTATTTATTATATTAAACATTTTTATTTTAAATATTTATTTATTTTTATTAAAATTATCCTAGAAATAAAATAAATTATAATATATTTATTTTTATTATTTCTCCATTTAATATATTTTAAATATTATATTTTTATTATTTTTCTATTTCACAAAAAATAATCCTTTTTCCAATCAAGGAGAAGTCAAGCAATATCTAATAATTCAATTTTGCATAAAAGATTAAAAAATAGTTTTAAACTTTCAATTTATTCTAAAAGAACTATGTAAGTTAAAGAACATGCTTAAAGTTAAATATCTGATATTCAAATTTTGTGGCATTTTTTTTGAGAATATAAAAGATTTAAAAGAAGCAGTCAAAGCCTTTCAGTTTAATATTTTTAAAATTATTAAATTTATTTAATCTAAAAAGGATATTAAAAGTTTATATTTTTTAAATGAAAGCCTAAAATCTTAAAATATAATAATAGTAAAAATTAAATAATTGAAAAATTAATGAAAGTAACTTAGAAAGAAATTATAAAATATAAACATCAGAGCAAAATCTATTCATTAATGAGAATATAAATAAAAGAGGTTAATAGACGATATCAAAAAAATACTCATAAAATTATGAAAACTACAAGGGAGAAAATAAGAAAAAGCAAATATTTAGATTAAGATTAAGCTTTAATAGAATAATTAATAAATCCATAAGAAATTTGACAATAAAAAGGTAATTAAGATTCTAAATTTCTTTAAGATTATTCAATTAAAATAACTTAGATTTAAGAATTAAAAAGCAAAATGATTTAAAATTAATATAATGAAAGAATAGCTATCTAAAAATTATAGCTAAAAGACATATAAATATTATAAATTTATAAATAATAAGATTAAGTTAAAATAAATTGTAAATTACGCTTTTAGTTATTTTTATTTATTCTCTTCCTTTTAAATTTAATGTTAGATACATGTCTTATTTGTGGATATAGCTAAATTAAATGTCAAAACTCCCCAGGATACTTCTTTGCAGACACCTAATATGCCTAAAATGATTTTTTGATAGTTCAAACTGGTAAAAAAGATCAGATTTCAATAATATTTACCTTAATTCTAATAAGAACCACTGAATGTTAATATTTTTTCTGTTTGGATCAATACAATAAACCTTAAAGTTAGCTTAAGATTTATACAGCGATCTATAACCTTGCTAGCAAAGCTTAATTAAAAATAAGATAATATATAGTGAAATAGACAAAACTAAATTAAAAGACTAACTCATTAATAAGCCTAACCTTAATAAAAAGGATAAACATAAACCAACATCTAGAATAAACAAGGCTTAAACATACGGAATATTTAAGTCTAGAAAGAAAAAAATAGAAAAATGTATGGAAATTATATCTCTCAGTAAGTTTATGAAAAAATAGAATCTGCAAGGAAAAGTTTTGAAGTTAACTTTGAAAGCAACAGTAAAGAAAGTTTAATAGATCACTAAAATAATTTGATGATCATAATAAAATAGATAATTTAATTTTATAATATTTGCTTAGCATTGAAGCTTAAAATAAATATATAATCTAACTAACTTAATAAAATAAAAAATATATTAAACAAATATAGAAATAAGCAAAATTATTATTATATAAACCTTCTAAAATAAATTATTCATCAACTATAGTTATTTATTTTTTTGCAAATTAATTTAGATTTAATTGTGAAAAAATAATTTAATAATAAAATGTAATAACCTACTGAAAGAAAGTTTTTATTTTAAGAATTATTAAAACGAGTAAATAAGGATATAAACTAATAAGCTATTTAAATTATATAAAAATAAAATAAAAAATTATTTTATTTAAGTTTATAGCTTGAAAGTAATCAAAAGCTAAGAAAATAATAATCTTAGATTAATGAAATTTAACTTCTTAAATTTGAAAGAAAGAGATTATATTATCAATTAACCTTTTAATAAATTATTTTATGCTTAATTTCTATTTTAATACCAAATTCATCAAATCCAATATATAATTATTTTTTTAATGTAGAAATTTATATAATTATCATATTATAATTTCGAAATTAAAACTCAGTAAATTAGAAAAAATAGGTAGTGATTTAAAATAATTTGAGATTAAGAGGAAATGTATTACAAGTAAGCAATTTATTTATTAAAATATAAAATAAACTTTAATATTCAGATATTTGGAGTGATTTTTAAGTTAAAAAGATAAACTAACTTAGAATATTTGTCTTTCTCTTTTTAAGTTATACTGAGAATATAAATAAATGAATGCCTCATGGTGTAACGGTTAGCACTTTGGACTTTAAATCCAGCAATCCGAGTTCGATTCTCGGTGAGGCAATTTTGATTATTTAAAAAAATATTATAGATTAATAAAAATATACAGACTTTAGTTTAACTATATATATAATTCTACTTAAATTATCTTAATATAAGCACTTAATTATATTTAGTTTAAAAATATTTTTATATATTTCTAACATTAAAATGTATTCTAAAAACTAAATATACTTATTGATATACCAAGATTAAAATATTTTAAATTTTTTTGTCCGCAAACAACAAAAATAAAATAAACTGAATTTTTTTAACTTAAAAACTCAAAAAAGTGGAAAACTAAATTATGTATTTATCTTTTAATTAGTGCTTAAAAATATTAATAATAATTATCCTTATTTAGAACAAAAATAACTAAAATAATGAAATTACTATACATTTAATTATAGTTATATTTCATTTAGATTTAAATTTATTTTACGTATAATCTAATTAAATTCTAATAAGATTATAGTTATGTCTTTTTATCTAAATCTTAATAATTTAGATAAGTAATATTTTAATTATAAATATAATCTATACTTAGAAGTCTTTAGCATTTATAAATATTTTGAAGAAAGAGATTATCAAATACAGCATTTTTAGCTTAAATAATTCATAAAAGAAATAAATAAAATAAGAAACTTTAGGATTTAAAAAGGATGAAAAAGTAATAAAATTAGAAAATAAAAATTTATTGATGATCTAATTTAGCTTTAATTTTTTTATTTCTAATTTTTAAAGAAGTATAAATAGGAGTAATCAAAACAACACACAAAAGTCATCCTAATTAAACAATTAAATTATAATTGTTTTATATTTTCACAATTTTTAAGATATATCTCTTTATGTTGCATAACCAAGAAAATGAAACTTAAGCTAAATATCTATTTATGGTAGATATGTTTATCATGTAAAATTATTATTGTCTTTTATCTCCTAAACGCAATTAGATTCATATAATTTTATCTTCATTATTTTTAATTAGCTTCTTTAATTAAAATAAGACAACTTTTGATGATATTGCTTTTCCTTTTTTTATTTATTTTAAAATTAGATTTTAGTCAAATTGAAAAAAGTTTCTTATTATTAAAGGGATATTACTATTTTCTAAAAGGATAGATCCATTAATATTTTTAAAATATCATATTAATGAACTTATAGCAGGAATGAATAGAATTGCTCTATTATTAATTTTTCTTTAATTTATAGATATTAATTTAGCAACTCATTGGTAGTTTCTACTAAACTAAATTTAGTTATAATTCTTTAATTTTTCTTATAGAAGACTTTAAGTAATTATTTAGGAATAACATTTAAGATTTATTGTACTTGAGCAGATTAAACTAGTTATATATCACAGCCTTATTCACTTAATTAATGTGTTAACTTAATTTAGCTTTTATTAAAGTATACCTAAAATTATAAAACTTAGTTACATTTTATCCTTAAAGAGTCTTGTATATAAAAAGAATTACTTATTTAAAAGAAAATATGCTATTTATAGCTCTTAATTTATAAAGGTAATAAGCTATTTTATATTCATTATTTAGATTTATCTAGTCATCTTAGCTTCTTTTTTAAACAATTTATTAAGTCAAGATAAGTATTAATATCAGTGGATTTTTCAAGTACAAAATCTAACTATTCTTTAGCTTTATATTTTTCTCTATTGCTTTAGTATCTTTAAAGACAGATGAGATAAAATTTAAAAGAACTGCATAACAGTATAATTTATTTAAGATAAATTATTAAAGCAGACTAACTTTGGCATCTAAAGCCTTAATCATGTGCTTATGCATTTATAGTTGTTTTAACTCTATTTTTTTAGTTATATTTTGATGGCTTCATGCTTTATTTATCTTTTATTATTGCTTATTTTTCTTGCAAAAGTATATGGATCTACTTTAACTTAATTAACAAATATAATTTAAAGTGAAATATCTAATAAAAGCTTTTACCTTTCCTTTTTTATATATCTTTAATTATTTTAGAATAATTAAAGTTAAGTAATCAATTTTAATTTGAAAGTAAAAGAAACTAATTATTTGAGTGTTTGGTATAGCTTATGTCTTAGTTAAGTTAATTTAAGAGATAAAGAAGATAAATAAGTATATATTAATTAATAATCAGATTATTACTAAGATGTAAGAGTACCTTTTATCATAGTTTTCTTAATATACGTTTTAGGGATAATATTTAAATTTATGAGTCTCATAAAATATTAAATTTTCTTAGAAATCAGTGAGTAACTTATGAAGCTTCAATCGAGAATAAAGATTATAACAAATAAAAAATAAAATCTCTAATTATAGATGATTTTTTTAATTTTAAAAGCTTATAAAGAAAATATTTAAGACTTTTGAAGCAAATCTTTCATTTCATTTATGCTTATATCAATATTTAGTTTATCATATTTAGTTTATCTTTATTTTTCATAAGAGTATCTGAGATGCAAGTATCGCTAAAAAACACTTTCAATCTAATTATTATTTTTACTAATCTTCGTTTTTAATCCAATATAATTAAAATTTACCTTTGCAAATTCTTACAGTTTGTAGCTTTGCTTATAATTAAATTTTGATAAACTTAAAATTATGCAAATATTAATAGTTATAGTAGCAGATTTATTATATTCAAGCAATAAATTTACTAGGGTAGATATTTATAAAATACATAGGTACTTTTATCTCTATCTAATAAATACTATTAAGGAGACTTTTATTATTTTATAATTGTATCTTATATTAAATTTAAAAGCTTAACTCTTGTTAGTATTATCTAGAAATACCTTAATATTTATGAGATTAAGTAATTAAAAGTATGAATACCATATCAGTTAAATTGGATTTCTTTATAATTAAATTTATCTTAAGATGCTTTTTAATTTATTTATATATCCCTATTTTATCTATTTCTTTAATTGTAAACTATCATTCAATTCTGTAAATCTAGTTAAAGTATATAGCATTCCAAATTCCAAATAAAAAGATTCTTATTATCTCTATAAATCTAAAGTTAATTTATAAATGTTTAGTAATTAGCTATCACAGTATTTAAAGCTTAAGCAGAAAATTAAATCTTAATGCTAATAAGCTACTTTGCTATTGCTATTATTGTATTTCATATTTATGAAATACAAAGGTTATTAGTCCTAGACTTTAAACTACATATAACTATTAACTTAGTAATAATTATCAACTAAATTATTAAATTGCTAGCTATAAATTCATCTATTCATTACTTTTATAATAAAAATGTTGAAAAATCATTTAACGCATAGCCTTAGTTCAAAATCTGTATGCTAGAAATACTAGAGTTTTGGAAAAGGAGTCGCTAATCGAAATCTTTCAAAGACTAATTAAGAATAAAAATGGCATTCCTCTGTAAGTTAAGAAGAAAGAAACTTGTAGCATTAGCATGAGAGGATCTAGCAAGAGAAGAGTAATTTACTTACTGAAAATTAGAAATTAAATCTTTAAAATCAAAGATTTGACTTAAGCAAACAATTAAATATATGAAAAGTAAGTTCTAATGAGAGATAAAAATCATAAGAGGATAATTCTTTAGGTAGAGTAAAGAATCTTAAAGAAAGTAGAAATTAATAAAAGGAAGTTATGAGTGCTATTATGTAGAATCTAGTATCTACAACATTTAAAAGGAAAATATTTAGCTGTACAAATTTGAATTCCTTTCAAGACGTTCGTGCAAGCAAAGCATCTAATAATGATTGGATATTCTATTAGTAGAAACAATAAAATCCATCATTACTTTATTAGTACTCCTTTTCAAGTCTAGGTACAATAAGTGAAGAAAGCACGTAAAAATCTTAGTCAAGTTAATAATTATCTCCCAGTGACAGAATTTTCACTAGCTTATCACTTCATTTATATGAAAATGAAGATAAAATTGAGTAAGCGAGATCTTAGGAAAAAGTTGAGGAAGAATCAAATTAAGTGAGGCTATTGATTTCCTGCCTAGTAATTTTAACAGTTTTCTACTTTTGCTCGGTGATCATAATATGAAACAACTTAATTATTAACTTTTATTTTTATTTTGTCAATTAAATGAATTCTTCACCATATATTTTCTCTGTATTTTGCAGTTTATCTATATACTCTAAAGATTATACTTTGTGCAATAATTAAATTTGGTAATAAAAATTAAATAACAATAAATTTTAAATGGCTATATCATAAAATCCTTTTATCAATTTCATGTAGAGGATTATAAAAACATGTAAGTTAAGAAGGTAAAAAGGTAACAGAATTTTAAGTCCTAAAATGTTAAAACTTGCTATAGAACTTTATATTATGCTTTTTTTGATAAGATAAATCTTTAAAATAAACTTACTATAGATAAATGTTTAATATTAAGAAAATTTTTAACTATATCCTATTTATTTATTTTGATTTTCATATATCATAAAAAAATAATTATTTGATTTTTATTATTTTAGCCTTTCGATTTAATTAGTTTAAAGCTAATATTAATATGATCAAAGGTAATTTTATTTTAATTTTAGCTTATATCTTTATAATAAATATACTTGGTAGTTTAGCTTCATTTTAGAAGTTAAAACCAAAGTATGATTTTCCACTACCTCTTTTCTTAATTTGATAATTTAGCTTTGCTACAATTTTAAAGTGATAAAATATTTATTTTTATATTTCCTTTATTATTACTTTAATGAGAGAAGATTTAATTTAAATGAAAATAACCTAAATGAAAATAAGCTTCTTTTAGATTAGTAATAGTGATATAAAGTATTTAATATGACTTATTTATTTATAAGAGACTACTTAAATTAGTTTTCTTTACTTTGGAGATATTTATTTAAAATTATAAACACTATGATAATAGTTCACTCTTACACTTTAAAAATTTATTTAACTGTATATAAGTTTATATTCCATATAGAGATATTATTCCTAGAAAACAGAAATAGAGTTTCATTAAAAGATAAAGAAGATATTCTTATTAACTTTTTTAAATATTAAATTTATTAATAAATTTGAAGCATTTTTAAGAAAACTTGAAAGAGATTAGCTTTCAAAGATTTAAAATTTTAAATCTTTATTTAGTAAGTAAAATATTATATCTATTCTGTGTAATGCTAGTATTCTAAAGCTTTTATAGAAATATAATATTGTTAGTGCTAAGGTTAAATAATTATGAAGATTAAAGTTTTATGAATTAATAATTTATTATTTTAAAAGCTATTTTCAAAAATAATCTAACCAAATAGATATTAACAATCACTAGCCTAGATCATCTTACTAGCAAATAGATTTTATAATTTTATTTAAAGATATATGGCTATATGCCATTGTATATTCTATTTATCTTGGTATATTAATTTAAATATCCCAGATATTAATTATAAAGCTAGTCTAATTTATAATTAAAAGCATAGATGCTGTTTATTAAGCTTTAGTTCCAAATGTTATTAATTTATATTTCTTACCAAGAGTATTTTATTATTAGTCTATTTGACTCTTTTTAACTTACAAGAATGATGTTATTTATTATCTATTTCTCCTTAATTTAACGTTAAAGTATCTTTAATGACTTATTATTTTATTTTAAAAGCAGGTAAACTCTAGTTTGACTTTAGAAATATAGATGATAGTGCTTTAGCTAATAAATAAAGATTTATAGCAATGATATAATCTATAATACTTGCCATCTTCTGAAATAATCTAGGAATATTGTAAATATTCTATCTTAAGCAAATTATAGAAAATTAATTATAATTAGTTAGCAAATGAAATATTAGAAGCATAATTAGAAATAATTTGTCTTACAAGAAATAAATCTGAAAATTGAATAAACCTCAGCTTTAGCTTTAAAGGTAAAATAGTTTTTAATATTATTTTAGTTTTCAAAGATATTTAGTAATTTAATAAACAAATTGAAACTATAAATTTATAATCCTTTAAAGCCTTTTATTAAATGTATTGTGACTTATAGGCACTTTACTAATATCAATTAAAACAAAAATTACGATTTTTAGTTAATAAATATAATAGCTAAAAATAAGATAGATGCTTTACTTTTAGTTGATGTTGCTTTTTAAGCTAATTGAAGAAAACTTTGATAGTTTTTTTAATTTGAATAAATAGAAAAATTAAAAATGAAGCAGAAAACTTTTAAAGATAAAAAAATAATATTAGCAAGAAAATAAAGGCAAATAAATTCTTTAGAATTAAATGATTTCTGCATTTTACTAGACATTGTTTATAGAATAAAATATTTAGTTAAAATTAGAGTATAATAAACTAAAATAAATAAAGAAAAGAGTAACCTTAATAGAAATATTTACTTTATATATTTTATTAAGTTTTAAAGCAAACCACTCTTATGTTTTCTAACAATTGCTATTTTGCATTTGATTTTTAATTAGATTTTCTAAAATCTCAAATTTAATTACCTTACCAAATTTCCTAAAATTTGAATAAGGTATAAACAAGAGCGAATTATTATAATATATATATAAAATGGCTTCTAAGAAATAACAGAACTTTGAACAAAACAGTTAAACAGGAAAATAATCTAAAAAATAAAAAAACGAAATAATTACAATGAGTGAAAGTGAGAAATATGATTGATATGACGAACATTAACCACTTGGAAATCCAGAACTAAAAAAACTTCCGACACAAACTCAAATAGAAATATTATCTAAGTCATTAAAAGAGTTTATGTTTAAAAATAGATACCTCACTGATAAAGTAGAAAAATTAGAAAAACTAATAACGTCTTTACTTGAGAAACAATATTAATCATCATAAGAAATAGAAAAAAACCTGGAACAAAGAATTCTTTAAATTTAATAATAAATTCAGGTAAAGCCATTTTCGATTTAACAGAATTAATAAGATCCTATGGAAATAGAAAATGAAGCCTCAAATTAAAATAAAAAGTAAACGTTTATTTAAAATAAGTAGTAAATTTAAATTAAATAAGTGCTACAGGAATAATAGTTTAAAAGAAGAATAAAATGCTACGTGTGCAATAAATAACACCAATGAAAATACTGCTACTAACTAAGCGAAATTTAAAGAAAGAATAAATAAGATATTTTTAGAAAACTATTTAGGATATATCCAACATAGAGCGGAAACATTTATAGAAAAAAATTCTTTAATTCAAATCTTAATCCTTGGAGAAATAATTAGGAACGCTACATGCAAGATGAAAACTATTCAGAATATTAAAGGATGGTGCGCTAATGAAGTGCTACACCGCCTAACTAAGCCTAGTAGAAATTCAAGACAAACTAATGGAGACAAGTTGATAGAATAGGTCAGATGGCTGACTACTAAGGCTTTAGCAAAGCTTTTTAACTTTAACTTTAATTTTATTAAAAAGAAATAGATACATAGAATTATTTCTTATAACTACATTATTTAGAATTGAATACTACCTTAAATCCTCTAAGTAGTATTAAAAATTAAATGAAGCTAATAAGTTTATAATAAATAGATTAATAGTTAAATAAACATTAAGATATAGCAAATTTTATTTTTTAATAATAGCCTTTTATTAATGACATCTACCTTATAAGATTAAGAGAATTTGTAATTAATTAATCTAAAATATTTGCTATAAGATTATATTGGTTTTCATAAGTTAAGATTTAAAAGGCTAGTACTATATTATAAATAAGTATCACATTTCAAGCAGATAGGCTTAAGTCTTAAAAATTATGTTTAAAATTTAATAAATCTGAGATAAATTTGAAGAGAGAAATTGCTAAGTTAAATAATTAAATTAAATACAATTAAATTAAAAAATTTATATAATAGTAATCTATAGTGGGATATGGTACGATTAAAGTTAGAAAATATAATAAGAGCCAGAAAACAAAAGAAAAACAAATTAAGTTGGAATATATATAATATGAAAAATATTTTAGATAAGATATTTAGAATTATATTAAATAAAATAAATGTAGCATAATATCCAAATATCTTCATTTATAGAAATTAATTATGAATTGTTTAATAATAACTATTTTAGCTTTTCTATTAAACTCTTCAATCAAAATAAATTTATCTAAATCAATATATTTTACATTTTCATTTAACATAAGCCTTTTAATGATAGAGATAGATATTTTTAAACTATGAAAACTCTAAATTTATTGAAAATTTATCTAAAGCTTTAATTTATTTGCTTTATGTGTTCTTTAAAGTTATAAGAGTTTTATGGTTTAGTTAATAATTTAGAATCGATTTGAATGTATTCTAATAATCTTAAATAACAATCTATCATCCATGAAATAAAAAATTTTATTAAAGAAAATTTTAAATATTAAGAGATAAAATAATGATGCTTTATTTCAATTAGGGCTATAATAAATGAGAATTAGTAGAATTAAAATAAAGAGATCAGAAGAACTCAAGAATTTTAGAGTAAAATAGAAAAAATAAATGAATAAAGTACTATAAATCAAATAGAAAAACGTGAGATATTCTAAACACTAACTAACACACTCATAAATTAATTCAAGGCTAAATAATTGAAATTAACTAACCTAAAAGTCAGATCTACCAAGAATAATATTATACTGATATAATTGTAAATTTTGAAAAATAATAAACAAAAAAAAATAAAATAAAATTCTTTTTAGAATATTTTTTTAAAGTAATGTCTGAACCACCTGATATTAAAAGACCATCTTCAGAAAGCTATTCAATTTGTGTGAAATTGCCTTTAGTTAGATTAATTTTGACATTTTAGTATTACATTTTCTTTTCTGTTTAATTTCAAGACTTAAGAGTATTCGATTCTTTTAGAATTGCTTTTATGGAGTTAACTTTAGTTTAATTATCATCAAAGGAAATATTTTATATTTAGCCTCTCTTTCCTGTTTTGGAGCTATTATTAAAGCAGAATTTAAATTCATAAAAAATTAAATAATTTTATCTTAGAAAAGTTCTTTAATTTCACTATTTTTTTATATATCTTACTACGAAACTAGCTACCAAATCCTTTTTAGCAAGTTTTAAGGTTTTTGGATCAAATTAACTATACCTATTTTCTCATTTCCATAAGTTATTCTACTTTTCTTCCTATATTCAAATCTTCTTTATACTCAGCTTTTGGTTTATGCAAAATGTTATGTTTTGCTTTATCCTTATTAATAAAATAGACTTAGAATTGAGTTAGTTCTTTTAATTTACTTTTATCTAATTCTCTTATATTTCTCCTAGCAAACTTATTCTTAATAAAGCTTCTGCTAATAAGATTGTAACTCGCTGCATAAATCTTAAGCTTAGTTTAAGGTTCCTAGAATTTTTCTAGTTGAAAAGGAACTTAAATACTCAATATTTCTATTAGAAATAATTTAAGCACTATGGATATCTAGTTTATTTATTTCATTTTAACTATCAAAAGGTATTTTTTACATATAAGGAAGCTGTAAGGAAATATCTTAGGTCAGTGTTGCGATCTGTTGAAGATATATCCACAAATAGGACAATATTTATGAAATTTTAGCTTTTAAAGAGATTAAACGAAAATAATTAAAGCACTATTTACAATTTCCTTTATCTTTATCTTATTTTTATAAATTAAAAGGATTATATATCTTTTTAAAGGATTAAAGATATTTATTCTAGCATTCTATTAGATTTAAGTCATTCCTACTTTCTAAATCTTAAAGTTTAAATTATTAAAAAGAATAATCGTAAAGAAATATTAAGATTCTATAATTACTTGATTGTCTTTAACAAATATCTTATGGTTTTATTAATTGCTCTACTAATTCTTTTCTTCATATAAATCTTTAAATTTGCGTATTTTCTTTCTTGCAATTTTTATTATTTTAGGAGTATTTTACTTTATCTCTGTAATCTCTTCTAAATTTTTATTCTCAATTCGTAAAACAGATTCATCTACGATATTTATATTTAAATTTTTGTTTCTCAGTTTCTTTCATAAAAGCTTTAAATTTTTTATTTTACTATTTATAAAGCTTAAGTTCTTAGGTAGTCATTTTTGATAGAAGTATAAAATTCTTAAGATTTGCTTTATAATTAGGCTAAATTATTATATTGTTCTTGCTAAATCCTTACATTATTGAATAAAATACCACAAAATTTATCTAATTATCCATTTTTTGCTTATATATGCTTTAAACTTAAATAGATTCTTGCAAAAGCACGGAATTTAAATTTATTTATAATTTGGGATTAATTAGTAGAACTGTATATTTTTAGTTAATTGGAAAGAGGAATATTTGGATGCCAAATGTAAATAAATCAAAATAGAGTCTCTAAATTATATGAATGAGATAAAGAAATTATATTAAAAACTAAAAGAATTAAGTTATAAATCTTAAATCTTTGCCTAAATAAATATCTAATCTAATATTTAAAACATATTAAGCGGAAAAACACCCTTAGAATAAATATCGTAATATATGAATATAATTAAATCTCTTATATTAAAAAATAAAATATCTTAAGCTACTAGAGACAAATTAATTATTTATTTTTATTTAATTTAGTTTTTCTTCAAGTTTATCTAATCATTTATCTATAAATTTAATTATAGTATTTAATAATATGCTTATAGCTGTTTTAATTAGCTTCTAAGCTTTTTTATTTTACATCAAATTTTTTGCTTCTAAGTCAACTGTTTTGTTAGTATCTAGCTCTTACTTCTGCTTATTCATTTTTATAGTTACTATAAAAGAATTATTATTTTGTTTTTATAGAAGTGACAAATTAAGATAACTAGGTTTGTCCTTTTATTTAAATAATAATAAGATATTTTACTGTAAGCAAATCAGCTGTAAATAAATAGTAAAATGATAAATTCAAAATAAGTTGAAATTATGAAGCTTCTTATGTATGCTTTATTTATCATGCTTTTAAAATTTCCAAAGAAAGGTACTACTTTATTCCCACTTTTTTTAGTTTATCAGACTTTTTAATTTAATAATTATAAGAGTTAATTTAGAGCCTTTTTTATAAAGTAAGTTAAGCAATAAGTTCTTACATGAAAATATATTTTTTATTTTAAGTTATTCTTTAGTTTAAATATCTAGATGCTTCGACCTTTCAATTATGTGCAAACTGAAATAATTTAGATTAAAGAAGTTTTATTTTCCTTCCTATAAGATTTTCTTATGCATTTCTATTTTATTTTATTTATAAACTGAAGCTTTATCTTTTATATTTTCTCCACTAGAGAAAATTTCATATTCTTAGCCAATTTATAAAAGTTTGAATATAGGCAACTAAATATAACTTACGCATTAAAATAAATTAAAGAAAAATAAATAAATAAGCATCATCCCTTTAAGTTCAGATGAGTTGAACAATCAAATAATTATATATTTTACTTTATGACAAAAAGGTATAAATTATCATAACTTAAGCTTATATAAATACACCTATGTTTTTTAACTTCTAATTATAATAACTTTTATAATTGTCTGATATTATAAAATTTACTCTAAAGAGTTAATAAGCCAACTAATAGTAAGATATTCATAACTAAGGCCATTGTAATTACAAAGCGGTAAAATTAAGATACAGAGTTAAATGTAGTTTATAATGCTAAATAATTATGTTCTTTGATCATTTAAGTTTTCTATTTCTAAATATAAAATAAAGTTTAGAAATAAATATATTTAATTTAAAATACCTAGTTGTATAAAAATAGTTAGAGTTTATAATCAAAGATATCTATTTTGGTTAGAGAAGCTATTAAAATAATTTGTATTTAGAACAATAAAATTATTAAGTCGTAAAATGTGAATTTTCTTTTTAATTTTATCTTTAACTTTAGTTTCCAAAACCTTTATTGCATAAATAATCTATTTAGCACTAATATAGCATAGAAAAGATATATGACTTTGCTTTTATTTAGTTAACTAATAAAGAATTTAATTGCAAAATTGAGAAAGCTTATTTCCTTATCCTTTTCTTAATAATGCATTAATTTTAAAAAAAATTCTGTATATTTAGTAACACCAATTAAAATTACCATCTTTAATAGTTAATGTAGCTCTAAGTCTGATATTAAGGAATAATATCGCCAAAAATGTAAGCAAAATGGAAATAAATTATGTAACAGTGTAAGACTTTAAATTCTAAGAGTGTTTTGAGTATAAAAGTATTTTTAATCTTAAACAATTTACTTAAAAGTAAAGAAAAATAACTTAAACAGTTATACATAATTAATAATCAACAATAACCTATATCACTATCAATAATCTAATGCAAAACTTTTATATTTCATATTTTTTATTTAAATGTAAATTCTAAAAAATTAAGAGACAAATAAATTATAAAAGGAGACTTTTTATCATTTTAGATTTGTAATATAACAGAATTATCAACTCTAAAGAAAAAAGGCATAGGGTATTAAACGTTAGCTTTCGCTTCTAGAAATAAAAATTAAATATTCAACTTAATTGTAAGAAAATATAGAGGTTAGATTTTAGAATAGCATCACCTTTTGATTATAATTATAATAGCTTTTATTAAATAAAAATTTATCTTTAAGTAAGTTTCTTTAAAAGACTTAAATAAGTATAATTATGAAAGTTCTATAACAGGTTTTAACATTTTATTAATTAATTTCTTTATCTCTTAACCCTTTCTTATTACTTTTTTAATCATTATGAAATTAGACAGAGAAAATGGATTTATAATATAAGAATTCAAGTTTATTACTGTTTGATACTTTAACTAAAAGTTTATTTCAAAAATTAAAATTTTTAGAACATATGGGAAAACTACAATCTAGAGAGAATAAAATATGGTTAAGAGTTTTTTTTAATTAATAATCTAAAAAATATTATTTGTAACTAAATGAATAGCTTCATTATACGATTAACAAGTATAAGTAGGAAAGTGCTAAAATTACTAGACAATAAATCAAAAGCATTGCCTATTCTGATTATTTATTATCTTTTACATCAGAGTTATATTGCTCAGCTTTTTCTTTTTTTTCATTAAACTGAAGTGATGAATTAGGATTTTTATCACTGAAAGTTAAATATTAGCTTGATTAAGACTTTTATGAACTTTCTTCACTTATTGTACCCAGACTGGAAAACGATTTTTAATAAATCTTTGATGTTATTTTCTTATTCTCAATATCAAAATATTTTATCATTATTAGATATTTTGATTACTTCGACATCTTGTAAGCTGCTCAAATTTGTATAGCTTTAACTATTCTTTTTATTTGTAGTTGACTCAATATTCTTTATAATACCACTCATAATTACCGTTTATTAATGCTTAATATATTTAAGCTTCTTTACATTATCTGGAGTTAATTTCTCTTTTGCTTTTTATCTCTCAGATGAGCTTATTTTTTACATCTGTTATTATTTGCTAAAATCAGATCTTTCATTTAAATGATATAACTTCTTATCAGTAAGTTAATAACTTTTATCAAGTTATTTACTCTCAGTTTGGCGTTTGAAGTTTTCTTCTTTATTTGTAAAGAAACACTATCCTTATTCTTAGTTAAGCTTGAAAAGCTTATTATTAGTTATTCCTTTTTCAACACTCTAGTGATTTAAGTATACGGATTTTGAATTTGTTTATTTGCTTAAATGATTTTTCCACCTTTTTATTATAAACAGCAACGAACTCTTGAATTTATAGCTATCAATTATATAATTTAATTAATACTATTAATGGGATTTGGTCATTATATGTAGTTTAAGTTTAGGGCTAATAGCTACACTTCTATATTTCTCAAACACACAGACCGAGTTAGATATTAAAGCATAAGATCATTTCCACTTTTACTTTGTTTACGTTAAATCTTTAAATAATTAGAGATTATATTTCTAAGCTTTAATTTTAGTTATAGCTAGCTTTAGAAAGAAGTACTAAGAGTCTTTTAGATTTAATTTAGTATTTGTTATGTTTTACATTTAATTAGAATTACTAAAGCTATAATAATTAACATTCAAGGAATTAAATTAAGTCATGTATAGCAAGAAAGCCAAAAGTATCATTTAATAAATTTGATTATTAGCTTGCATTGCTTAAACTACTTAATCGCTAAACTAATGATTTCTTAATTTCATAAAATTAGGGAGCTCTAGATAAATATTTAAGAAATAAGATTTTAATTTATATTAGATTCAATTATGAAAAAGAAAAGCTTCATTTGATAGAAATGAAAAAAGATAGAAATAATAGTATACAGTGCTTTACAAAGGATAATAATTAATTAAATAATAATAAGCAAAAGTTAAAGCAAGCTATATAATAAATTCATTGCTAATAAATAGTTTTAATATTAAAATAAATAGAAAATATAGTCACTACTTTCAGACTTTATTAAGAGTAAATATATACATTATATTTTATTTCATCAAATGAGCAAATATAATAAATTAAGAATAGAACCTAATAATATATTACATCTCAGAAGCTCTAATAAAACGAAAAAATAAACAATGAAATAATATAAAAATCAATAAGAGAAAAAACATGTTCAAAAAATCAAAAAGCTTTTATTTAATAATTATTTTAAATAAAGAAGCATCATAAAAATTTGAGCTAGGATATTTTTAGTATTAGAACTTTGACTTAAATTGAAATCTACATCACTAAAATCTTATTTTATTAGAATACTCTATTATTTTTAATAAAAAGTGCTTAAATAGATACATATATCTAAATATTTTAATTATGATTAAAGATTTTGGTTATATAATTCACATAAATCCTTTAATTATTATAATTAAGATTAAATAACCTTAGTTAATTTATAAATGATTATAAACAAGTTATTATTTAGATATCTTTAAAGATAAATAGTTTATTATTTCTAAGACCTTGATATGTTTATCATAAACTTAACTCTGAACAATCATAACTAGAAATAACTCATTTATCTAAAACTCTAAATTTAATTATATATTCTATTGCTGCATTAACTCTTTAGAATTGAGCTATTTTGGATGACTTCTTTAATTGTTTGGTTTGTATTTTACGTCTTATTATTATTAATTTACTCTTAATATATTAAATAAGTTGATTCTAGCTTTACAAATTTAAGTTTTATTTAAGTATTATTTATAATTAAGACTTTTAACCTAATATTTGCGCTTTATCTATCTTAAGGTATTTATAAGTCAAGTTTACTTATTTAAATTAAAAGCTAATAAATTGAAATTATTTAAAAAGTGCTTAGTTTACTTAGCAGAGAGAAGCAATAAATCTAATATAGAACTTAAGAAAAGTTCCACTGATTTAAGGGGATAGCATTAAGATATAGTAAGCTTTTAATAAAATAATGAGCAGATAACTATAAATTAATCATTTGATCAACAGGTAATTAAATTTTAAGTTTTTCTATATTATCATAATTTTAAATTTTCTTGTTGTTGCTTTCGTTTGAAATATTGGCGGTTTCTTATCAAATGTTCAAGTCTTCTGCAATGTCAGCATTGTTTTTTACTTATATAATAAAAAATTTTTTGTGATGATCTTTAAGTTCTATATCCATCGGGTCATTCATCGGTATATTTTAAAGAAATATACTTAAATCAGCTCTGCATTTGGTTGAATTTTAATTTTAATTGCTCGATTCTGATCTTTTCTGATTATTTATTTTCAGTTTTTTATTTTTATACATTAGACATCAGATATGGGATTTTTTCTTTAAGCTCTTATAAATTTCTTAAAAGTTTAAAATTCTCCTATTGCGCAATTTTGAGTTCTCAAAGTATATTTTGCTAATCGTTATTTAATTTGAATGGATCTTTTAAAAGAAATTTTTTTCCATTTTTTTATTATAAAAAAAAACTTGGATTATAGAGCGCGTAGCACCTCAATGGTGCGCAGTTCTTTAATGCTAATTTGTCTCAAACTCTTACATCTCGATCTCTTCAAATATACCTTTTGGAATTAGAAACTCTTCTTCAATCTTATCCATTTCTTCTTCATTTATGTTGTTCTCTCGTATTAAGTATCTATCTTCTACTTATCTTCTTTTTATTAATTTTTTTTAATAACTTTTAGCCATATTTTCCTTTGCAGAATTTAGGTCCTCTCCCATGTATCTTTTTCTCTATAATAAATTTTTATAAACTCATAGAATTAGCCTTTGGCAGCTCTATAGTCTTTACCTATTCCTCTGACTATAAATATTTAGATAAACTATTTATTTTGCTTATACTCTGCTTAACAAAATTCCTGCTTTTTTGATTTTATTCAGTTTTATCCAATCTATTAATTTATTTTTTAAGAGTAAAGATGCTAAATTTTATTAATTTTAAAATATAAAATTAGAGCTAAATTAAATTTTTGATATGTCTAAATTTTCATAATTAAGTCTAAATATAAATTAAAAGAAGAGGATGAAGTTAAACTTATACAATAAACTTAAATTTATTGAAATACTTAAGGAATAAAAATATGAAACAGTACTGAGTTTTTATGATTAACGATTACATCTAGAATTTCTCTCTTTTAGTTATTAAGATTCTAATAACTTTATAAAGTTGCTAAGATATTTAATTTATAATGAATCTGCAATTCTATAATCACAAGGTATTCTAAGAAAAATGTATGAGTTAAAAGGAATAAAAGAAGATATAAAATAGACTATTACGTATAAATTTTTTCCGTGGAAAATTTCTAATTATCTCTATTGCTTAAGGGATATCGATTAAGTTTTAAATTATAATAAGATAAGTTTCTTCATTTCTTCATACAAATAACAAGAGACTTCTTTTTTCTTTCCTATTCCACATATTTAAATTTTCGATTGAAACTTTAATTTATAAATTGTTCAATTCTATCTTAATCTGATTTCTTTCAGATTTTTACTATTTTTCTTAGTTATAATTTTACATTTAATGTAACTAAATATAAGCACTGCTTTAATTTATTTTTTATGAACTGGAAATATTATGAAATAATGATATACAACAAAAAAGTTAAATTTGATGCTAAAAATTTGTATCGTTTTTCTTTATATTCATTTTAGATTATTTTCAAAACTCGAGAAATTTTAAAGCAAAATAAATGTATTCATTTCTTTTATCTCCTTGATTTTAAAAGATTTTATTAGTGTTATATTCACTAAAAACATCCAGAAGAATATATTAATAAATAGAAGAGTAATATTTTAGTTTAAGTTTTTGGATGAATCATAGTATAATTTCATTCGAATTTCCAAGATTGTTTATAAGTGCTCTTAATTTAGAAAAAATCTGAAGCTTATTTGATATAATGTGGCAAAAATATTTTTGTTTAATTTTTTCAATCAAAAATTGATAAAAACATTAAAATTTTTTCTTATTTGTTTTTAGCTTTTTTTAATTATTAGTTAATACATTTTTATTGAAATTAAAGGCTAAAATTTTATTTACTCTTGAATTTTCTCGAAATATTTTAATACCTCATTCCTTAACTCGAAATTTCAGTGTTCTAAAATTTATTTTTCCTTTTCCTTCTTTAAATATTTAATAAATAATTGAATAAATTACCTAATTTAAAGAGAGCTATTAATTTAATAACTTTCAAAAAGCTTCTGATTTTCTTCTTAAGTTTATTTTTCTTAAAAATTCTTTTTATAACCCATATTATATTCCTGCAAAATCTCATTTTGTTGAAATACCCTATTTCCTTTATATTTAATTTAATTATCTGGATTTATTAATTATATTATTTTTCTTCTGCATGATTCTTTTATTTTTTAACGAATTATAAAAATCAAATAATCTTTCTTCTTTCAATTTTTATTCATATTTTCATCTGTATTAATGTTAACTATTTAGTCTAGTCTTTTATGCTCCAGATTAAGAACAGTCACTAGAATTTATCTTTACGTAACTTATTCTAACTACTACGCCAAATGTTTTAATATTAATCCTCTTAAAATGCTTAATTAGATTATATGCTTATTCGATTTATTCTTTTTAGTTACTATAAAAGGAAATTATTAATTTTATCTTTTATAAAAGTACTAAAGTAAGCTAATTTAATTTCTCCTTTGTATCTAATATATTAACAATATATTTCTAAATAAGCAGACTTACTGAAATAAATATATTCCTAATAAAATGTTTAAATTTAAAAAAGGTTAGAATTATGAAGCAAAAAGAACTACTTTTCATTTTGTAAGCCTTTTTTAGTAACTTACTCAATTTTTTTTAAGATTTAATTATTATAAAAGTTAATTTTTTACCTAATCTTTGGAAAAAGTTAAAATAGCGGAAGTTTCTTACAGGAAATGTGATGCTTTATTTAAATTTTTTTTTCAATTCGAATGCTTAATTCTTAGTATTATGCGCAAGCTTTAATGACTTCTTAATAATCAAACCTATCCTGAAAAAGTGTTTTATTTATTTTTTATTTTGGAATTATCTCGACGTACACTCTCCTTATTATACCCCTGCATAGTTTGTCTTACAAAAAACAATTTAATTATTATCTATAGTAAAACACATCAATCTATCTAGAAACTATTTAGTTTCACCCTTGTTAATTAAAGTTACCATAAAAACGTTAATTCTAAAATCTTATTAGTCCCAAACTTCCAAGTTAGTACTCATTATTTATTAAAATCAAAAATATCTTCGACCTATAGTTGTCGAGTCTGAGCTTATTTTATTTTATGTTATATCTTATTCTATAAAAATTTGCATTTTATTTTAGATACTAGAGTGCTAATTTTATTTTTTTAATTTTATCGTCACTTTCTCCATCGCCTTCATTATTTCATAGAGATATTAAAAATTTTTTATACTTTAGATATTCATAAAATTTTTTGAATTAAATCTAGTTCACTTTTTTAATTAAAAACCATCTTATTTCTAGTTATTTTTAGCTCTACAATCTCAATTATTATTTATTTCCTCTTGATTATTTTTCTCTTTATCTAATTTCTATAAAAAATCTTTAATTAGCCTTAAGATTTGACTAGTTTCTGTTATTCAAAAATTGTATTCCAATTGAAAAAATATCCTAAAGCTTTAAATTTATTTTTTCTCCTAAAATTTTTTTTTTTATTTCTATTATTTAAAGTTAAGCTGCTTGGGGAATTTATTTCGTATTAGTTTGCTTATATTTTCTTAAATTATACCTTTGTCAGCATAATATTAGTCTTAGCGTAAATTACTTTTAAGTAAACGATTATCATTTATTTTTTCTTGATTTAGTCAATCTATGTATTAGCTTATGTTTAATTATCTTGTAGGTATCTATGTATTTTTAAGTATTTTTGGTACTATTTTTTCCTTTCAAACCTAAAGTGCTTGTATTTTTCTGATCTCATTTAATTTTATTTCTTCCAGATCTCATAACTATTAAACCCATCGAAGTAAGTAATATTATTTTACCTCTTTATATTCAAAATCTTCTATGAATTCTAGAATAAAAGATTGCTATTTCAGATCATCGAAGTCATCCAATCATATCCAAATTATTAGCAAAAACGCTAAAGACTCACAATATTAAAGAACTCCTTCATAAATAAAATCAAATTAGTAGTTTCAATTTCGCTTTAAATGCCCTAAAGGACTACAGTCTTGAGATTTATTCTATCATCAAAAAATTTCTAACAAAATGAGCATGCAAAATTAATTAAATTTAGACATATTAAATTCCTTTAAGCTAAAATGGTTATAATATTAACAAATAATTTCAAGTTTATTTCTATAAAGTAAGGTATATGGATATTATGGTACAATTTATTATATCTCATACCTATCTTAATATAATTGATCTAAAACACTTTGCAAATTATATATAATCAAGTTAAATTGCATTCCTTCTGCTTTTTATCTCTCATCAACATTTCTATTTCTCAAGTCTTAACGTATGAATAGCAATTTAAAAGTAAGTTTATTTATCAGAGCACAATTTCGATAATTTAGTTACTTAAACAATATAGAATATTCTCTTAGATTTATTAAAAAGATGCTTAGTTATTAAAAAAGGATATTATTAAAAAGGAATTTTAAGCATTTTACATATCTATTTAACTATTTATCATTCTTACATAACTTCACCTTTGAACTCAGTTTATTTATAATATCCCTTTTAGGGAATTTTATTTAGTATCTGATTAAAGTTCTTCTAGTTATACTCTTTCTGCATCTTTAAATTGACTGCAATGATTCTTCATTCTAATTTAAATTTTTTTATTTATTGAAGATTATAAAAAGATAGCTTTAGATTTTAAGAGCTTTAATTGAAGGCAAATGTTAAGATGATAAGCTAGAAAAAGGTATGATTATATAACTATTATAAGATAGAAATTAAGAAATCTATCCTACTGTCTTTATATGTAGATGGCTTTAGAGGAATTTAGTTACTTAAATGAGAGAAATAAAAGGCTATAAGAGATTGTATTAAACATAAGCAGGTCACATTGCTTGCAATTATTTATCTATCATTAAAAACTCATTGTTAATAGAGAAATGCTTATCTATAGCTCTTGTTGTTTTTCTACTTTTGGAATTAATCATTAGCTTTAAGTATGTTTAAGCTTATATAAAAGAAAATGGTTATTAAAGAAGTGTTTTGGTTTTAGTTCTTTTAATAGTTTATAATCTATGATCTTTCTTTCTTTTTTTTGGTTTATTCTTCCATCATAAAAAAGTTTATCCTGATATTAGAAGTTGATTATATTAGTCGATTTTACCTACTTCGTAAGCAAAATATAAGACTTCAAAGAAAAAGCGTTTAGTTGAAATTAAAACTGCTTAAAGCTTTTTTTTCAGCGAATTTAGAACCATCACTATCTATTTAGTGTAAACAGCCTACCATATTTATTTATACTCTTATATCATATCTAGATAGACAATCACTTTATATGCTTATTTAAATACTAAAAGACATAAATATTTTAAACTTCATTTTACTTTATTAAATTGCTATTTAACCCTAGAACCAAATTGACATTTTATACTGTTCTATTTTAATAAGTAAATCATGAGATTTATAATTCTTAGATTTTTCCCTTATAAAGAAAAACCATCATTCTATTATAATTCTAGTCTTTTCATCTAGAGGCTAGTTTTATTTCATTTTCTATGATTCTTTGAAGATAGAAAATTTATAATTTTCCTCTAATATTCCAAAATATCACTAACCAATAGATCATACCATTGCTATAAGCTTTGCTTGTTATGTAGTCACTATAATTATATCTTTCCAGCTAGAAATTAAATTATAAAGTCGAGAAAGAAAAAGTATATTTCAAAGTGCCTAACTTAATAAGAATAGTTTAGGCTTATGATTAAGCATATCTATTTAGGCTAAAGAACTTATTAAAATAATGATGCATTAAAAAATAAAGCATTAAGTCTTAAAATACGATGCTTCTTTTTTAAACGATGATTTAACTTCAACATCTGAATATCTTTATTTTTCTTAAAAAGTTCCAATATAGATATATCTTCTATTTAGCAAGCCAATAAATATGATCTATTTAATTTTTTAACGAAACTCTATTTTTGATATTTTGGAATAATATCTCCAAAAAAAATAAAAGTGATAGACAGCTAGAGGAAAATGCTTAAAAAGCAAAGAGTGACTTGATTGCAATAGCGTTATTGATCTTAGAAAATTATCTTCAAAGTAAAGAAAACTACTTTCAACAGCTATTCATAAAATCAGCAAGCCACAATAAATAATTTAGATCACTATAGATAGATAAGAGGAAACTTATTTCTATTAAGATTGTTTTAAAATAAAACAATAAGTTTCTTTACCAAAAAATAATAATAAAGGAGATAAATAAAGTATAAAAGTGGCGAAATTATATCACTTTAAATTTTTTTTTCATATTACTAAATGATCAAGTTGAAGGGAAATAAGGAATTGGAGAATAAAGCAATTATTTTCATTTTTTTAAATGAAGATAATTTACTCAGCCTGTTTTTATAAAAGTAGGAGCTAGAACTAAAATAACAATATTCATGGTAATTTTAATAATGACTTTTAATTAAAAAAATTGGAAGACTAAGTAAATAAAAATATATCAAATAGTTTATAAATGGTATAATAGTAACCAAATTATAAATAGTTAGAGATAATAAAAATTTTCTAGATGATAAAAATGTGTCTATAATAAGTTGATTTAATAGTCTCATCTTATCAATATAAGCGTGAGTATGAAAGTTCTACAGCAAGTTTTAGCACTTAAATTTTGTAAACTTTTTACCCATCTTAATAAAATAAGCCATAGAATATTAATTTATAACCTAAAGATTTAAAATTTATTACTTTTTAATGTATTGCTACAAAAAATGATTAAGACTAAAAATAAAATCTTTAGAACATATGGAAAACTGATATAAATAGAAGAAAATTTGGTAAAGAATTATTAATTACAAAATTAAAATATTTAAAATATTGTTAAAGTTAGTTGCTTCAAGTTGCGATTATCAAGTATAAGTAGGAAAGTGCTAAAACTACTAAGCAAGAAATCAAAACCATCGCATACTCTGATTCTTTTTCAACTTTTTCTTCAGAGATATCTTAATCAGTTTTGTCTTCTTTATCGTATAAATTAAGTGATTATTTAGTAAAATTTCCTTCGATGGGAGATAAATATTAACTTGATTAAGATTTTTATGAGCTTTCTTCGCTGATTGTGCCCAGACTGGAAAAAGAGCTTTAATAAGGAACTTATTTATTTTCTTATTTCTACTAATGGAGTATTTAAACGTTATAAGAGGCTTTATTCACACAGACTTCTTGAGAATTATTCAAACTTGTATAGCTAGAATTACTCCTTTCAAATTTAGAAGATCCTAAATTCTAAATAATGGAGCTCAAATTTTCCTTTTATTAATTCTTGCTTTACTTAAGATTCTTTGAATCACCTAAACTCAATTCTCTCTTTACATTTTATCTTACAGAGGAGTTTGGATTTTTTGAGGGTAATTATTTGAGCTAATCAAATTCTCCATTTAAATACTAAAAATTCTAACTTTTAGTAAGTTTGTAATTCTTCTCTAGCTGTTTCATCTCAGTTTAAGGCTTGCAATACTTTTCTTCTTCATTTACAGAAGAATATTATCCTTATTCTTAACGGAGTTTGGAAAGTTTCCAATTGTCGATTCCTTCTCCAATACTTTATTAGTTCCAACATGCAGACTTTGAACTTATTTTTTGGTTTAAAGTATCTTTCCACATATTTATTATAAACAACAACAAACTCATCTATTTATACCCACCTGGTAACTAATTAGACTAATATTATCAACAAACATTTAATCATTGTTTATCGCTTAAACTTAAGGGAAAAGTCTTAACCTCTATATTTTAAAAATACAAGTTAGATATCAAAAATAAAAGGCTATTTTCACTTAGACTCTATTTTCTGCTCAAACTATAAATGGTTTGAGAATTTATTCACTAAGCACTGGTTAATTATAATTAGATTAAGATAGAAATATTAGCATTCTCTTAGATTTTGATTTTGTAATGCTTTATATCTAGTTAAGGCTACTAAAGTAAAAAAAGTAACAAGCATGAAAGGAAAGAAATAAAGATATATCATAAATTAAAAATAAGCTTCTGATATAGTTAATTTTAAAGCTTATAAAGCTTAAACTAATTAGGCATTTTTTAGTGCTAGCTGCTTAATTTTATAAATGTTAAGCTAATTCTAGATAGTATAATTAAGAATCACTATTTTTAAATTTAGTTATGATACAATTATAAAACTAGAAAAGTTTCATTTGATAGTAATTAAAAGAGGTGGAAATAATAATAGTGGTGTGCTTATTAAATATAATGAATAGACTGAGAGTATTTTTAGTGATAAACTATATCTCAGATGCTCTGATGAAAATGCGAATTAAACAATATTTTAAAATACACATTAATGTGAGGAAAAGTTATATTCAAAATAAAAAAAGTTATTTTTTATAATTTTTAAACTAAGAAAAATTACAAAAAAATTGAGTTAAGAACTTGCAAATATTAGAATCAAAACTCGAAATTGAAGTTTACATCATTAAAGCCTTATTTCAAAAACAGACTTAACTATTCCGTTTTAAACTAACTCTAAATAGCATCCAAAAATATTCTTTTATGAAAATTTATTTAAGAATATTGACTAAATAGTACTCTTAAGATTTACCAATTATATTTAATCTGTGTAATTTAGATTAAGCACTCTTAGTTAATTAATAATTAAATGAAATAAGATATAGTTCAAATATCTTAAAGACCTATATCTTACAACTCCGAACACCTTTATAGTTATTTAAAGTTGAATAAACTCATAAATCTAAAACTTAGATTAAAGTATTTATGTACTCTAATGTTGTATTAACTTTATACATCCCATTTACATTTCGATGTCTTAGTTTGTATTATTTGCTAGTAGCTTCTGCCTTATTATATTTTATTGCCTTTTATTATAATATAAAATTTTATTTTCACTGAATAAAGAAAAGTTCAATTGAGTAAAATTTATAATTATAACCTTCTCCTTTCTCTAAATCAAGAAATTATGATTATTAAAGCCAAATTTAAAATATTTAAAATTAAAAGTTTAAGAAATTAAAAATTTTTAAAATAGAGCTTAACAATCTAGCATGGTTAAGGAAATCAATTAGATATATAACTTAAGAGGAGCTGCACGTTTAAGCAAGAAGCTATTAGTATATAATAAATTTTCACAGAACAATGAGCAAACAACGATGAAATTAAATGATATTTTATTAGTAGATAATTCAAATTTAAGCTTTTCTTTCCAAGTAAGTATAACTTGCTTCCTTGCAAGCATCTTCAGTTATTATCTTCTATGATTTCTCATCTACATGGGTTAGATAAATTTTATTAAAAGCTATCTTAATCATTCCTAATATAAATCTACTCTGAAATAACTATCCTGCTTTCGTTTTGAAAGCATACACTGATATTAACACTCATCTTGAGAATGTTAGACGTATACCCTAATCTAAATATTTAGTATAAAGTAACTAATTCCAACAAATATATAAACAAAGGGATATAATATAACCTATACCCTTTATTTAAATATATACTTTCGTATTACTTCATAAGTCTCTTTAGCAATTGACACTTAAAATATAACTAAGCTTTCTATTTCTGGGTATACATAAATAAAAGTTAAATAAATCCTATACCCTAAAACAGGACGGTGGGCATAATAAATGTATCACTGCTTTAATTGCAAAGTTAAATATAATATACTCGTAATCTTGACTCTTAAATAACTAAGTAAAGCCTTCTACAAGGAAAATTAAAGACTTATGACTAAACTTACCTAATTAAAACCTACTGATTAATTTTTTAGCTTAAGTAATATTTATAAATTAGAAGACTGAATGATTAAAGCTAATTTGTCTATTCTTACTATGAGCTTATAAATAGCTGTATCACTGTATTCTTTAGAAATTTAGATTCTTCCTTGATTATTAAGAAACCGTTCTTTCACCTAGACTAACTTGCTAGTTTTTAAGTCAATAACTAGGACTCAAAAATAATTTAAAGCTCTTTGACCTAATTAAGAAATTCAATCCTTTCTACACATAAAAAGCAATTATTAAAAGGTATCATTATACCTAAGCTTTTATAATTATTAGCTAGATTTAGAGCAAATAGCATTATTTTTTTTCAGAATTTTAAATTTTTAAATCGAATTTTTTTAAAATTTTTACACTGAAAAAGTGATATAATAATAGTCTAAGTATTTGAATACATCAGAGTCTTCAAAGTATCATATAGAAAATAAAAAAGACGCGAATAACTAAACAATTGATAGTTAACTAATTAATAAAATAGAACTTAGTATGTAAACATAAATGATCATTAGCCACTTAAATGTAATATTGACCATTAAAGCTGATATAGGTAAACTAATAAACTTATTTCTAATTTTTTAATTTGCTAAAGGCATTTTTTAATAGATAGAGTTAATTATAATGAGATAGACTAAATACTTAGATACTGGATGTTTAATTAAGCATTAGTATATTAGACAGATTTAAAATAGAAGGTAAGTATATGAAGTTATTTCGTCTCTTTAAAGATAATAACCTTTCAAATGGGATGAAAGCAATTTTAAGGCTTAAAAGATTATTTAGCATCAAGTGATAAGTGCTATTTCACCTAGATATCATATATCATTTATCAATAAGTATTAAAAATGAAACAACTATCATTTTAACTTAATAAATCTACACATTTTATTATATTTTATACATTCTTTTATAAATACTTTCTTGCTTTAATCAAAGCTAATAAAATAAAGAATGGTAGAATTTATTTTGTTAGGGTTTATAAAAAATTTAAAGCTACTATTAAATATTATTAGATAAAAGCTACTCTTCTGATTTTTTTATTCTAAATTGCAGTTGAGAAATTAGTTTCTATTCTAAATCTTTGCTAATATAATTTTTATATTTCGGGATTATCTTTTAGTATCAAGTCGCTTTGTATTCATAAATTTTAAAAGTAGTTCTTGTATTTTGCTGAAAAATAAAAAATAATTAGATTCTATTATTTCACTAAGATAATTTTTTAAAATCAGGCTAAATTAAATTATTTTCTTTCTGTTTCACGTAGAATTCTCCTTAGGTTATTTTTCATTAAAATGAGTCCTCAAATTATTCATAGCATTCATCAAATTAATTGAATGCTTTTCTTTAGATGGATCTTCATTCGTTTTTAGTTTTTCGTTTTATCTAGACTCTATTTTATCCTTACCTTAATGCTTTCTCCCTCTTATATATGTATTTATCACTTTTTCTAAACCTAAAATGATTGCTAATTTGATTTATACTCGCTAATTATCTTAGAGATTATAGAAGCTTACTTTGTCATTGTGACTAATACTTCACGATATATGGAAGATTCAGAAGTTTTATAACGTTCTTAAGTAACTAATTTACGTTCTTTTATCTATGGCTTTTGTTTACTCATCAATATAATATAGCAGCTGATAGAGCTTATGATCAAATCTTAAGAAAGGTTTGGAAAGGGCTGCTAGAAATATTCCAAATCTTGAAATTAAATTAATTATTAAGAAGCTGATAATCTTGAAAAGCATCTGTTTAACAAGATAGTTGAAGCTTAGTATAACCAAATACTCTCACACTTTTTAGATTGTAGATATAGTAAAAGATATAAAGAGTTCATAGTGCTTAATGAACTTAATAGAAACAAGTATAACAAGCAAGATAAATATCAAACGTTTATCAAACCTTAAGATCTTCTTTCAAATTCAAATTCATACATTTTATAAGTGCTATAGCAAATATATTAAGATAACTAATAAATGTAAGTAAAGCTTTAATTATAAATGAGTAACTAAAGTAAAGTTAAGAAAGATTAAACAGAAGAAAGAAAAATAAAAGGAAGTTGAGTATATTTATTCTGGAAAGATATTTAAGTAGTAGGAATCATTCAAGCAAGAAAAAGAAAGAATGGAGGATGAAGCAGAGTGTTCTTTTTGCTTAGCTTTTTTTCTGTAATTTTAGAATGTTGCTTTGTAAAGCGATCCCCATTATTAGCTATGTGAAATATGCTTCGAGTATTTGAGCTTTTGTCCTCTATATAGATAGAAAATTTAAATTAATTAATTATAAAATGTTGGTCTCAATCATAAAATATTTAAATGCTTCTTTTAAAAGCGCCTTAAGCTAAAATAGCGTTTAAGTGATAGCAAAAAGATGAATACACTTATATAATCTTTGCATAATACGGTTTTCAACTATCTTTGCATCGTTTATTTATTCTCAGTTATAAAGATATGACTATGCTAAATATGTTGCTCTGTAAAATTGCCTCTTCGTATGTAAGCACCTTAAAAGGACTTTGTTAAAACAAGGATTTATTCTGAATTTTAGCTTTCTAATTTGATTATATTTAATAAGCTTTCACGTTGATTAATTACTCTAATAAAGGTAATAAGACTCCCATCATCTAGAATTTCTTCTATTTTTTAATTATCATTATCTAGAAGTAAATACCATAAATATATTATTTTAATTTTTAAAGAAAGGTATATTTGAGAAGCTTAATCTTCCATTTATTGATCTGCTTAATAATTTTTTATTGTACTTAGTTGATTTTAATATTTTTTATTCATGCTTTTATCTTTTTTTCTGAAAGGTTGAATATTACTAAATCCTCACATTCCAACTCTGCTTTTTTAATTACTTTTTTCTCGACTAAAGAACGAAATTCAATTTATCTAAAATCTCTTTTCTTTATAAACTTATTCCATTATAAAGTTCTTTTTCATTAATGACTCTATTAATATATTAAACTGAGCAAAATAATGTTTATTATCATTTCCTTTTAGATTATATTAAATATGTGTTGTTCAAACATAAAATCAATTTTGCTTTTATTTACTTAATAAGTTCAAATGAATCTTGAAGATTTATTGAGTCAAAATTATTCACAATCGCCAGTCTCAACTTCCAATTTCCAACTTCTACCTTATAACATTTCTCTTCCACAATATTTCTCATGCTATAGCTTATGAACTATATTTCAATCTTTAATTCTCGTTAATTCTATCCCAAATTCTGTAAGGAGAAGGATAAAAATACAATTGATAGCTAATATATTTTTTAATCCTAGAAACCAATAAAGTTTTTGGCTCATAATCCGTATTTTTAATAAGCAAAAATCACTTTAAACTAGAAGAGCAAAACTTTTTGCCCCTTTCGATTTGAGAAATAAGGAAAAAATATCATTAATAGAGCAAAATAAAATCTAGAAGCAACAGATGAAAATCATGACTTTAAGAAAGGGAAATGAATCCATCAAAATTTAGTGTATAAAATCCTTAATTAAACATAAATCTATAATGAACATTAGATTTAGCTTTAAGTCTACTTTTATTTTCCTTTAGTTTAAGAGGTAAAAAAGCAAAAAGAATGAGAACTTATAGGTAAATTTTATTTTGGCGTGCTGGAATACATCGTAAAAAAATGATAATACGAGAGACTATAATTAGATTGAATGCTATTTCTAAGACTTCGGTGCTTAGTTTACATAACTTCTGTAAACTTAACCTTAGTTTGCGTTTTAGCTTGTAGATAATCTCATAGTTTTCTAAATTTAATGGGTTTTGTACTTATAGAAAAGAACATTAATTTAAAAAATAAAAGCAACTATTCATCCAAAGCAAGTTAGACATCTATCAAATCCAAATTTTTAAAGTACCTCACATTTAACTTAAGTGGTATAAAATTAGTATTAGATAGATAAGCTAATATATGGAAGATATAACTAATAGCTAATTTGTTAAGAAAAGCATTTTATAATAAATCTTTAAGCTAGAAAATCAATAGATTTCAGAATAAGCTTATACAGTCTTCCTGATGCTTTAGAAACTGCGTTTGTAAGTTCAATAAATTGCATAAGTTTCTATCTTAGTTAAAACATCGTATTTTGCCTTTTTATCTAAAAAATATATAAGGATTTAAAAATATACTAAGCCTGTAAAGTATTCAGATTCTAAGCCAATAAGTTAATAGTAAGACCCTTTTTGAAAAGAAGAGAAAGTATGATAAAACACTAAAATTGCAAATCTAGTTATTAGGAATGTAATTAGCGATTGTAGAATGGATTATAGTACTGATATAAGTATTTTGGATAAAGTACATTAACTTTTTATTTTTAAGTCATTTGCTTATTTTAAACTAGAGCTAAAGTTCTTGTTAATGAGAATTTATCTAATTAGATATAAATTTGGTGTAGATGGTAAAATCTTAATTTTATCTGTAAGTAAATATGGTCGTAAATTTATGAAATGACTAACTAGTAAAAAGTGAATAATGTCTAGAAACTTGTTAATTAGGACTAAAGCACATAGTACAATATCTGAAAAATAATAATTACTTTAGTATAAAGGAAATCAAAATGAGATACTTATAAAATAGTTATTAAAATGATGATAATGTAAGAGATTAAAAAATACATAAAATAGATAAATAAAAACTATGATTCATATAAGTTAATATCTCTTCAAAAAGACAGTATCATAGGTAAAAATTATAAAGAATAGAGCTATATAAGTAATTTATGGATTCAAATTCATCAAAAGGCTAAAAATTCGAAAGGAGGTGAACTTCAACTGGCATGATAAATTCGAGCTTTAATAAAATTAAAGCATTTTAATTAAATCTAAACAAAACTTTTACTAAGCTTTAAGTTATAGTAACAAAGGATTTATTTTCATAGTCAAACTTAAGTAAACTAAAATATACAATCTAACTTAAGATGGCTCTTTAATCAAATAATCAAAGCTTAATTATTATCAAACTTAGACGTTAAATATACTTATTAAAGTATAAAATCAAAGCAAGCTAAAAAAATACCGGTTACTTAGATAAATAATTCTCTCTCTAAACTATTAATTTACTACAAAACATTTTCTTATTCAATAAATCCTAAAATCATAAATAATAATAGATATTACTAAATCTTCTTATCATTCCTTTATAATAATTTAACTAATTTATATAACCATAGATGGTAGCCATTATGTAAAATTAAGTATAGCTTTATTTATTATGAAAACTAGACTCTTAAATTTAATTAGATTTTATAACCAAACCAGCTTTTTAAGAAAAAAGGATTTAAGATAAAAATAAAAATGTAAGAATGGACTTAAAAATTCTAGATTGCTAATAATTAAAATCCTTTAATCAGCTTAATTATATTTGTATTGATTTAGACCTGAACTTAAGTTTTTTGTCAGATACCTTTATTATATATTTTGTTCTATTTCAGCTGATTTATTTTTCCCATTTAGCTAAAATATTGTTATATTAAGCTAGCTCTTTATTTTTTCTTAGTTTTCAATATAATTAATAGAACTAAGGCTAACCCAAAAGCTTATTACCAATATCACTAAATTCGAAAATCAACTTATGCTACTCTAAATCTTATAACTCTATTTTCAATTGATTGCAGCTAACAAAGCTAATTTATTTTTTAATTCCTTTTTATTGTTAAAATAAATTTAGCTTTCCTATCTACTTTTTAATATTCCTTTGATTTTTTTATAAGAGAAATAAAGTCAAAATTAGCTGTAAGCAAATAAGATCCTGAAATAGGTAGATATTCTACACATATAAAATCTAGAAATTATAACTATATTCGTTTTTATCCGAAATTATTCATCTTATGATCTTAGAATGCTTTTCCTTTTCTCTATATAAACTTAATTTTAGACATTTTAAAAAATTATTTATTCGAATAAATGCGAAATTTTTCAAAAAGTGAGTGTATAGATTTCTTAAATTTTGCTTATTAAAAAGTTTATTTTCATGTTGTGGTAGTAAATGTAGATTCATTATAGATTCATTAGGCTTTTTAGGTAAATTGTCTGATTTATTTATATTTCTTAAAGCTTTTTAATATCAAGGATATAAAGGAAAAAATTAACTTTTAGCTCTCAATCAAATAATGCTAAGATGATATGTAGGAAAGAGGAGTTTTTATCTTTAAATTATAAGCGAAAGGACTTTCTAATATAATTTAAGATAGAGGGTATTTCACTAGATTTACAATTTTTGCTATTTTTATCATGAAAAAATAAAAAAATGAACCATACAAAAAAGCGAAGATTTATTAACAAAGCCAACAAAAAAGAAAAAAGTATAAGAATGAATCATTACTACTTTTTAAGCCTTAAATTAAAATAAAAAAGGGAATAATCTCTAATAAATATCTATATTCTTTCCTCTTTATCAGATCTTTTCAAATTTATTAATTATTCTTTTAAATCTTTTTCTTGATCTGAACTTTTTAATTTCTTTTTTCTTTTAATCACTATTATTTTAGGAAAAGTTAGCTATATTTGTGCTTTTTTTTAGATACCGTAGACTCGACATGAAATAGATTAGCTACGATTTCTATATTTTTTTCTTAGTTATTTATTTTTCTTTTTTTTATAAAGACGAAGTTCTTAAATAATTAACATTTAAGAATATATACAAATTCATAAGACTTACTTTATAATCCAGATTAAATTAAAACTTTAATAATCATTGATAAAAAGAGCTTGTCTCTTTTCCAAGCAATTCTATACATTTTTTAGCCAAATGATTTAAAACTGATCTAACTATCAATTATTTTCCCTTAAGCTCATTCTTAGATTCTCTGAACTACTTTATGAAGATAATATTCTTCTGTCCGAGTATTTTTTCATCTTTTTAAACAATTTATGAAAATTAATAAGTTTTATCTTCACAATTTTATGAAGATTTTCCTCTAAATCAATAATAACTATTTGGTCTAATCTTTTATATTTAAATCTAAGAATATTCCCTATAATTTACATCTTTTACTAAGAGTTATACCTTTTGTAGTTATTATAAAACGAAATTGCTATTTTGATTTTGTATAAAAACGCTGAGAAAGACAATTTAATTTCTCCTTTAAAGTTATTATTATTGTTATTTTGATGTTATCTCGTTTATCTATCAGAGAATTAGCCTTTATAGTGCTTTCTCTATTGTAAGAAAGTTAAAATTGTGAAGCTACCTGTTAATAATTTTATACTTAGGTTATTAAAATAACTAAAGGAGATCACTAGATCAGTTAGCAAACCTTTTTTTGTAGCTTACTCAATTTTTTTATGATTATAAGATTTTAGTTTATAACCTATTTTTGCGAAAAGCTGGATTGGAAAAAAAGCCTTTGCTTAAAAAGTAATTCGTGATTTGAAGACATTCTTTTTAATATCTAGCACTTCAATCTCTCTATTTTCCACAAGCTTAATAAATAACTTACTATCAAAGTCTTAATCTGCCTTCTTAAAAGATAGCTTTTATTATATGTTTTTGTATTATCTCTGCTTAGCATTCTGTGGAACTATATGGATTAACAATGAACGTCTTATGGAGACTTTTTTGAATTAGCATCGATATAAGAACCTTATCAATTACCCTCTTTAGACCATAAAGACATTATATAGAGTTTTGTATATTTTATGGCTTTCTTAAAGGTTCTGTATTCAGCTTAGTTTTTTAATTAAAGCAATCGTAGAATGAAAAATTGGAAAAAACAAGGAAATGGAAATCTTAAATTCTAAACCCTTCTAGATCCTTCTTAAGTCTCAGTTCACTAACAAGAGTCAAGAATTCAAAAAAGATAAATCTACTCCTGCTAAGGGTTGGCAAATGCTGAGTTTCCTAGCAAGATTAAAAAGAATGAGAAACTCCATGAGCTGAAGTTATTAGGTTTGCTCCTTATTTGCAAATGAATACAGAAATATAGATCTGAAGGCGGAAAACTAGAATCTTTGGCTTCTTTGGTAAGATAGAAAAAAGTAGCTCAATGGTTGGTAAGTTAATGAAGTTTCAATTTGAAGTCTTTACTTCCAAATTTGTACTAATAAAAAAAATTTTGTCAGCAAATTCATAGAAAATTAAAGAAGAAGTTCAGTTACCAATAAAAAATCTAACCTCAAATAAATAAAATGGAAATTTAACAAAAAAGTGAATTCAATTAAATTTTGTTTCAAGTCCTTAACAAAACGTTGCTATTGTTGTCAAAAGACTGGACATCTATTGAAATAATATCTAAAGTAAAAAAGAGTGTTGAGCAGTGCCGAAAAGAATTTAGATTATCGAGAAAGCTTTATTATAACTTTTTTTGAAATATTTATAAAAGAAGCAGACTTTAGTTGATTCACGAACGATGCTATTCAAACAGGATCTTAGTAATTAATAGCAATAAATAAATAGCTTCAAAAGGACAACTTAATCAGTTTTAAGGAAGTTTTTCTTGCTTTTTAACTGTAGATTAAGACAAATTAGATTTATATTATAATTTCATTCCGAACTTACTTTAGAATAGTGCAATGATATTCAGATTAATTGGGATTCATCAAGAAGAGACATACAACTCCCTAAATATGATCATTGTAGCAGATTATTGACATCTATAAGAGTGAAGAAAAAGGCTAAACAAAGATGTTTACCAATCTTATTTATATCGAGAAGACGTTCAACAGCATTGAGAGAAAGAAATTATTTTCAACATCTTGGAAGATTAAAACTATGGCTCGATTGATACTGGCACTAAAGTCTTTTTATAATAACCTGAATTCCTCTTTTCTCCTCAATGGGTAATCTACTCACAAACTTCATTACAACATTAGAGTTATTCAAGAGAGTTCACATGGTTCAGTACTCTCACTCTTATATTATGATATAGTAATCAGACATTTGCAGGAAAGAAGCACACAACTAAGCATTAATCCGCTCAATATAAACTTCTTATGCAGAGTAAGGGCAGATGATTTATACTCCTTTCTTGCTCTGCTCAGAGGATTTAATAATCTATAGATTAATGCAACAGAGTTTTTCAGTGGATTTTTCTGTAAATAAACACTAGTAAATGTGAAGATATCCAATTTTTAAAAAAGAAGAGCTAAAAAAATGGAATTGAATTTGAAACTGGAAGGATAACGTATCTTGTTGGAGAATTCCCTAGGCTGAAAACGATGGAAGCTGGTTCCTTGAACTTTAATGAGAGGTTCATAGAGTATGAAAGAGGAGATAAGCAAAAATAAGCATATAGTGGTGAGGAAGATTTTACAGTCACTTAAACTGTCTTTAATGAAGCTTGTTATATAGTCCTTAACCGACTATCATTTGAGTGTATAATGGCTAAACGCTTTTTCTGTTTCTACTTTAAAATACGGAAAAAAATTAGGACTTATCCAGAATCCGAATAGGAAGATTCTTTGAATGTATTTGAAGCAAAAAATCTCAATACTTTAAGTAAGTAAAAAAGAGTTTTAGTTTTATGGAGTAAATAATGACAATCAAATTATGTTTTCTTACTAACTTTCTATTGAGAAATTTATCGAAGATATAATAAGAAACAAATTTTATTAAGAAGCAACTCTACACTATAGAGACATACCCACTACACAGATATTTAGAGAGCAACTTGAAGGACTTCAGAATTTCCTGCTATAAATTATACTAAAATTAACATATGTTCATGCAGAAGAAAAGATTCATTTAAACATATCTTCGAATGTAATTACTATTTAGATTCACTTAGAAATCTTTCTGATAAACTTCCTGGAAAAAAAAGCCTTATAATCAACTCTACATTCGATTCAAAAAATAAACAAATGCAGACCTTCAAATAGAAATTTTTCACAGGAATCTGATAAAAAGGAATTAAATTGTAGGACAAAGTAAAAATAAATAATTGGAACCTAAAGAAGAACAGCCAGAAAGTACAAAAAGCAATAGAGATGGGTTGGAAGATGAAAACTACGATGCTTGAACTTAATGAGCATAATTAAAGTGAAGTGATTGATTCATATCAGTAACTTTATTTCATTAAAATTGTTATTAAAGTGATTTCTTCTTCAAAAGGCTAACGATGATCTTATATCTTATTTATAAAAGCTGGAAAAAATTACAAGAAGATGGAAGAACAATCTATGAGCTTATTGAAGAGAAAGAAGAATTATACCAGTCTGAAATTTATTCAGATGAAGATATTTTAAGCTGAACAAAGAATAATAAAAAATTTTATCTTCATTAATTTGAGGAAGCTTTTCTTTTAATTGGAAAAGACTCTAAACCTTTTATTTAAAATAATTAATCCAAAAAATCTTAATTTTAGATATTTTTAATGCTCCATAATCTCTTTTATAATTATCCTCTAGAAGATATTCAACTATTTTGTATTTATCTATTTTCTATCAAGTCTTCTAATCACTTTTTTTATTTCTATTATTTGTAAGTAAAATTTGCTAGAGACGCTTAAATTTCTCATTGATTTACTTATATTTTTCCAAATTTTTAATTTTTATCTATATAGCATTAGTCTTAGCAATATCTATTTCTAAGCCAAAGTATTAAGTCTTGACTATGTTCATGCTTATGTTAGTTTATATTAAGACAATCTCACAAATTTCTATTTATTTCTAAGTATTTTGTGCTATTATTCGTACTGTTAAATCCTTAAGTTCTTGTACTTTCTATCCTCCTTTAATTTAATCTCTTCTAAACCTCCTATGTTTTAAACTCCTTTTAAGTAAGATAATACTCATTTATTTCCTAATATCTGGAAAATTTAGTTTCATAATCCTTTATTTAGGATAAGAGATTGATAGTTATGATCCTTTTAATTATTTTCAATCTTTCTAAATTATTAACCAAAACGTAGAGCTCTTATAACTCTAAGGGACACTTATAATAAATGAAATCTAGCTAGTATCTATAATAACACTTCTAATATATCCCATCACTTCAATCTAGAAATTTTAGAGATCTGTCTCTATCATTACGTACTTAAGTTAAAAAGGAAATGCAAATCCATTTAACTTAGATATGTTTATTGCTTTTAAGGAATGTAAAATGCATTAAAACAGTTATAAAACTAAATACTTATTTCATAACCACTTTCTATAAAATCAGATATCTGAGTTTTACAGTTATCTCAAATTTTTCCCCCCATAATATACATTCCTAGCTAATTCATTTTCCTTTTGCTTTTTTATCTCTCATAAGAATTCATATCAATCTTATCTTACATACTTAGCTAAATTTGAGCCAATTATAGATTCATTTTCTTAAATCTTAAAAAAGAGGCTAAATTAATAAAAAAAGGATATCATTGAAAGCTGAGTTTTATATATATCTTAAATATTTAATTTAATTAGCTCTCTATTATTAACCTCATTAGCTTCGTTTCAGTTAAATACAATTAATACTTTTAGAATATTTTCGATAGCATTGTATTCTAAATATTGGGCTATAAAAATAATTCAAGTGCTAACTTAATTTTAAATTTTAAAACCCCTTCCAGTTCTATTTTAGAAGCATTCTATGAAAATTGGCTTGAAAATTTGAGTTGCTATTTATAGAACTTTTATTATAGACAGATGTTAAGATGGGTATTTAGAAAACGTATGGCTTTGTATTTAAATTTTATTACTATGTAAAGCAAATTTTTCTGGTAAGGTAGCTCTTTTGTTGATTTACTTTAGATGGATATATGATGAGTTAAACAGATGGTATCATGATTCTAATCGAGTAAGAGGTATAAAAGTTATAAGGAGCTAATAAGGGATATTAATAGATTATAGTGCTTTCAAATCTTTTAAATCAAAACTAATAAAATCATTATCGGTAGAAGCTCTTATCTCCAATCATGTAGCTTTTCTATTATTAGTTGAATGTTTAGCTTTGCAAATGTTTCTGAAAGTATAAAAGAAAATTGACTCTAAAGAAATGCTTTCCTTTTAGTTTCTTTTAATTATTCTCTTTTATCTTTTCGAACTTTCTATCTCTTTTTTTCATTTTCTATATGTAACTAAAACTGCTTAATTTTTCTTTCAATAAACTTAAAATATCAAAACCTATAAAGCTAGCTAATAAATCTCTTAGTTATATTTAATAATTTCAAAGCTAAGTTCTAATTATATTTTCAACCAAGTTATATATTTAAATAGTGGTTACTTTATAGATTTTTTTCGCATTCAAAAATACATAAAAATACGAAATTTAATTTTTCAAAAATTGCTTTTAATTCTGAGCGATCATCTGATATTTATCCCTTTGATCGCTTTTAAAATATAAAATGAGGTAGTTATAATTGACAATTTCTCTCTTTCATTTCACTCTACCCTTTTCATTTAGCAACTAGCTCTATTCCTTTCTTCAATTTTCCTTTAAATATTTCAAAGATAAGAAAAAGCCTTAGAATATACCATTGCTATATTTATTATTACCTGGAGTATTATCTTCTATCTTTCTGCAGTTTAATAAAAATTACCTTTCATAAGCTAAGTTTATAAAGGTTAAATCAATGAGTCACTTAGTTTTACCTAAGCATTAAATTTGGGGGAAGTAAATACTAAATAAGCATCTCCTTTTTAAAGTCAGATGAGTTAAACAATCTAATGATTAAAGGTCTATTCATCAGCTAAAAATATAACTTACAAGTACTGAAATTTAGATTCAATACATCTATGCTTTTATTATTAGTCAAATTAGCTATTTTAATTAATAATCTGGAAGCTAAAAATTAGGATAATAAGAGAAATGATATAAATGAGTATAGCTATATACCTTTGATTTTTATTACTTCTAGCTAGATTAAAACTAGAAGGTGAGAAATAGAAGTACATTTGAAAGCTCCTAATTTCTAAAAATAGATAAAGCTTATGATTAGAGATTTGGCATGAGAAGTTATAAAATAACTCTGCATTTAAAAAAGTAAGATATTAATCATTAAACTTAAATCTTCCTTTTTAAAATATTTTTGAATTTCAACATCATAAGAGTCTTCATTTCAACAAAAATCAAATTAATAAGCTAGTGTTATATAGAATGGATATAAAGTTTCCTTTTTATTCAACTTAGTAATAAGGAACTTAATTGGGAAAATTGTTAAAGTTTTTCTCTTTTTGATATACTTAAAAAAGTTCCAAAATTAAGATATTTATTTATACAAAGCATCATAGACTTTTATACGAAACTTTATTTCTGGTGTATTAGGATAAGTTCTATACAAATATAGGCAAATGAAAATATAACTGCATGATAGCGAAATAAAAAGATAAGATGTAAGCTCAAAGAATGACTTGATTATAATAGCATTTCAACCTTCAATAATTATCTCCAAAGCTAAGAAAATAGTTTTCAACATCTATTCACTAAAATCCTAATCAACAATAGCTTCTTTATATTCTATTAACAACTTAATGTAAGTATTATTTTCATTAATTTTAAGCGTAAATTTATTAAATGAAGTATCAAAAAAGGAAATAAGTACAAGATAAAAATTAAATATCTATCACAACTAAATAATCAAGTCCTTAAAGAAAAAAGCATTTGAGAAAGAAGCGATGCTAGCATTTCTAAATCGAGGATAAATTACTCAGTCTGCTTTTATAAAAATATAGAAGCTAGAGCTCCTCTTATGATATTTTTTAATCACAGCCTTTAATATAAATTGATAGGCCAAATAAATGGAAATCAAGTTTTAATTGATTTAAAATGGTATTTTAATAGCTAAACGAAACAAATATCTATATATTTAAAAAATCTTCTAAAATTAGTACATTATGCATGTGAAATTGTTGTAATACACTTATCTTACCAAAAGAATCGAACATGAAAGCTCTATCAAAATTTTAAACATTTTTGTACTTAAATTATTTTATAACTTTTCTCTTTTTTCTCGCTTTTTTAAACAACTCAATCGTGTTTGATAGAAAATATGAGTTTATATTCTATCAAATCAAAGTTGATATATTTAAGGAATCATTACAAAACGAAAAAAAAGTTATAAAAATAGGTAAGTTGTTACTCAAAGAGAAGAAAATATGATAAAAAAGAGTTCATTTAATTACTAAACTAAAAGTGATTTTTCACATAATGATTATCAAGTATAAGTAGGACAATCCTAGAACTACTAAGAAAGAAATCAAAACCATCACATAATCTTTTTCGGCTTTTTCGTCAGAGTTATCTTCAGTTTTGTCTTCGTTTTCATATAAACAAAGTGATGAACTAGTGAAATTCCCGTCATTGGAAGATAAATATTAACTTGATTAAGATCTTTGTGAACTTTCTTCACTTATTGTGCCTAAACTGGAAAAAGAATTTTAATAATGAACTTTTTTATCTTCTTATTTCTCCTGTTGGAACATTTAATCGTTATAAGATTCTTTGTTTTCACAAATTTCTTGAAAGGTATTCGAATTTGTGAAGCTAGAATTATTCCCTTCAAATCTGGAAGGTTCTAGATTCCACATAATAGAATTTATATTCTCCTTTTATTAATTCTTGCTTTCTAAAAGATTTTTTGCTTCACCTAAAATAAATTCCTCTGAATCTTTTTATCTCTCAATGGAGCTCATTTTTCTTACATGTTACTATTCTTTCACATCAGATCTCTCATTTAAAAGGTTCAACTTCTAATTTTCAGTAAGTTAACAACCCTTAACTTGCTATTTCTTTTCAGATTAAAGCTTGATCTATTCTTCCTAACTTATAGAAATACATTATCATTATTCTTAAACTTGTTTGGGTAACTTCTTAGCGATTCCTACTCCAATACTTTGTTAGTTCCAACATACAGGTCCCGAACCCATTTTTTAGTTTAAATTATTTTTCCGCATTTTTTGTTATAACAGTAACGAGCTCATCAATTTATACCTATCAATTCAATAACTAAATTAACAATATTAATATACATTTAATCATTGTATGTTGCTTAAACTTAGAAATAAGTCTTAACCTCTTTTTCCAAATACGAAAAGCAAGTTAGACATTTAAGAAAAAAGTTATTTCCACTACTTTTCTATTTTCTGCTAAACTCTAAGACTTAAGATTTTATCTACTAAGCACTGATTCATTATAGCTAGATTTAGATAGAGGTAATAACATCCTTTTTAATGCTTTATATTTAATCAAAGTTAATAAAACAAAAAAGTAGCAAACGTGAAGGGAAAGCCAAAAAGATATATCATAAAGTAAAAAAATCTTCTGGTAGAACTATTTTTGGAGCTTATATAACTTAAACTAATAAGGTACATTTAAACTTTGACTGCTTAATTTCATAAATATCAAGTTACTTCTAGATATTATAATTAAGAGCCACTATTTTGAAATAGAACTGTGATATAATTATAACACAAGAAAAGTTTCATTTGATGGTAAATAAAAGAGGTGGAAATAATAATAGTAGTGTATTTTATTAAATAGCTACTTTATATATATAAAGAAGAACTTAGGAAAAGCTATTGTTGTTATAATATAAGTATGCTGCTTAAATAAAAAATTGTAAATTTAAATTAAGAAGAACATAGTCACTATAGCCAGATTTTATAAAGAATGAATAAGCAAATTATATTTAATCATCACTGAAAATGATTAAATATAATGAATAGACTGAAAGTGCTTTTTAAGTATAAATTATAGCTCAGATATTCTGATAAAAAGGGAAATTTCGTTGCATTTTTGGATAAGTATTAATGTGAGAAAAAGTTGTGCTTAAATCGAAAAACTACTCTTTTATAAATGTTTCAAATTAAGGAAATAATCATAAAGTTAATTTAAGATTCTTCAAATATTAGAATCTTGACTTGCAATTGAAATTTGCATCACTAGAGTCTTATTTCAAAAGCAAACTTAGATATCCCTTTTTAAAAATTACTCTATAATATTCATAAATGTCTAATGAACAACCTCACACTTAACAATGATTCTTTAATCTGTGTAACTTAGGTTAATTATTCTTAGTTTATTCATAATTAAATGAAATAGGTATAGTTCAACTTTCTTTCAAGACGCATATTATACAATTTCAAGCTCCTTTCTATTCATTGAAAGTTACACGATTAAAGTTGAAATACTAATGCATTTGAAACTTTAAGTTTAAGTACCTCTTCGTTAATTGTTGCGTTAACTCTATAGCTTTGAGTTATATTTCGATAATTTATGTTGCATTGCTCCTGGTATCTTTTGCCTTGCTATAATTAATGTCTCTTACTTAATTAAATAACTTTACTTCAACTGAAAAAAGGAAAAGTTTTGCTTAAGTAAATTTCTAATTTTGACTAAATTATCTACCTCAAGTAATCATAAATTTAAAGTTAAAGTCTAGAATTTTTAAACTTAAAAGCTATAATGAAAAAAGGGAAGAGAACGCTTATTTTACCAAACAGAAGAAGGAAATCAATTAAGAACTTAAGAAGAGTTGCACTGGTTTAAGCAAGATAATATAAAGATATAGTAAGGATTGCCAAAAATAATTAGAAGGTATGATAAATTATTGGCATTTGATTAGTGGGTGATTAAAATTAGACTTTTATACCCAAAATTTATAACTTTTTGCCTTATAAGCGTCATCATTTATTTTACGAGTAAAGCATGCTATAATTTCTCTTCCAATTTGATTAACAAATACTACTAGAAGGTTCTCTTCTAAACAAGTCAAAATCTAATTAGAATAAGAAAGCATGTTATAGTTGAAAACTCTGCTGATGCTAGTACTTATCTCAGCTCAGCAAATGGTTAATTAAAACTGCAAGACAACTAGTCCTAATCTAAATAATTAGCATAAAGTAATTTACCCCTGCAAATATATAAGCAAACAGCTGTAAGATAACACATCCCTTTTATTAAGCAATTCCTATTATATACACTATGCAAGTGGCTTTCGAAATTGTTAGATAGCACAAAGCCAAAGTTTATAATATCATGCTATATCAAAATAGTAAAATAGATCCAAAATGGAAGCTTAAAAGAATAATCCTATTTAATATAAAGCCAAAATTAAAGAATTAGAACTTACCTTATACTAGCAAACCAATGAGTTTTAAATTATAGGTAACTATAAGAATTGCTAATAAGTAGAGCTAGTTTAGTTATCATTTTTGCGAGTATAAATAATATGGTTTTTATAAAATAGAAGCACGATAATGTTCAAAGTAAATCGAAATTTTTCCTTCAATATTAAGAAATATCCTTTCAATTTGACCAACATGCTCACTTTTCCAAGTCAATAAATAGGAAATAAAAGCATTGAAAGTTCTAGTATTTTAACTTAGAAAGTTAAATAAAATAATAGGAAACAAAGCAAGCAGCTTTATCCACTTTTTATAGATAAAGAAAATATCATTAGATATGATAAATGTTTCAAGCTTATACATCTATTTAACTTATGGGTTCATATATTAGAAGGCAAATAGTAATTTATATATCCTTATGAGTAAGAAAATATAAAATGCTGGTAAAAGCAAGGAATCTATATTAACCAAGGCTTATACTTTTGTACTCTCATATCTTCCAAAGTACTTACTTCGCTTTCTATTACTAAAATACTGATTATAAGTTATAATCTACCTAAGCTTTGGTAATTACTAGCTATATATTCAGTATAATTAACCTTAAACTTGAATCTTCAGATATAAAAACTGGAAGGGAGTTTTTAATTTAATTTTTGCCTTGAAAGAATAGAATCTTAACTAGTTTAAATATTTAGAATCAGCCAGGATTTTTACCGAAATACTAGAAGCAAAATAAATAATTAAAAAGCAAGGCAATTAGTAATAAATAGACCCTAATTAATAAGCATTTATAGTCATTAGCCAAGTAATGTAATATTCTTAGTTGAAAGGTATTACACGTAAGGATAAAGATTTGGTCATAATTTAGATGATCTATTAAAATCAACTTTCAATAGATAATCTTAACTATAACTAATATAATTTAAATACTTAGACTCTGGATGGCTAATTGTATAATAATAGCTTTGATATGGAAATGAATAAAAAAAGATTATTTAGTTTCATTAAAAAATAACCTTCTATTTGAAGACTATAAAAGATTAATGAATAGCAATAGAGAGGATATAGTTCATCTAAATATCATATATTTATGATCGATAAAGATATAAAATAAGCAACCATCATTTTAATTTTATGAGTCTTAGAAATTTTTTTATACTTTACAAGGATTTCTATAAATGGGTATTTGTTTACTTTAGTCAAAATTGATAAATTGTAGAATTTATTTCGCTAGATATAAAAGGAATAAATTAGAAAAATAGTTATTCATGCTGATTTTTGTATTTTAAATTCTATATATATCTGATATAATCTTATCTAAGCAAATATATTGCTGCTTTGTATAATTTTTCGTTTATTTTATTGTTTGGAAGATCGATGTAGTTAGCATCAGCGTTTTGCTTTGATATAAACTTATAAGGTTGCTTTTACTTAATATGGTTTTGTTTTTTCTGAAATTTTAGTTTTTATAATTCTCAACTTCATACTCATTCCTTGCTAGTCAGGTTTCCTTTTTCCAGTGGAAAAACTAAAAAATTGAAAAGCTTTACTAAAATATTTTTGGAATCCCAGAATAAGCTTTTACTATCCAGCTTCTTTGTAAGAAACTTATCCTTAATTTATTCCCGAACTCCCATGGATACTTCATCTACCTTTATAATTTTTCTACATGTAATTAGCTTTAAATTACTTACTCAAAACGCAAAGAGGTTTTGATAATTTCCATTTCGATTTTTTAAACATCTTCTTAATACTTTCTTTAAGAAGTCTACTACCAACTAACCTCTACAATGATAAACAAGCAGCCTTTATTTATCTTAACTAAAAAAGTTAATAATGTAGCAATCTAATTAAAATCACTTATGATCGAAAGGGTATTCATAATATTCTTGATATATCATGAAGATGAAATAAATCAGCTTTGCTTACTAACTTTAGATTTTTGAAATTCAGGTAGTTTCGATTAAGTTTGGCTCATTATATTGTTCATGCATTTTGCTAAGGAAGAAGATCTTAAATACTAAAATTTATTTATTTTTAATTTAAAAAACTATGAATGTCTTTAGTCTTTCTAGCTATTGCTTTAAGCTAATTTTTAATTTAGCAAATATCACAAGAACTGATTTTGCAATTCTACTGAAATTGGTTCGCTTATTTATTTACAAGTCTATTATCTAAAGTTTGTTGAAAGAAGCATTTGTATTTTACCTTGTTAATACTCACCGTAATTATTTAAAAATTGATCATTTTCTCCTTTATTTTCTATTAAGATACTAATAAAAATAGGATTAGTGTCATATGTATTTATAAAATTTAAACTTTATCTACTTTATTTATTTTTGTTGCTCCTTCTGAAAAAAATTTATTTCTGCCTTTTTTAATTCTCAGAATCTAGTAATTTTTTATTAAGATAGAAATAGTCAGATTTGAGTATGTTATCATTTTAATTTTTTTATTTCTTGGTGTCCTGGATTGATCTTTTTATTTTGAAAGAAATCAGATATAAATTGTTATCAATTGTAATTTTTATGTAAAGAAAGAAAAAATTTGGTATAGTTATTTTATACTTTTATATATTGTCAATTACCGTTTTTGCTTTCTCTCTTTTCTTTATACTTCTATCCGTTACCTTAAATTTTATATTAGGGAAAATGCACACCTGTAATCGTAGAATACTCCCTATGCTTCTGTAGATTTGAACTAGAAACTCATACTGCTTTTCGAATATCAAGATTTAGAGATTTTGTGAATAAAAGCTTTTGATAGAATTGCACGATAGTGAGGTACTACATCCTTCTAATTAAATTTTTTTCCTAAATTAATACTTATCTTTATTTTATATTGATCTCAATTTTGCTGACTATCTTTTGATTATTTAAGTTATAGTAACTAAGTTTATTACTCATACCTTAAGATACTTGTATGTAAAACTAAAATTTAACTATTTAAATTTAATTATAATTTAATTGTGCTTAATACTTTTTGGATGCTTTGTTGGTTTTTATATTTAATTATTTGCTCTTTTTATCTTAAAGTTAAAGCTTCTCAAAATTTATCTTTCAATTTTTTCGCTTACGTTTTTATAACTTAAATAAAAGCTCTCTATAAATTTTCAATTTAATACTCTCCTCTCCATATTAATTTCTCGTACTAAGTTTATAAACTATAATCCTTGATTCTCTTATATTCTATCTTAATTTATCGGAATTTTATACTTTTGAAACTTATAATATTTTACTTCCTCACTTCATTATTATTATCTTTACAGTTGATACTCAATTGTATTAAAATAAAGACTTTAATGTTCTAACCAGTCAGAAAATCTCATTTTTTTCGTATTATCATTATTTTCTGTCTTTGTTCGCTTAATATCGATTGAATTTGCTTCAGAATAAACAGACTTTGAGAGTCCTTGCACATTATTTTTTAACTATCCCAGATTTCTTATTCCATATCATTATCATTTTATCTTATCTACCCAAGACTTTCACTTATAATCCTTTTATATAACTACAAATTAAAATTTTTGAATGATTACTTATGCCCTCTTTAAATGACAGTTCTAAGTCCAATAATCTTATCATTTTGCTGTAAATTTCTTAAAAAACAAGAAAAAGTGACTATTATAACTAAGGAAACCATGAAATAATCTTAAATCCCTTAAACAAAAGATAGAACAAAAGTTCTTATATAAGTTCGATTTTTTTCTCTCTCTTTGTAAGTAATTCCTTTATTAAGGATTTTTGCTTTTCGCCTCTTTTTATTCTTTATTTTTGACTTTGAAAAATTAAGAATTTCGCTTATCAATCTCATGAAAATTATTTTTTCATAATCAAAGCTATTATCTTTAAGTTTAGAAAAAACAAATGCTTTTTACATGCATTATTTAAGAAAAGGATTAAAAGAAGAAAATAAGAAAAACGAAAGATTTCTAGTACCATTTTCCAAACTAAATTGGATTTAGAAATTTCCTATGTGTTTTTCGAAGAAAAAAAGGCTTACTAATTTTAAACATTTATATGATCAATTGAAGATATATCCTAGAGATAAAGGAGAAAGAGCTTTATCTAACTCCTATTTTTTATAAACTTTTCTATTTAAATTATCTTTAAATAATTCTACCTTTTTGAAATAAATTGAATGACTTTTCTAAAATCTAACTTAAATCTATGGTATAGCTTAATTATACAGTTTTTAATAGAAAATTTATGTTTTTATTGGATTTTTTATTTTCAAAAGTTTGATATCTGAACAAAAATTATTGTATATAAATGTAATTTTTTAAAAAGGAAAAAAGATAAAAATATTTTTTTAAGATTTGGAATTAAAATTTTCTACGTTTTAAGCTTTAAAAAAAATGAAATTTGGGATCAATTCTTTAAAATTTATTTTATAGAATTTAATTAATTAAAGGCTTTTTTACCTTTTTCTTTCTGAAAATTTAAAAAAAAAGTGCTATAAAAATAAAATTATGCACATTATTATAAAATTAATTAAAATTAATAGCAATAGCAATATAATTTAATCTATTAGAAGCAAAATAGATAGATTATCTAAAATTGCTAGTCAGAAATTAATTATTTTATTCAAGCTGAAATATAATTTTCCTTTGAAATTGTGTAATCATTCGTATGTAATTTTTTGGTGTTTTCACTTAAATAATGCTTTTAGCTTTTTTTTTCTTAGTTGCTAGAATTTTTATATTTATATAGTTAACTTTTTATTATATAATTATATCAAATATGCAGATAAAGCGCTCCCTTTTAAGTTATTTTTTGGCGAAAACACTTTTTCCTTTTTGCTTTTTTCTTTTTTGTCTAATATACCAATTCATTTTATAAGAGTAAAGATTCCAAATTTTTTAATTTTAGAATCTCAAATTTTATTTTAATTAAATTATATCAAATACTTTTAGCTTGTCATATTTTAGTCCTAATATAAACTTAAAGCACATTCTGAAGGTAATTTAATAAATACAATTAAAATGTTGGAAATACTTATAAAGCTGAATAAAGTTTTTAAGCTTATTATCACTTTGAATTACTTTTAAATGCGAAATTAAATTTACTAGCTACTTACAACTCTAGTGAATCTACTCTTTTTATTAGTAAGTTCTTTAAAGATAATTTTGGTGCTTAAATGAATAAACAAAAGCAATTCTAAATTAGCTATTCATATTAATATATTCCATTGTAAACCTTCCCTTTGGATCTATATCATTAATGGTTATATTTTAAATTTCAAAATATGTTAAAATCTGATTCTTCATCTAATCCTTTAAATCTTAAGGAAGTTCTCTATTCTTCCTTGTTCCTAATATTTAAGTTGCTGATCTAAAATTAATTTAATTCTTAGCTTGTTTAATGCTAGTTAAATCTACCTTTTTCGGATTATTGCTTCTTTTTTATGTAATCACTTTTAGATTTAACATAATGAAATTAAAGCGTATTTTATATAATTTATTACAAACTGCAAACCTTTAAAAAATTTTGATTTACAAGAACGAAAATTTTCAGTAGTTTCTTTCTTTTTTTCCTATTTAAATGTTTTTCTATTTCTGTTACGTTTCATATAAAACATCCAAAAATCAAGTACTTCAAAGCAAACTAAATGTAATTAATATTTTGTCTTTGATTCTAACTAATGTAATATCCACTTTGCATTATGGGAGGAATATTACTATTTATAAGGAAAGCATTTTTAAATTTCCTTATGCTCAACTTATGTCTGCTATGTCTTTAATTGTAAATAAAGGGTAAAATTAGGATTACTCTTGTAATTCTCTCTAATATTTCACTCCTTTACTCTAGTCTTCAATATCTTTAATTTGCTTTTTAAGCGACTTAATATATTAACTAAGTTAAAAGAATTTCTTTTGCTCCATATATTTACCAAGGACTTTTAATTTCTTGCCTAATTTATTTTTTCTTTTTTTAGTTTATTGTAAATACCTTACTCCTATAAAGTCTTACCTTTATGCTTCACTCTATTTACTTTAAATGTTCTTAATTTATCTGAATTACTTTGATATCAAAGTATCCTTCTAATTGAATAATTTTCCCTTTATTCAATGAAATATAGCATTTACCTTCCTGATTTTTTCAAGTTTTCATCTGAACAGTAATAACTATTTAGGTCTAATATTTATGCAAGCTCTAGGAATAAATTCTAGTTTCCCTTTTATTTAACTTAAAACAGCAATTGCATCATGTACTTTATAGCTTGCCTCTTAGAACTTTTAAACTTGATTATAATTCTTACGCAGGTTTATACATTTTTGTTGCTATTGAAGCTTCTTGCTAATGATTTCAGGTATAAATTATTAAAAATTGCAATGAAGATTATTGAGGCAATTTTCAAGCTTTTGAAGTAGCTTAATAAATTTTCTAAAATTTGATAGCTATAAAAGTTAGTTTTTAATCCAATTCTGGAAAGAGTTAAAATGAATTAAAGGATTGAAAAGAAAAATGGTAGAAGGTCTCAAGAAGGGTTTTTTTCCAGCTCCATAGAAAAAGGAAAGAAAATCAGAGACTTCTAATTCTTCTCCTACCATATCTTCTTTAATAGCATAATGATTTACTTAGGCTCTTTAACCCCCAAATTTAGAAAATAAAGATAATCTTAAATTGAATAAGAAATTAAATCAACAGAAACTGATTAAAGAAGTGAGATTTTTTACTCCCATATCCACGATCAAGCAACTACATGAAAAGTGGCAATTAAAAATAATGTAGAAATAGAAAAATGATGAATAGCTAATAATAGAATAACTTTTGAAATCTATTCGTAATCTATAAGAAGAAGTTTAAATAATAAAGAAAGAAAACCAAAAATTATTATAGAAAAGTTAAAACAATGAAGAAAGATTAATGAAATAGGAAATCGAAGTGAAACTTTTTGGGAGAAAAAAGATTTTACCTTAAACCTTGGCTGAAAATAAAATGGAACTAGAATACATAAAACCCATAGAGATAACTCCTCTCAGAAGAATCCTCAAGCTGTGCTACCTGTGCAAATCAAGATTCCACACATACGAGAGATGCAAGATATATTTGGATAAACAGAGAAGAAACAGTGAAGATATTTGGAAAGAACTGTCAAGAATTTATGTAAATAAGGATGGAAGAATATTTAGAAGGAGGCTTTTTCAAGGAGTTCTGAACTTTTATTTTAAACCTCAAGGAACGAACTCTGGAGGTGTGCATTGAAGGGGTTTAAAATCCCCGAAGATACGAACACTTTAATTTAGTATATTATTATTATTATTATTAATGAATAAAAGGTCTTTACTTGACAATTGATGAGGTATCTTAATTCATCTAATATCTGGATATCCCAATCTTCCTTTTATGAACGATCTTAAAAATATCTTGCTATCCAAGTCTTTATCTATCTTCATAAAATACATTTTACCTTTATATCTTTATTTTGGCATTATCTCGATGTAGCTTTCTTCGGTATTATACGAGCAATCATTATATCTCTTCAAAAAAATTAAAAAACTAATATCATAGAAAGAAATGCATCAATCTATCAAGAGGCTATACCTTTTACCTTTTGATTTTATAATTTTCTGAAAATTAAAATTTTGAATATTTTTAAAATCCAAACCTTCAAACTAGGATTCTTTTTTATTAAAATCAAAATGCATTTTAACTTTAACTGGCCATGGACAGAATTTGATCATATCTTAATCCCTTTGAAATTTGTATTTTTTAGACATTAGAACGCCAACTTCATCTCTTTAAGTATAATCACTCTCTTTAATCCAAAAATATATTGAAAATATTTCTTGCATTTTATGATGTTCATTAGATTTTTAGTTTTCAACTTATTTCATTTAATAAAAAAAATATCTTGGTTCTAGTTTCTTTTAATACTCATGATCTCATATATATAGTTATTTCCTCTAAATATTACTAGCTTTTTTTTTCTCTTTTTATCTTTATATAAAAACTCTTCTCTTTGCACTAGATAATTCTTTTTTCGTGCAATTCCAAAATTTTATTTCTAGTTGAGAAAACTTCTGAAGAGCTAAGTTAGTTAAACTTGAAATGTTCATTTTTATATTTTCTGTTATTTTGAAATAAAGTTTGCTAGACATATCTAAATTTCTTACCATTTCACTCATTTTTTCCAATATTTTAATTTTGCTTATAACATACTTCCTAAAAGGAATTTTCCTTTATTAAAATATTTCATCTTATTTAGCCTTGAATTTAATTATTGTATGTTTTGTTTCATTTTTAGACTATTTCACATGCTTCTATTAATTTATAGTACTTCGTGCTATTATTTCCTCTTTTAAGCTCTAAAGTACTTGCTCTTTTCTATTCTCATTTAAACTAATTTTTTCTAATTCCATTTTATTTATTAACTCCAATGATGACAAGGACTATTCAATTATCTCTTTATACCTAAAAATTCCACAAGCATAATCTTTTATTTCTAGTATAAGATACTGCCCTTTAGTTTATTTGAAGCACTCTCAAATCTTTCTCTAAATTATTAACTAAAACACATTACATTTACAGTTCTTAAGAAAGCATCTATAAATTCATCATTAGTTGCTATATAACACCCCAAAAATATTTAATCTTTGCAGTCTAAATTTTAGAAAATTTTCTCCTTCACCAACACTTTTTAAACAGAATGTATTTGTAGAAGCCTTTTAATTTAGATATGATTGCTTCATTAAAAAACGAAATCCCATGATAAAAGCTAAAATAGTTATTTCCTAATTACTTTCTATGAAATAATATACTCGAGCATGATGATACTTTTTATTATATCCAAATCATTCAAATATAACTGATCTAGAATACTTTGTTTATTATATATATTCCAAGTACATTTCTTTTAAAAGTTTAATCTTCTTCCCTTCAAAATTTGATATTGTGTCTGTCTTATAAATTAATATGAACCTTTCAAGTCTTAATTTATGTATAGCAATTTAATTTTTATTGCGTGGTTTTAGTAATTTGGTTATTTAAATAGTTTAATATGATCTCTTATGTTTAAAGTATATAACTATTAATAAAATGACTATACATTAATTATGAAATTTATTAGTATCTTAGGTGTTTTATATTCTTTATTCTATTAAATTGATTTTTTAATTGGAAACCATATTTAATTAGAGAGTGAAGAGGAAAGTGATTTCTTCATTAGAAGTTAAAGAAATGAAATCTCGTAATCAACTGTTGTCTTCTTCTACTTTGGCTGGACTTCTTGACAAATGATTTATTGGTCCTCTGTTAAGCCACTGCTTGCTTCAATAACTTGACTCAAGGAGCTTTATAAAATATCTTTCATCAGAAGTTGGAGAAATAGAGCACACATAGCTGATTTTTTTCATCCTCTTCGTTGGTTAAGCCTCGCAATGCAACCTACCATAGACATTAAGAAATAAAAAAGGTATTTATTTTTATCATTGCTGAACAATAAAACGTCTCACACTATCAAAATGCTACTAGCTATATAATCTCAATTTTTCAACCTAACTTCATCAACCATTATAAGTAAACTTCAATGCCCCTTTTATAGAACTTCATCCAGTATTCAATTCTAAATCCTTATGTTATAAGCAAGTATTTCTAATAGTTAAATTTAATTACAGTGCTATTCCATTTTTACTTCTACTTTGCTCTATTCTATGAAAGTTAAAAGTAAACCTACCTGATTATTTGCTTTATAGATGAATAGGTAGAAAACATATGAACGCTAAATCAAAAATTTTATCCAGAATGTGAACTAAATTTTTCTTGTTTGGTAGCTCTTTTTTCGACTTTTTTTAGTTTATTCCATAATGATTTAAACTTAAAGCAATTTAATTTAAAGATAGTTATAAATAAGCATATCCTACTATCCATGGAAAATATAGATATGGATTCAGAAGAATTAAATTAGTTGAATGAGAGATTCAAATCTTATAAATATGAAACTAAAATAATACCAGGAAGCATAATTTTTTGGTATTATTTATCGCCAATTAGCTCAAATCCGGTAGAAGCTCCTATCTTTAAGGCATGTAAATTTCTATCTTTAGGATGAATTTTTATCATTATAAATGCTTTTTGAAAGTATAAAATTAAGCAGATTCTTAAGAAATTCTTTCCTCTTACTTCGTTTAAATTATTTTCTTTTACCTTTGCTAGATTTCTATCTCTCCGTTTTATAATATCCTGCCTTTTCGAGCTTAAAATCATAAGTATCCATCCAGTACGAACTACCTATCTCTTTAATTATTTTTTTGATCTTAATAATTTAAAAGCTTCATCTTATTAAAACTATACTAGTTAAATATCTAGATAAATAGGCCACTATAAGCGCTTTGCAAAGGTATAAAAAGACATAAATTAGAATTTCTTTTTTCTTATTAAACTACTAACAAAAATAATCCTTTTGGCCTTTTATACTTCTTTTGCTTTTAAAGGTAAAAGTCTAGATCCCCATAATTCTCAGACTTTCTTTCTTAAAAGGCTTCTAATAATTTTATTATAATTCAAGTCTTTTCATTTAGTAACTATTTTAGTTGCCTTTTTAAAGATCTTTGAAGGTAGAAAATTTATAATTTTCGTCTAGCATTTCAAATATAAAAAAGACTTAAATTATGCCATTTATTTAAACCTTTGTTTTTTAACTGGATTATTATCCCTCTATCTCTTCAGTCAAACTAACATTTACCTTATTCCTAAATCTATTAATAAGACTTAATTTGAATATCACTAAAGTTGCCCAAAAATTAAATTAAAGAGAATTAAATGCCAAACAAGCAGCAGTTCCCTTTTATGTTAAAATATCCCAGAAATTGAACTCTTTGATAAAGAGCAAGAACTAAAGCTAATATAAATAGGCGCTTCATTTAAGAGGGTAATTAAAGCAGCTTCTATAACACATAACCAGGGTATTGCAATTAAACTTACAAGAAGAAATGAAAAATACAATGCTATATAGTTATAAACCTTAATCATTATAATTCGCTTTCTAGAAATAAAATTATAAAGTTGAGAAATAAACGCGCATTAGAAAAAGCCTAGTTTTATACAAATAATAAAGGTTTAATTTATATAGCTTTATTAGCTTTATTGGTATCTTACATTCTTAATGGTAATATAATAGCTCTAGAGAGGTTTTATTTCATGATTAAAAAGGCTTTTTTTGGTTAGAGGATTTAGTAAAATAACAATGCATTTAATGTGATAAATAGTTAAGCCATAAAATCTGAGTCTTCTTAAATAATTTTCGTTTTAACTCAAGGATCTTAAAGACTTAATATCAACAAAGAGCATATTACAGGATTATTAGATAAATAGATATAACTCTTCGTTTTTATTTGGCTTATTAGTCAAAGATTTTAATTACTTCAACTGAGAAAGTTTATTTCATTATGCTTTTCTTAAAAAAGCATCAAACTTTTTTAAAATGTATTTTCTATTTGATCAACAAGTCAACTAAAAATTACAGGCTTAAACTTTTGCATGAAGATTTAGTTCGGATTTTTGAGAAAAAAAGATAAAAAATAAGTTAAGAAATGGAAAAAATATAGCAGGGAAATATAAGCTTGAAATGTATAGAGGGACTAGGTTATATTAGATTTAGTACCTTAAGCATTTATCTTCAAAGAAACAAACCTTAATAAACGCTTTTAATTTCAAGTGTAAACTTCTTAAAATAAAGTAATGATCAGAAGGAGAAAAAGCTATAAAAGTAAAATATTTTTATCACTTTCCATTTTTAATAGCACTAAATGATCAGTACAAAAGAAAAGTATGAGACTGAAGAATGAAGCCTTAGTTTTCACTTGTAAAATGAAGATAAATTCCTCACCAAAAGATAAATCAAGAGATTCAAAAATATTACATTTGATGATTGTGGTCGTGGCTTTTAATAAATAAAAAATGAAGGGCTAATAAATGAAAATCAAATGGTTTATTTATTTAAAATTATTTTCTTATAAAAAGCCTAATAAATAGATGGAGATATTTAGTCTTCTTAATGTTAAACGCTTGATTATAAGTAAGTTGATTAAAAGATAAAGATTATTAATAGAAGCGTGAGAATAAAAGTTCTATTACAAGTACAATCGCTTTAGGACTTAAATTTCTTAATCTCCTCACTCTCTTTTCTTAATTGTATAAAATCTTAATGAAATTAAACGTGATTTATATACTTAGATTTTAAGAGTAGAAGATATAGTAAAGAGATAATTTAATTACTAAACTAAAAATATAATCAAAGTAACTAGGGAGTTGCTTCATTTTACAATTACCAAGTATAAGTAGATAAGCGCTAGAATTATGAAACAAGAAAACAGCAGCATAATCTACTCCATCTCTTTTTTATCTTTTTATTCAGAGTAATCTTTCTTATTTTTTTCTTCATTTTCTTATATATAAAGTGATGAGTTAGTGAATGCTCTGTCACTGGAAATTAAATATTAACTTGACTAAGATCTTTATGAGCTTTCTTCACTTATTGTTCCCAGACTGGAAAAAGAGCTTTACTAATGCAACAGTGTGTTTTCTTATTTCCACTAATAGAGAATTTTATCCTTATTAGGCTCTTTGTTTACATTGACTTCTTGAAAAAAATTCGAATCAGTACAGCTTAAATTGATCCTTTTATATGTAGTAGATTCAGAGTTCTTGACAATAGAACTCATAGTTCTCTTTTATTAATTCTTGCTTTCTAAAAGTTTCGTTGCTCCACCTAAAATAAATCCCTCTGAATCTTTTTATCTCTCAATGGACTTTATCTTTCTTACATGCTACTATTCATTCGCATCAGATCTCACATTTAAAACCTTCAACTTCTAATTTTCAGTAAGCTAATAACCCTTTCCTTGCTATTTCCTTTCAGATTAAAGCATGAACTTTTCTTCCTCACTTTAAGAAGTGCATTACCATTATCCTTAAGCTTAGCCGCCTAACTTCTTATCAGTTATTCCTTTTCCAACACTTTACTAATTAAAGCATACGGATTCTGAGCTTGTTTATTTGCTTAGACTATTTTTCCTCATTTTTATTATAAAAAAAGTGACAAAATCATGAATTTATACCTATTAATTTACTAATTCAATTAATATTATTATAAATGCTTAATTAATGTATGCTTTTCAAATTAAGGGTTAGAAGCTAACCTCTGTATTTTTAAATATAAAGAAAGGCTATTTCCTTTGGCTTAATTTTCTGTTAAAGGATTAAATGGTTTGAGAGCTAACTCACTAAGTCATTATATAGATATAGCAAGATTGTGGTAGAAGCATAAACAGATTTGCTTGTGATGCTTTATATTAATAAGAATTACTAAAGCAATAAATAGTAATCTACGTTAGATTAAAGAAAGAAGGCAAAGTATGTCTAATGAACAATTAATAAGCATCATTTGATAATCTTTATTTTAAAGCTTGTTTAAGTCTTAATTTTCAATAGTTTTACAATTAGGTTTGTGAAGATATTGATATGGAAAAGGATGTATTGATAGAGTAAGAATTGAGGTAATAAATTTAAATTTGATACAACTATGAAATAAAAATGTCTGATTTAGGAATAAGAACAAGGAGGAAATAATAGCTCTAATATCTCTTGTTAAAAAGCTAGTATTAAAATCAAAAATTCATTTCTTTATAAATACTTCAAATAAAGAAATCTAACTGAACATTAGAACTAGAAACTTTAAAGTTAGCATTGTTATAAGATCCAAGTCTAAATCCCTTGAACTTTCCTTCATAATAATTCTCTAAATTCCTTCTAAAGTTTCTTTCAATAAGCTTCAAAAATCGAAACTATTCTTATATAGACATTTATTAAGGAAACTGATTTAACCAGCACTCTCATATCTAGAACTAAATCCTTTCGTTATTATAATTTAGATTGAAACTCTTATTAGTTAGTTTAAGTAAGGTATTTATTAAGTGTCTCTAAATACAGATAATGTATAACTTTAATACCTTTATATTATTTAGCATATATTCAAGCTTAAGGATATTTGACTGAAATAACCTTTATATCTAAAGCTTCGGATTAAGTGCTTACCTATTTATTGCTATCTTTGATGACTTATTTTGTATTATTTTGCTTATATTACGTCTTATTATCCTTTGTTTGCTCTTACTTTATTAGATAAGCTTACTTAAACTGATCAAAGAAGCTTAAGATTTAAGTGAAGATTCTAATTAAGAATTTTGTATCTTAGCTTTTCTCTTTATCTATAGGAGTGCTATGATTACTAGCGGTAAGCTTAATTATTGGAAAGTTATGAAAGGAGAGCTTAGTTTACCTAACGGTGAAAAAGCAATCATTTTGATATAGAACTCAAGAAGATTTTCCTCGATTAAGCAGAGACTATTAACATGAAATGAGGCTTCATAGAATACCAAGCAAATAAAGTCAAAACTAATTGCTTATTTAATAACTATATGTCTAATATTTAAGCTTTCTACCCCAAAAATTATAACTTTTACCTTATAAGTCTCATAGTTATTATAATAGTGCAATATTAATGGGACTGTCTCCCAATTAAAATAATAAAATGCTACTAAAAGAATTCTTAATTATTCAAATGTTAGTCAAATCAGAAAAAAGGAACAAGGTCTTTGTTTGAACAATCTTCTGGTGTTAACACTTCTCTTAACTTAATAAGGGAACTAAATTTAGAATTCATACTACTAGTCAAAAATAAAATGGTTAGTATAGCTTAATTTATCCCTGCAGATCTACTAAGTAAAAGGATCTTTAAAGCTTATTTTCCTTTAATTAGTAAACCCTTTTTAATACACTTTAAAAGAGTCTTAAAAATTGGGGTAAAATATAACTAAGCTCTATGATCTAAGGACTATAATAATAAAAAGTTATATAGATCCTTCAATCAAAAAAGCAAATTAATGATCGCATTGAATTTATAGCAATATAAAGCTACTAGATTTAAACTTATCTTAAAGATAGAAAAAGGGAAGAAAAAAGATGCGAAAAAGGTATGATATTTATAAGCTTAATAAATGAAGCATCTGGCTTTAATCAGAATCTTCATAAAATAGCTTTTTATTAAAGTAATTAGTTACATAACATTTAAAATATTTGCAATTTTAACTTCAAGACTTTATGCTAAAAAGAGTAATTTTCATTAAGTAAAACTAAAGAGCTAGGACTAAATTTAGTTTAGAAAGAACTAACGATGAGTAAAAAATAAAATTTTATTTGACAAACCGAAAGAATCCAAAAATAAGGAGATAGAGCATATAACTTTATCTTGCATGATAATCGTTCAAATAAATATAGCTATTTCCCTTTATCTCCACATCTTTAGATTGGGAAATATTTGATATATCTTTCGATTGTGAATGTATAAAATAGTGATATAACCAAGCAATCTATATTAGCTAATATTTATGCATCTGTTGCTTCGTAATTTTTAATGTTGTTGCCTTTTTATTTTAGATAACAAAAAGCTTATTATATGTATCTTTATACCTTATTTATATAATTATAGTACTATATTTAGATGTAAATAAGCGAATGCTTAATTCTTCGGGATTGAGATTTGAATAGAGCTTTAAGATTTATATTTTTACACTTGAAGGAAAAAATATAACCAGTTTATCCAACTGGAAGTTCTAAGATTTTTGACGTGTTTATAAAGATACCAAAGGCACTAGAAGTATGCTAATAGTAATAGCAAAATAGAAGCTAGCCAATTAAAAGCAATAGTTGCTTTTGATAAGTTAGGTTATATTCATTTATTTACAAGTCTGGTAATATCTATAGTGGTTTATTAAATCATCTTATAAAAGTAAAATTTAACTTTAACTAAGATAATTTAAATACATAGATATAGGAGGGTTAATTGAATATTAGTAGTTTAAGTAGTGTATTATAAAAGTTGATATTATAAAGTTATTTGATCTAGGTATTAAAATAAACTTTAAGACGTAGCAAAATTCTTTTTGAAGACTGTAAAGTACTATCTTGATAATAAAAGAGAGGTCATACTTCTTTTGAGAATCATAGATCATTTATCGAAAATTTTGTTAATGAAGCGTTATCATTTTAGCCTTATGGATCTATGAGCTTTTATTATAATCAAAGCATTATTTTTTTAATATTTGATAGCTTTATTCGAAATTAATAAATCATAAGTAGAACTTGTTTTGTTAAGATTTATAAAAGATTTAAAGTTAGCTTTAGATATCCTTATACAAGCAATTACTCTCCCTAAGCCTATTATTTTTAAATTAAATATATGTTTTGTCTAAGTTTATTAAATCAAATGTATCATTATATTGTTTATTTTATTGCTCTATAGAGTCTTGGAAGGTTTTTACTGCTAGCATCAGTTTAGTTCCTTGAATTAAAATTAAAAAGTTCCTAGTATTGCTATCATAGTTATCAGCTTTTCTTCATAAAAGTTAAATTTTCAACTAAAATTAATTTTTAAAGCTTGCAAAGTGTTTAAAAATATACTATCTATCAGTTCAAATATATTAACTACGCCCGATGATCTTAGTTTTGACCTTTTTTAAGTTAGTCTATTAGCACCCGTTCTCAAATTACTCATAACATTCACTAAATATATTAAATATTGCTTCTTCAGATGGAATTCAAGTAGTTTTTTGGGGGAGTTAGTTTGACTTTAACTCCACTTAGCAATGATCTAAGCTCTATATTCTCTCTTTTATATGTATCGTTCTTTTTTTCTCAACCTAAAAAGACTTTTAATCTAGTTTGATTTACATCCTCTAGATCATGTCAATCCTTACAAACTAGATACTTCCTGCAATCAATAACCAAATTTAAAAAAGCATTTTAAAGAAAGCTAAAAGCCTAGCTTTGGGATTTAATCAGATATAAAAACTTAATAAACTAGTAAAATTATGCTTTTCTTAAGCTCAGATTTAATCCTCTTGTCTTAGACTCTTTTTAAAGCTTTTTTAATTTAAAAGATATTAAGTTTCAAACTTGATGTATAGTAAGAAAATATTCTTGGATAGTATACACTCCTTAATGATTGTTTCAGCTACCGAAAACTTTTTCTTAGGTTTATATTTTTCGCAGAATTAAAAACATTTTACCAGTTTTCCTTTTCTAATTTTTAAGAAACTAAAAATAAACCATTCACTACATAATATTTACAATAGCCTTAGCTATAAAATATCGAAATCATGAAATTAACAAATCTTTATATTTAGTAAATAATTTGGAAAGCTCTTATCAATCCATTTGTCTATAAACTAAGCAAATTTCGCTATACATGTTCTAGTAGGCTAACTAGAAGATTCTTAATATTTCAAGAAGAGGAAATAGAGCTTTATCTTCAACCCAAATTAAAAGCATTTAAGTTCCTTTTGCTTCTATTTAGTTTATTTCCTTTTAATTTTCCATTCATTTTAGACAAAGTTTAACTACTATAAGAGACGTAAGTTACTAAACTGGGAATCTTAAATATCAAATTTAATTTTTATGGTTAAATTACTTTTAAATGCCTTTTACCTTAGAAAGCTATTAATGCTTCGAGTTTTTCTAACTACTGTACTGAGTTGATTTTTAATCTAGCACTGTCAAAAGGACTGTCTACTCCATTTCTCGTTATAATGGACTTGCTCACTTTCAGAAAGTATATTTATATGATATTTATTGAAAATGAAGTATAGTCACATTTTAGAAACCAGGAGTTCCATATAGTAATAATATCTATTATTCTAAAAGCATTTAAAAGCCTAAAAATTAATAAAATGAAGATTAGCCGAAAAATTGAAAATATCACATGGAGTTTACCGGAATCAAAAACCTTATATCCTCAAGGTAAAAACTAAAAAACTTATTCTTCACAATTCTTAGAATAAAGCAGAACTGAAACTTTAACTGAAGTAAAAATACAGGAAATATTTATAAAGGGTAGATTCATAATAGTTATAGGAAAAATAATGAAGTATAGATAGAAAATTAAAAGAATAAGAATAAGACGAATTTGTATCTAGAAGTTAAAAGTTTTCACGTTGTCTTTTAGTCGTAATCAATGAGTTTGATAAGTTGCACTAAAAGTGAAACTTTTAAAAGAGATATGGATGAATCAAAGATATCATAATCAAGCAAAATGTTAACAAACTTATCTCGTGGCCATAATGAATCTTAAGTTTTATTATTTAAGAGAGAAAAGAAAGAACTGAAAATGGTAAATCAAGTGGATAAATAAGTTAGCTTTATTCATTTCTAAAATATTAATGTTCTTAGAAAATCTTTTATTAGACTTGCTTCTTTAGCTGTAATGAAGTTATTAGAGTAAATTAAATAATTTGTGAATAAACCGAAATGAAGGATAACTAAATTCAAAGGATTAAAAAATAAAAATTTGAGATACTTGAAAAAATAAAAAAAACGAAAGTAGAAGAAAAGAAAAAAGAAACGAAAGGAAAGGAAAAATCAAAAGATAAAGATAAAACTGAAGTTGATATCATTATTTTATTAAAAATTTCATCTAATTAGCGATTTTTTGATATTTTCAGTTAGAATAAAAAAGATCCAACAATAAAAAAAGATTTAAAATTTGAAATTAATTTAGACTTAAATTTGACTATGTCCATCTTAGTAGAAGATATTATAAAGGTAGAATTTAAAAAATCAAAGTATTAGATTCAAAAATTTTCAAAAAAATAAAGTTAAAATTTTAGAAATATCTATTAATGATTTTAAATCTAAAAACTGAATATTTTTCTTTGGTAAATTGCTAGAAAAAATATTTATAATAGCAAAACTCATAAAAAAATAATATATAAAAAGTATTTAAATTATTGAAAACATGTGCAGAAATTAAAGTTTTAGCATTTGGAAAGTTTTAAGAAATATCTTTAAGATTTAATATTCAGCGGGGTGAAAAATATTTTTACTAATATTTGCCTCACTATAGAAAAGAATGTATTTTAAAAAGATATAATGATTAATTACAAAAATTTTAGGATGAGGACAAAATATAGAAACCAAATAATTCCCTCTTTTTTATTTTTTTTATTTAGCATGAAGTTAAAAATAATTATGCTTTAGTAATAATTAAAGCCAATCACTAGGAATATTTTTGATATTTATCTATTATATTTGTCTTAGTCAAAGTTACTTATCTTTTTTACATTTTTTATTTTTCTAATAAAAACTCCAATTGCTTTGATAAAGCTTTTTTTTTAATTTGTACATTCATGAAATAAATTTTAGCAATGAGATCATATAATTTACATACATGATATTAGAACTTTCTTTCTTAATTCCTTTAATCAATAAAAAGAACGGATATATCATATCAATATAAACGCTGAATTTACATGTCAAAGTTACCTATCTAATTATTCCTTTTGTTTATATATTACATTTATCTTTCTTTTATATTTGATCTTAATTTTGCTGAGTATCTTTTAATTATTTCAGTTATATTAACTAGATTTAGTTATTTATAAATAAAAATATTTTATTAAAACTAAGAATAGGTTTAATTATAGCAATTTTGATGACTATTTTTTCATTCTGTTTTATTTTCTTTAGGAGTTTAAAATTCATGTTTACTCTTTTTTCATAAAAATTGGAATATCATAAAAGCTTTTTACTTCAACTTTGCTTTTTGTCTAAGATTCTCTAATTTTGAATCAACATATCTTATTTATCTTAACCTTGTTATCCAAATTCTTGGTGAAATGCTTCTCTACCAATAAATATCTCACACTACAATTTAAAAATTTCGATTCATAATTCTCGAATATTCTATTCCAATTTCTCTAAATTCAATATTATTAAAACTTATTTTAACTTACCTTTTCGACTTCCCTACTTTTATTCAAGCCATAATTTAAAATTATTTTATATTCCATCTTCTCATAATATAATTACCACTTGAACAGTTATATAATCATAAGCCACTTCCATATGCTGAAATAAATCATTTATTATTTGATATACCAACACTGAAAATTCAGTCAATGTGACTTTTTATTCTAAGCTTTCCTTAATCTGCTTTTATATTTCATATCTTAATAGTTTTATTACAGTTCCTAGATATTATTAATCAATTATTCATAATTAATTTTGCGGTTAGTGCTAAAGTCAGGCCTTATAAAATTTAAATGTCTTAACTAATCAGAAATGTTAGACCTTTATCATATTACCAAGATTCTGATGCTGTTTATTCGATTTCATTTGAATTCCATACAGAATATTTAATTAAGTAGTTATATATTTTCTTTAACTATCCATACTTCCTTTCCCATATCTTGCCATTTCATCTTTGCTTCCGAGTTTATTAACTTATAATCATCTGATATAACTTAAAAAAATAAAAGTTATGAATGGTTTCTAAAAGCCCTTTTTAAAGACTTTAAAAATCCTGAAATTAAAAAAAACGATTGCAACTAGAGAAAATAATAAATGAACTTAGTGTTAAATAAAAGTTTGCTATCCCTGGGCTTTCAACCAGGTACCTGCAGACTAATTTTTTTACGTGGTAAGTCTTCCCCGACCTTTTTTGTAAGTGGATGGTTACCACTGTTAAATTTTTTTGTTGCAAATTAAAAGTTTTTGTCTGTAAACTCCATTTTCAGTAATCCATAGTTTATTTAAAGCTTTTCATGTTTTCTACTCTTCTCTTATCTGTAAATTCTTTCATTCTTTGCAGTGTCTTAGTAAGTGATTCCGTGAGTAGCAATACCAACAATTTTTTATTTATTTTTCAGTGTTCTTCTTTTTAAATATTTTATTTTCCAGTTGTTCAATTCTTTTAGTTAAATCCATGCTTACCTATTCTTAACTAGGTTTATTTTATTCTGTATTCTAAAATTTGGTTGGAGTTTCTTCTATAATCATGCATTGAGATTATTTAAAATTTGATTATGATATTTTTCATAATTACTATTCTGTAACTAAACTACTTTTTATTAGCTAGCTTCTCAATATTTTTAATTCGTTGTTTTAATCTTTGATGCAATCTATAAGTTCTCGAATTCGATTTCCGTGACTGAATATCATTTCTTTTTATTTAGTGATCATTGCTTTCATTTTTTCAATTTATTCTTGAAGAAAGTCGTTACTCTAAATTTGTGGATTAACTGACTCAGCTGGACCTATCATTATTTTCCTTCAGGTGAAGAGCTAGATTCTTATTATTGTATTTATTTTTTTAATTCCTCTTTCGTCGCTTGCTTTCTTGCTTTCCTTATTTAGTTTTTTGAAAGACGGACCTATTATTCCATTTTTTTATAACTAGAGAAAATAATAAAAATGAATTAAAACAATAAAGCTAAAGATTAAATTAGCTTATTTATTGTATCTTTCTCTCTTTTTACAGGGAAATTCTTTTCATTTAGACTTTTTGAATACTCCCTTATTTTTATTCTTCATAGCTCTGAAAAATTAAGTGAATTTCATTTATTAATTTCAGGAACATTTCTTTTTATAAGAGGGCTATTATTTTCTAAGCTAGACTGAAATATCTCTAAATTAGTTTCGAAAAAATTTAAAATTTCGAGCATAAGTTTCCAAAATTATAGGGATTTAAAAGCTTGCATATAGCTTATCAAATCTTGAATATTTTAAACGTTTTATCATTATCTAAAAGCTTATTATATAAGGTAAATCATATAAAATTTATTAGTTTTATAATTACATTAAAACATACTTATTAATTAATTCTAAAAAGATTTAAAGCTTTACTCTTTTTAGATAATATCATTATTTATAAAAGAAAAATTATGGATAAATAATTTTTTTTTCTTTTGGATTTGAAATAAAAATTTTTTGGCTTTATAGTTTTAAACTTATTTTTTCCTTATTTAATATAGTCTCTTCAATTAATAAATTTTTATTTATGCTAGCTCCAAATTTAATTATTTCATAAGTCCTAAAGATTTCTTTTTTGGTTCATCGACACTTTTATTTTTATTTCTCTTCATGAATCTAAACTTTTATAGCTATTTTTGTGTAGCTCTTTCTTATTTAAAATGATTATATTTATCTTTTTCTTATTATTTCAACTTAGTTAAAACCAAAATCTGGTTTCTTGCATTAAGTATTTAAATATATATTTATTCCTCGAAACATTTAAAAAGTTAGTTTTACTTTCCCTAAATTTTAAATTTCTTAAGTTTTTAACACTTTTCAAATTTTATCTTTCTATTATCCTCTAAATTATCTAGCGACTACTCTGCAAATAATTTTTAATTTTTTGCTTAAAATATTATTTTTCTATAATTAATTAATCTGGATAAAGTATAGAAATTATTGCTAATATTTATCTAAAAAACCGGATAATTAAAAAAAATGATGAGGTTTCAAGTCAGGCTTCTATACCATCTCTTCCTAAGCCAAAAAGGAAGGGAGGAAGCAAGAAACCTAGTCTTAATAATCTTAACAATCTTCTCTATCACAACCTTAACCAACACTGAATTAACAAGTAGGAATCTAACAAAACGAACGAAAGTCGACCTTGAAGAATATACACACGGAAACTCCAACCTCAAGCGAGAAACCGAGGAAACAGATGAAGTCTGTTCTCCACCAGGAGGTATCAGAGTTCAACCCTTCTGGTCAGATGAGAATGGAGTAGCTCATCAAAGTGATACTGAACCTCCAGGAAGAAGTCAAGAGATTGAAGAAGGACAATGATATGCTGATAGCAAAGCTAGACCTAGCAGAAGGAGATGAGTCAAGACTTATGTCCTAGGAAAGAGATCTTAACGCCTTTTGGAATATCTCACAAAATCAGACTAGCGAATCCTAAAATTAGCTTAGAAACAGACAAAACTGGATAACATACTCGGAAAAGTAGAAAAGAAATTGTAAACTTTTAAGAAAGATTAAAGCGAAACTGGAGCTATATAAATGGAAATCGAAGCCTAGAAAGAGCAAACAAATCAAGGAAAATAATTCAAAACAAAAAAGAAATGTTTCTGCTGTGGAAGCGTATGACATGTTTATCGGAAGTGTTAGAAATTCTAATAGAAATAAAGAAACTATTGGATAAAAGAACAACAAAAGAAGAAAAAAGAAGAAGCAAGAATGAAAAGAATGTATTGTAACCCGAATGGTTCAATATACAAGATTAAGATGGAATCAAGGCAAGTTAAAGGAGGGAAAACCTGGAAAAATCTGAGTTTCCAATCTCGCTAAAATTGGGCGACCCGAACTTTTATATTTAACAGCAGGGAGCATGAACTGCTGTCTTCCTGACGGGGTTGAAAATCCCTAAAACGGAAAACTCAAAATTAATATTATTATTAAAACCGGATAATTATAATGATAACTTTTATTCATGCTTTCATTATTTAGTATTAATTATATCTATAATGTTTTATTATTATATTTTTAGGCTATGAGTGTTTCAGGCTCTCACCTATATATTTAATAGCTCTTCTATTTCAACTTCTCCACTTTTTTTAAATCTAATTTTTTATTTTTCTAAGTTAAAATAGGATCTTTTCTATTATTCAAATTATATGTCTAATTGGCTCTAATATACCAAGATTCAAATCTTTTTACATTCTTAATATTTTCTGAGAGTGAATAATCAAGCAGGATTTACAATTTTTCACATTAGAAATGTTCAAATCTTAAGTTTTCTATTTCTAAATTTGCCTCTAAAATTTCCCATTATTAGTTGAAGAGGATTTAGAGATTTTCTAATAGAGCTCAAAGTTAAATTATCCTGCTACTCATATTTTTTATATTTCACTACTATCTATTTCTTATTTTGGGTATATCCTAGTTGAAATTATAATTAATTCTAGATTCATATTTGAATTGAAATTTCTAGCTAATTTTTTTTTCATCATTACGCATCAATAAGTAAAGTGTAAAGTCATAATACATTAATATGAGATCTTAATTAATACCGAACTTTTGAAGCAAAGGGTTAAATAGATTTAGAATAGATTCATGCTAAAGCAGTTCTTTTTTAAACAATATTAATAGCTCAACTTAAAAGAGTCACCAAAAGTGTAAGACTCAACATCGAAGATTGATTTTCAAAATATTGTCTCTTGTTAAAATGATTTTTCTTAAAATTCAATAAAATAAAACCTTTAAGCTTTAAATTTTTAAATAGAAAAGTAGGAAAATAGTCAAACTGATGTGAAGAAGAATAAAGTTCTCAAACATTTAAAAAAGTACTTAAAAGCATGAATTTTAAAAAAATTAGTTGTTTTTAAATAGTTAGCTTTACTAATAAAAAAAACTAAAAAACTGGTAAATATAATAAGGAGAAAAGTTGTAATAAATTTTGCTAAATTAATAAAATAATAAAAAGATAGCTCTTTAAGTAGACTAAATTGAATGAATATAAAGTTTCTTGATAACCATATTTGCACAAATTAAATAAAAAGAAAAAGAAATTACAATTTTATATAGATAAAAATCTAAGTTTAACTAAATTTAAACTAAGATTTCAAAAATTTTTTTTTTTAATGTATGAAGAAGAGACTTTTAGTGATAAATAAAATAATAAAAGTTTATTGAATGAAGAAAGATATGAAGGATAATGAAAAAATGGTAAAAGATAAGGTAAAGGAGTTCTACATTGTATAGGAGGAAAAACGTATGAAGGATATTTCTAAGATAATAAATTTCATGGGTTTGGTACTGTGAAATGAAATAATGGAGATAAATATGAAGGTCAATGATTGAATGGAATTAGATAGGGAAAAGGAGTTTATTACTTTGAATGTGGTGATTTATATGATGGAGATTTCTATAGAAACAAATAGCATGGAATTGGTTTCATACAATAAAGTAATGGAAATAGATATGAAGGATAATGATTTTAAGGAATAAGACAAGGAAATGGGATTTTTTTTCATTTCAATAGCTAAGTTTATGACGGTGAATGAATAAACGAAATGGCTCATGGTTTAGGCACTTTTAAATATAGTAATGGAGATAGATATGTAGGATAATGAAAATACAATTAAATATAAAACAATGGAAAATTTTACTTTATCGATGGAGGTATATCTGATGGTTTCTATTTTCAATATGATAGAAATTTTCTTTAAGAGTAGAAAAGTAACTAGTAACCAGTATTATAAAGAGCTGTTTATAACTAAAGCACCAGTTAATAATAAGTTTGCTAATATAAAATTTGTTGCGAACAACAGGGTTCAAATCTTTTGTCTCATAACAAAAATATTGCAAATTAGATACTTTCATTCCTAGATCTTAAAACTATTACCAAACTATAAAAGATAAATAAATTTTTTTATCATTTCAGATACTAAATTACTGCTTCGAAACTCAAAGCATATTAGGGATCAGATTCTTATAATTAGAATAAATTAAAATGGATTTTAAAACAACTACCTCATTTTGAAATAGGTTAACTTTAGATTAATACAAATAGACTATCATAAAGAACTATTGATTCAATTCATCTGGCACTAGTTTAGAGTATTATGCTTAAATAATGATAAAGTTTCGAAAATTAGAAGATCGATAGATTCGAAGAAATGAAGATAGTCGTCTAATAAAAAATATTTACTCTTTGTAACTTCTTATTTCATAGTGATCTAGTGAAACTTACTCTGCACGGTAAATTTTTAGACTAAGACTTATCTTTTTTACTAAAACTAGAAAAATTATTATTTTTTGATCTATTAGACTCTAGCGATGAAAATGATAAATAAGGAATTTCAGGAAAATTTTTGCTGCTATATTGCCAAAATATCTAGCTTAGAGTTTTAAAGTTGTAGGGGTAAAGATTAAACGCTGAGATTATAAAAAAATATTTATTAAAAAAAGGAAAATAAATTCAAGAACTGTCTATCAACCAAAGCTTTATCATCGATTTAATTCATTAACTGTGTCCAAATTTACGCAAAGTTAATCCCTAGATCTATGGTAGTTCTAATGCACTTTTATTGAAATGCAAAAATAGAAATTTAGAAGAACTAACTATTGAAGATGAATTTAGCTTTTAGGCCTTTAATCATTTTTTTTCTACATCATATTCCAAACTAAAAGCTGTAAATATCTCAAATAATGAATAGTTCAATGATTAATGCTTGCTATTGTTGCTTTAAAGTAGTCCTAACTTAACTGATCTAAAGCTATAAGGACTAAGTCAAATAGGAGATAAATCTATTAATTAAATTGGAAATTATGGATCTAAGTATTAGTCTTTGATTTTAGTTAATATGATGCAGATAAAAGATGCAACTTTGCTAAGTATATTTAAGGGATGTAAGCTTCTTAAAATAATTGAATTATCTCTTATTAGTGATATAAGAAGTGAGACTCTGCAAAGCATATTCAATATAGGTACTCATTTAAACTAAATAAGCTTAGGTAATTTCGGAATTATAGGGCAATAATCTTGAACTTAAGAACTGGTAAATTTAAAAAGATTAAAAAGCTTAAAAATTGAAGAAATAAAATTAACTTAATAGTGGATTTTCTAAATTTTTAACTGTAAGAATCTGACTTAACTTTAGTTAAATGGAGTTAATATTTTCGAATTTATAGAAATGGAAGGGAATAGATTTCCTGTTTATAATAGCTTAAAATATTTGAAAGTTAGGTACTAGGATATCTTAATCAATAATGCATTAATAAAGTTAAAAGAAAAATTATAGTAAATAAGGATATTTAATGGAATAGAAGAGATAGGAAAATAAGAAAAAGAGGTGGAAATAGATTTAGGAGCAATTATTTTTCATAAAAATTAAGTATATTAAAACTTTTTAAGTTTAATAGAGATAAAAATTATTTTTCTTAAAGTTGATTAATTAAAATATTTATCTTACTAAATTATTTTTAATTTTCTTCTATTTTTTTAAATCCTAAATGAGTCAAAGCAAAATTAAAAATTATTTACAAATAAATTTCTTTAAATTTTACTTAATTATTTAGTTGTATAATTATAGAAAATTTAAAATTTAGTATTTTTATTTTTCTTTCAATGCTTTCACTTTTATAATATTCAAATCTTTTATTTTACAATATTTTGTTTCTTTTAATTCTTTTTAGTATTTAATCAACTTAATTTAAACTTTTTTTCGGTGTTTAATTTAATTTTTTCTTATTTTTTAATAGATATTTTAAAATTTATTTTCAAACGATAATCAAAAAAATTTAAATTTAAATGAAAAATTATCTTTTTTTGATTTCGCATTTTTTTCTGGCTGCTATTTTTTGGGGTTAATATATCTACACTGATGTTTTTCAGAAGAAATATATATTTAAAGCCATCTTTGTTTGGTTCACCACAACTTCTGTTATAGAAATTCTTGATATGCTCTGTCTTTATTTCTTTTTAATTCTCTATATTATAGTCTTCTTATCTCCACTTTTAAAATCAAAATTGGTTACCTCCTTTCTTAATTCTTCGAAGGGAATTAAAAAAATCAAAATCTTTGACAAAATGTCACAGTTGATTAAATTCTTCAAAATAAAAAAAATTAGTCTAATTCGTATCTTTTGATCCATTCCATCTCATGCTAAGTTTAGCAATATGTGAAGGCAGGAGAACTCTGAGACCCGGACTTCAGTACCCAGTATTCCAAACTCTGATACTGTTTCCCTAATCAGCTTTTCGTACCGATAAAGAGAACCCTCAAATAAATAGTACTTATCACACAAAAGGCACTGTCTAATTTTTTGTGTCAGCATCTATTGCAAGAGTATTATAACGCAGACTATATTGCACTGAATTTCCTTCTCAGCCGATTGGGGAACTTCGTCCATCTTTTAAAAATATATCCAGAACTGATAAAAATTAGGAAAGTTGGAATTCTTCAATTATTCCTATTTAGATGTTTTATGTATTAATAAAATTTTTTCATTTATTCACAATCTTCTATTTTCTTTATTTAAAAATTCTTTATCCTTTTGAAAGTAAGTTACTTTTCTCATATTGCTATAGCTAATTAAATCTGTTTAATAATTAAGAAAATGTTTGCTTAAATATAGAAGTTTTCAGACATTTCCTCTCTGTCGTAGGCTTTCTATTGATGCAAATATACAGATCTTGTTAAAAAAAAGGTATAATTAAGTTTTTAGTTTTAAAAATTGGCCTTTAAATCCTCTAATACTTTGGTCAGTCTCTTCTTAAACTAAAGGACGGCTTAAGACTTCCTTAGTCTGCTATTCTTATCTATTTCTCCAGCCTTCGTTATTATTTGCTAAATTTAATTTAGATTTTCAGTATTTCTTCCTGTATATCTTTCCGGATCTATCAGGTCATATGTTAAATCACTCTTTTGTTCTAGAAAATTCTTTGCATAAAGTTTTTTATTTTCCTTATATGCATTATATCTTTACTAGCACCTTTCCGTTTAATGTGATTTTTTTCAAATTCAGCATCTTGGTCTTCTTAGTTGTTGACTTATCCTATTTCGAATTATAGATCAGTGTTAGGTTCAATGTCCATCAGTATAGATTATGTTTATACCATAAATTTTTAATTAAATTCTAGTTGCTATGTTTGTTATTCTTAAATTTGTTTTATTTTTAATGGAATGTCTAGAGATCTGATTAAAAAAATTAGGGGATGTCCTGAAAATGTTAGGTAATTTTTTTCAATTTGTCACTCATTTATTATTAGATTGAATTTATGGTTTGTTCTACTACTGAGAAATCATAATTTATTCTTTGCTGCAATTCTTTTAAAGTGGTCTCTATTTATTCTATTTTTTATCTATGTTGTTTTAGTTCCCACTGTAAGCTAGATATTCTCTATTGAACTGATTATTCAAATGCTTATTTTTATTATTTTTCTTAATCTTAATTCGATGACTATTCAGTTAAATTATACTATTCTTCTTGTTTTTTTTGAAAGTATTAATAGAGGTCTACTTTTTCTTAAGTTTCATTTTATTTATATCTTAATAAAATTTTGTTTTATGCTTTTTAAATATGAAACCTCTAGAGAAGATTTTTATTATTCAATTTTTTCAATTTTTTTATATTTTTTAACAAAAAATTAATTCTTTCTATTTTTCTATTTTTACTCAAATCTTTAATTACCTTTATTTCCAATAAAATCAATATTTATTCAATCCATTTAGATATAATACTTTACTTCCAGTTTAAAAAATGTTCAATTTTTTTTATTTATTAAACTTGATTTTTTTGTTAAATCATAAAATAAGTGTTGGAAATTATACTTAAATTTGGTAGATAATTATTTTAGTAAAAATTACTTTCAAAACATTTTTTATAAAAGAAATTTATTATTTTAACACTAAAGATTTTTCGATTTTATTAAAAGTAATTTTGTGGCTTAAAAATTAGATTCTTTTATAACTTTTTATATAATTGAGAAGATGGTGGGAGCTGAGAGTGACCTTCGTGACAACATTTTCTGGTTTTATGGCTAGGAACAAGTTCCTTTCCTGTCGCTGAGAAAGTCCCTGGTCAGAGTCATTTTCTGAAGGGAACACTGTCTTTGAGATTATCCGCTCTTGGTAGGGAATTGAAGCCTGGCTGTTCATAGCGATGGAGTTCCCTAGCAGCTGTGCCTGGAGCACAACAGGATATCCCCGTTATTCCATAAAAAGAGAGCGTCGGATCGTGCAATTGGAAAAAAAGTTTCCGGTCCAAAAACTTTTTTAGTTGAAATTAATTATAACTTTTTATATAAAAATCCTTTTTTAATTTTGTTGTTTTTTATACTATATTTATAACCATTTTTAAATCGCAAAATATCTAAATTAAACTACAATGACTAAAGTTTAATAAAATAATTTATTTAGCTTTTTTATAATTGCTTTGAATGTTTATCTTATAAAAGTTTTATTTAAAATTTCAGTTTACAATATAATAATTAACAAATCTGGAAATTTTAAATTTATAATGCTGTTGATTCAAATGAATGGAATATTTATTTTTTTATAAATGTTTATATTTGAAAGAAATTATAATGTACATAAGTAAAATGCTTAGTTATTTATTATACTTTTAATTTATTTATATTGAGCTTTTTATACAATACTATACAATACTGAATTAAGTATTTGATTTTTTTGAAGGTATTTCAACCTTCCTGCATCTCTAGATTGCTATTGATGATAAATAAGAAGTTTTAAGTTTTAAGTTTTACAACTTATCTCCTTGTTATGTATTAAGTCTTTGAATTATTCTTTCACCTTCATAATGTTGGATATTTTTTTATTTTATTTGCATCCGAATTAGTTTCAATATAATATTTCTCTTTCTTTTCTAGTAGTAGCTATTTTGTCTCTTCTTCTAATACTCCTATTTCTTTAAGTAGTTACAGTACTCTTAATTCTCTTAATTGAGATATGTCGTTTCTCATATCTTTTCAAAAGATTTGTTCATAGTTACAGTAATAGCGACTTTTGTTTCTCGTTTAAATTTTTATTATCCTTTGACTATTATTGACCAATTTCCTTGTAATTTTAGTTTCAATTAGCGATACAATTATGCTGATTTCTTCTATTTTTATTTCTTTTTACCCAGTTCTTTTTGCTTATATTGCTAATTTTATGATAAGATGATCTAGTCTCTTGAAATATTTTGAAAGGCGTTAAGGTCTCTTTCTTAGATCATGATTCTTAGTTTTATTTCCTCTGCAATTTCAAGTTTTTACATTAATTTCTTATTTTCTTTCTTCAAATTTTAGACTCTTTCTGTAGATTCAGAACGATTTTAATCATCTAATCCTAGCTTATTAGCTGTTCAATGGTCAAATCAGAGATTTCTGATTGAATTATATCTTTAGTCTATTTCTAGATTCTTCAAAGATGGGAGTCTCACTTTGATGGGAACTTTTTTTGCTTTATTTTCCTTCTCCTAGCTTTTCCTTCCATAATGTCGCTAACTCTTGCTTTTTTGGAACTGCGAAAAATCCCAATTTTATCTCTGACATTTTTTTCTATAACGAACTTTAAAAATGGAGTATTTAAAATACAAATTAAAAAAATATAAATAAATAAATAAATTTGATTATAGAGAGCGTAGCACTTTCGTTGATCCGCAGCTCTTTAAAAAATGTTTCATACTGACAAGAATGTTTGTTACTGATAAAATTATCAGATACTGATAAACTTTGTTCAATACTGGTATAATTATTCAGTACTGATAAAAATGTTATATACTGATATAATTTTAGAATACTCGTAATCTTTAATACTTGCTGGAGGTCCAAGGAGATGGCAGGATTGTATCTCATTGCATCACCAAAGCAGAGGACGACATGTGTCAATTATGGGTACTTAAATTTCCATCTCTGATGAAGCTCGCAATATTATTTCTTTTTCGTTCCAGAATTAAGTCCAAACTAAGCCAGTGCCGAAGGTCTAAGAATCTTATGTCTCAAGGCCAAACCAAAGCAGAGGAAGACATAAAATCGATTATGGGTACTTAACTTCCCCAATCTCAGATGAAGATGACCTTGTTGTTCACCTTCGAACAACTATGGCGGTTTTTAAAAAAAATAGTTAAAAAAGTTATTAATTTGACAATCACGAAATTTAGAAAGATTGAATTAATCATTTATCTATAATTTTTCTATTTTAAATTTGATACTGATTGTATCTATTCTTTCTAGACTAAATGAAATAAATATTAAAAAAACTAAATAAAGTTAATAATATATAATTCTAGTACATGCTTATTAAAACTATAGATTATTAAAAGTTAACTAAAAATAGTTATATTAGTAAATATTAATAAGCATTTAGAAATCAAATATGAAAGAATTAACCCTTTTTATTAGAAGCTATTTTTCTTATAAATAAAAAATAAAAATTAAGAATTTATTGGAAGTTTCTTTTAGTTTAAAATTGGATAGTGACAACTTTATAGATAATTCTAGCTTTATAAATCAAAATCTTTTTTTGAAATCAAAAATGTTGTAATATTAACCGAAAAAGAAAAATTTTATTTGTTTTGATTATTTAGAATATTTTGGAATTAAAAAATTTAATTTTAATAAATTAAGTTGTTTAGATTAAATTTCATTAATTTTAACAACATACAGTATTACTTAATTTGTTATAGATTAATTATGCTACTATAATACAATCAAAATCTTTAGTATTTTTGACATCTTGAAATTTTAATATTTTTAATTTTAACTTTTATGTCTCTTTTTCTTCTTTTTTATTCAACTTCTTAAAAATTAGTTTATCCTTTAAATTTACTACTTAACTATTGTTGTGAATGGTATAACAAAAATATTTTCTTTCTTCTGTAAATTATTTTTTTTATCTTTTAGAAGCTTTTTAATTTCTGTTTTATCCTAACAATTTTTAAATTTATTTCATTTTCTAAATTATCAAATTATTCATAAAAAGCTCTAGTTCATCTTATAAATTTTTAATTCCTTTTTATTTATATTTACTTTCCTTTTTATAACTGCTTTGAAAGAAATAGGCTAATTTAAAAATTATTATTTTTAGTTTTTTTAAGAATTATTTTATTTTAATATTCCTAGTGAGAAATTTTAAGCTATCTAGCTTTAAAAAAATAAAAGGAAATATTTAAGTATTTATTAAATTAATTTCCATTGTTAAAATGATAATGTCTTAATTAAAAGAATGGAGGGAGCAAGATTTTTAATTGTCTAATTACATCTTCAATCTTTTGGGTCGCCTCTAGTTGGATTCAAAGTCTTGAAAGGAATGCATCTGGAGATCATCCGGCTTCAGTAGGTGAAGTCTATTATTATGGAATGAATAATCAATACTCATGGTGGTCCCTATCTGCAGAAACTGCTAGCAGAATATTCCCGTTATATTTGTCAAGAGGCAATTCAGAGAATACAGCATAGCGAGAACTAGCTTGTTAAAAGCTCTGAAATTTAATAATTAAAAAAAAAGATAAAATTAAATTTATAGTCTAAGAAGAGAATTTTACAGTTAATTTTCATTTAAAGCAGCTCTCTCCCAAACTAAAGGATTGCGTAAAATTTAGTTAGTCTGCCATCTTTATCTCCCTCTATGATCCATTTGTCTTCCTGGTTTCTTCTTCATTTTTTATTTTTTTCTTATATTCTTGAGTTATAAAATTTCTTCCTGTTTATAAATCCTATCCTTGCTGGTCAAATGCAGAAAATTCTTTTATTTTTTTTCAACTTCTGCTTTCTTACAACTTTATTTTAGTAGTGATTCTTTCAAAATATACAACACCGAAATTTTCTACGATAGAAGCCTTTTTAATTGCATCTTATTATTATTAATCAGATTCAATTTCTATTGGAATGTTTGTAGACTAATCCTATGGTTTTTAAATTACTGTTTGTTATTATTCTTACTTTTGATAGAGTTGTTTTATTTGATATTAAAATAAAGAAAATAGGAATTAGATCATTTAAGGAACTTCATTAAACTATTTATCCATCTATTCCAATTTAATTACTATTTACGATTAAATTTTATTAAATGTTTCTTTTTAGATGGGAATTATAGATCAAGTTATTCAATCAATTTTCAAGCTTTTTTTCTACTTTTTCTTTCTTTATCTTTCTAATTTTAATTCGTATTGTACTATTTCTTATGAGTCATTTTGACTATAATATAATAAACTAAATATTAAGTTTACTAAAAAAGATTATACTAGCAAATATCTATAAGGTGATAATTTTTGATTTATGATATAAAAAATTTAATTTATTTTAACCACTAAAACTCATCTTAAACCTTAAACCCATAAAATAAGATTTATTATTACTAGATACTCAAAGTCATTCAGTTGTAAAATAAATAAAAAAAGATTAAAAGTCTATCATTTAACTTATTTAGTTGATTTATGCTAAATTCTGAAAAATAAAATTTACTATTTGTAGGATATTACAAATAATCATTGGACACAGGCATTTCAAAAAAGGAAAGCTTTATTTACAAGAAATTAACTTTTCTAAGTTAAAAGAAGTTTAGTATAAATAAATTATAGATTTAGATAACTTTTTAGTTATGATATTTGCTTCCATCTCCCACAACTCATGTCATAAGTATACAAGTCGCTTAAGTAATTAAATTGAAAAATAAAACTTCCATGTATGACAGGTTGAGTGAAATCGAAACGGCCATTTGTATATTTTTCACCATGATATATCACTTTTTTCATATCGAAAATTAAAGTTTCAATGTCAGCAAAATTTGAGTAAATGAGAATGGATTTCAATTACTAAACTCAAATAGCTGTTGTCATTGCTTTTTATGTTAACGTCTATTAATCTTAGATCCACTAATCTAGTTTAATATCATATTTTTGAATCATATCCAAATTTTATTTTTATTTAATGCTCTACCCTCCAAATATATAAAGCTAAGAATCATTTTAACTGCATCCAAAGAGAAATACAGAAGTTAGAATTGGTTGAATTCTTTGAATGTTTAGGGCTTTAATATTGAAAGCTTCACAATTTTCAATTTCAATATTTTAGTTATCATTTTGACTTACGCCTGATATTATATAAACGATATTCTTTTTATTAAAGCTTGTTCTATGTCAATATCTTTTGCAAAGCATAGTGAAGTTCTATATTTCCTTACTTTCAGAGTGAATTAAGATTTGATTAGGAATATTTTTCAAACCACCTGAAATAATCAAACTCTAATTTTTGAATTATTCTATTTGAGTGTAGAATCCGTCTGTTTTTGTTATGCTGATTTAATCCTTTAAAAATTTATTGTCTGAAAGCAGAAAAGATTTTTTCTTATTCGAGCCACCTACAATTGTCGAAATATCATTGAATTAGCCCTCCCTTTTCAGATTTGAGCATATCTCATATTTTGTCACTCCTATTCCAATTTTACCCAATATCTACAATCCGATTTAAGTTCTTTTCTTTCTAAGTATTTTTCTTAGAAGCAAAATATTAACAACACGATTTTAATTTCCTTTTCACATTATATAAAAAAATCAAATTTTAGCTTAAATATTTTCGACTAAAATGAATTAAATTTAAGAACTTATTCAGTCTAAGCTTTCTTAAATTAAGAGATAAATATATTTACTTTTTTCATACCCACTCTTATTAATTGAAAATAGTACGAAATGTATACTAATTTTAAAAACCAATTTCACTCAAAATAGATTTAACGTGGATTAATATAAAAAAGCATTAATTTCAATTTTTATTACATTTTACTTGGACTCAGTAGACGATTTCGTTTTCGTTCTCGAGCGGTGGAATTTGAACTGAAATCAAATTTAATGTTTTTTGTTTAAAATTAAATTAATGTATAATTAAAAATAAATCTATTGGAAATATTATTTGCTTTATTTTGTAAAAAAATGGATGTTACTGCAGTCAGAGAATTAGTAGGTAATTCGGTGCAGTGTATACTGTATTGCGAGAAAACTTGAACTAGATGCTACCACGGGAAGGGTGGATAAGCTCGGAAGAGACAAGTCTAATTTGCCTGAGGGGTTCTCGCTAGCAGAATGAACGTTTGACTGAAGGGCCAGCTAATGATTTAATTACTAATTCTTTAATCATTAATCATTAAAATTACTGTTCGTCTTCCAGCTTAATTGAAGTTTTTTAATGTATAAAATCTCTGTTCTTCCATTGCTCTTTTTCCTTGATTTCTCTCTTTTGAATAATCTGAGTTTAGAATTTTTTTCCCATTTCCCGATGGGAAGAATTCCGTCGCTCGCTACTTCAGTTGCTATTAGTTAACATTTCTCCAGATACCCATTTTTATTTTTTTCTATTGAGAACATTTCCGCTATAAATGTAAAGTGCTTTGCAAATGTAGCATCTTTTTCTTGCTCTCGGAAATATCTTTTCTTGTTTCTCTATTTCCATTGGAGTTTCTTAAGAAGGCTCCTACAGATTTTCTTCTATTGATTAGAGTCTAAAATCTAATTTTACTCAGTTTTTCTCGTCTTGCTCTTTCATTACTCAAATATCATTCTCTAAACTTGCAATTTGCTCATAAACTCCGACTTTATCTCTTCGGTCTACCATATGGGCCTTATCATCATCTTTATGATTTATTGAATCCTGATTTTTTATAAGAATCTCTTCCTTCTGGGAGTTTAATTCCTCTTCAAGTTTTTTTATGTTTCTAATAATTTGATAAATCAGATGTTTCATCTACTCAGAGTGCATTTGTTCTATTTCAGTATTGTCTAAATCAAAGGTAATAGGATCTATATCGAATTACAGTACTTTACCTTCTTCGTTTATTTTTTATTTCTTCGTTATTATTTTTATCAATTCAGTTGAATGGTCTCTTTTTTCCGTTTTCAATGGAGACTTTGAGAGCTGTATTAACTTTTTTTTCTGAATTTTTATCCCAGTTCTTACTTGTCCTTTGATAGAAGAGAGTCGCTTTATTTTAATTTGTAGGAGTTAGTTATTTTTATAAGTTCTTCTATCTATTAGATAGTTCTGGTTATTTTTATTAAGAAGAGCGTTAAGTTTAAAAAGACGTGGTGAGAATATGTGCTTCTGTTTTCTCTCCTGTTCTGAGGAGATGGTATAAAAACCCTTCTTAAAGCCAACCATTTTATATTATATAATTACTAATTCTTATTTTAATCTTATTAAAGAAAACTCGAATATTTGGTTCTCAGAGTAAAAAAAAATCTTTAATAAGTAGATTCCCCATCTGGAGAAGCTGATTTGACTCATTGGACGGTTAGAACGACAATAAGAAATATGGGAGCACTTTTTTAAATACTAATATTGAAAGAACGGCGCGTCAAATAGGTGCTAAGTGCTCTATAATCATATTTATTTAAAAAGACTTTGTGAGTTTTAATTAAATTGCAGAACTCCAAATCGCATCTCCAAGTGTAATTTTTTAATAAAGAAACAATGATAAAAATTAAAAGCCCTAAACCTTTATAATAAAGTGAAGCCATTAAACTACATATAGAATCTGAGATTAATCAGACAAGCATTAATGCGACAACCAAAGCAATTAATAATTAATACTTGCTTATCATATAATAGTTATCTAATTCATATTGTATATGATATTTATTGGTATTAATCTTAAGAATTATTCTATTTTTAAATCTACATTTAGGTAAAAGTTCACAATTTAACTAATTTGAAGTACTTTAATAGACATAATTAAAACATAGTAAAGCTTAAAGAACTCATTTGGTTGATTAATTATTAATTTTAACTCTAAGGATTAGGGTCATCTTTATTTAGAGGAAATGTTTCCTCAAATTAAAGACAATAAAAGTTTCGATATTCAATACTCAACTGTACATGTCTTCATCTGAATTAATTTCAAACTGAGATAATTCTTCTTTCTCTTCAAAAAGCTCATAGAATTGTTCTTCCATCTTCTTATAATTTTTCTCCATCTTCTCTAAAAAAATTCTAAGCTCATTTTTGTCATTCTAAAGCTGTTTATTCTGTTACTATTAATTACCAAGATCCTGTTTGATTAGTGTCACACTTGAATCATCTAATACTAACTTCTTTCTCTAAATACCTCCAAAGTAGTTACAATATAACCTCCTCGATGTTCCAAATTCTTTTCGGTGCTGCTCAAACACTCTTCTTCACTTTGGACATTACCTCCAAAAATGTCCAGCCTTTTGACAACAATAGTAACGTTTATTAAATGCTTGAATTAAAATTTTTATTCTGCTTACATTTTTTCAATTTCCATTTTATCTGTTTGAGGTTAGTTTTTTTGGTTGGTTATCGAATTTCTTCTTTAATTTTCTATTGATTTGCTAATAGATTTTTTTCTATCAATACAATCTAGGAAGTTAAGGCTTCAATTTAAAACTGAACTTTACTTACCAAGCATTGATCCTCCTTTTTTATCTTACAAAATAAGCCGAAGATTCAAGTTTTCTGCCTTCAGGATCTATATTTCGGTATTCATTTTCTTAATTAATGAATAAAGCTAAATAATATCTTGCTCATGGGGTTTCTTAAGCCTTTTCAGTTTGCTAGGAAATTCCGTATTTCCCAATCCTTAACAGGAGTAGATTTATCTTTTTGAATTCTTGGTTCTTGTTAGTTAACTGAGACTTAAGATTGATCTATAAGATTAGAATTTGAGTTTTAGATTCCCAGGTTTTTTCCATTTTTTTTTAAATCTCAATTTGGTTGATTAAATGTAAGCAAAAAGCAATAATTAATAACAGCAATTTTCAAAGTAACTACAATGTATTATTTTCTTATCCTTTAAAAGGGCTTAATAAAGAAATAAAGGCTTTCTTATTAAGAGTCTTTTAATTTAAAACCCAAATAAGCTATAATCAATAAATATAGGAAAATCGTTTTCATAAGTATAAGTTAGTTAAACAAATATATAAGTTAGTTATAAAAATGGAAAATGTAATAAAAAGACATTCAATTTACTAAAAGCATTTTTTTGAGAAAATTATTAAGACAAAGAATCTATTCCCTAGGAAGAATACTTATTCTTATTTTCAAATAGGAAATCTTAACAAACTTGTGCTTCTAAAAACTTGTAAAAAAATAGCTTATGATCAGTCATCAAGGAAATCTTTAATAATTTAGACTAAGTTATGACTAAATATATGGATGGAGTTTACTCGGTAGCAATAGCAAGTGACTAGAAATAAATAATATAGGGAATTTAAGATGAAAAGATAAAGATCTTTGATTTCCAGACTGGAATCTGTACAAAACTTTGACTGATCATACATATTCAGTAGATCGGTAGCAATAGCAAGTGACCAGAAATGAATTGTATCAGGAAGTGTGGAGACAATGATAAAGATCTGGGATTTCCAGACTGGAAAACTAATTCAAACTCTTACAGATCATTCAAACTAGATTTGATAGGTAATTTTGACTTCGGAAAATAAGTATATAATATCAGGTTCGGGTGACAAATTAATTAAGTATGAGATTTCATTACTGGGTAATACATTCGAACTCTCCAAGGTCATTCAGATACTGTACGTAGTATTCAACTTAGTACTGATTCAAATGTTCTATTTTCTGCTTCTTCTGAACAATCAATCAATATATGGAACTTTCAAAATGGTGAATGAATATAGACTCTTTTAGGACATACTTTGGAAATAATTTCTATAGCATTGAGTAAAAAAAATAAATGGTTAGTATCTGGAGCGAATGATAAATTGGAAAATTTCAAGTTGAGAAAGTCAAAAACTTATTAAGACTATTTAAATTTTACGATTTAAGAAGTTAATTATTAAAAGCAGATAACTCTAAATACATATTCTAATAGTTAAGAATTTTTTTAAAGATTCAAAGACTTTTATTTTTATTTTTTTGTTTAAGGTAAATATATTTATGCAAAGGATTTTAATAAGTATAATTGTTTTTTAATGTTTAGTATTTTATATTAAGGATAATAAAGTTAACTAGATTTTTTTACAAAGTCATTGTTTATATGTCAGATTAATAATAAATAAATGAGATTATAGAGCACGTATCACCTCAATGGTGTGCAGCTCTTTGATAAAGATTTTTATAGTTAAAAAAATCCCTTGTTGAAGTCTTCCACAGTGCTGATATTTCCTTGTGAATTTTGTCTTTTATAGGCCACGATCGGAATGCTACACTAAGAGACCTTAATATTCGGCATCTTTCATCATTAATGCTACTTGATGCCTCTTCGATCTTGTCTTCTCTTGTCTGGTTCTTCACCTATGGGGTATTTCCTGGTACCAGAGTTCAAATAAGTTTCAGTTGGAGGATTGCTTCTCCCTATATATTTATATAATAAAGAAGTATTTAAATTTTATTTTTATTATTTATTAAATTAAGATGAATAATTTAAAATTTTAGGTTTTATTAATAAAAATATTATCTGACTAATATTTTTTAAAGCAAGCTTTCAGATAAGTTATTTTAATTAAGTAGTAGCTTTAAGTATTTATGCTTTTTATACTATAAGAGATCTTTTAATGTACTTCATGATTTATTGATTGGAATTCTAAATATTATTTTATAATTTTTTAAGCTTTTTATGTTTTATTTTTCTTAAGTATTTGTTTAGTTTTTATTTAATTTCCATTTTTGTTTTATCTTATATTTGAATTTTATTTTTTATAATCGTTTAAGTAAAAAGTATTATTGTCTTTGATTTTATTTTGAATTTATATTTCAATTTTTTTTGTAAAGAATCTATGTAATTTATTTTTATTAAAAGGATTTATTTAAATATAATATCATTTATTATTTTCTTGAAAATCGTCTTTGAAAACTTTTTTTGAAAAACGAAATGTTTTTTTTTTTTTTGCTAAGCCTTCATACTACCTAAGATTTATCGGACAGAATATAGTAGAAGAAAATATAAGTTGAAAAATTTAGGGTTAAAATATAAAATAAATCTGATTTTTTTAAGTTTATATGGTTATTAATAAATTACCCAAAATTTAAAAAAGGTAAAATTATGTAGAATGTTGTAAAATAGTTGAAAAATTAAATTAAAAAAAAGATATCGAAAAAGGAAAATAATTATAAAAATAATTAGTTTTAATCTTTTAATACTCTTTATGAATAGATGATAAAATCAAGATAAAGTATTAAAAAATTTAATTTTTTTGGCGATTTATACTACAAAGAATCAGGACTGAATAAATTCAAGTTTATTTAAATGTCACTAAAAGGAAAAAAATTGAATAAAAATTCAAAAATCCTCGAATGTAATCAAAAATTTTTTTTAACTAAATAAATATTTCAAAACATTTTTATAAAGCAATCTTTTTTATTGAAAAAACAGAAAATCTTTTTATACTTTATATATAAAATTCTTAATAAAAAGTTGTCTTAGTAAAAATATATAAGAGATTTCTGTAAAAGCAAGATTAAAGTTAAAATCAAATTCAGTATTATATATTAAAAAAGAAAAATGAAATTGTGTATTATTTTATTAAAAAAAATCAGAATTCTCAAAAAAAATTTCTTTCAAATATTTTTAATTCAAACAATCCAAAATAATAAGATAGAAAAATAAGATTTTAACTTCTAAAAATGAAAAATTTAATGAACATGATAAGAAAAATCCATTATAATTTTTTATTTTTAATTGGTTCATTAATAATTAATTTTTCATATAATTAAATTTATTTAAATTAAATTAACTTGGCTTTATTATTATTAGGTTAACTACAAGTAAATATGACATATCTTGAAAACCGAAGTCATAGCAGGTTGTGTCTCTTACGAATACCAAAACGGTGCTCACATATCACCCCATTTCAGATTCCAGTCTAAATAATTGCTAAAAGTGAAGGTCATTCTATCTAGGTCCGAGAAAAATCAAGCAGTAAAAGACATAGTTGATTTCGGATACTTATTTTCCCAACCTATGATGAAGCTATCCTTTTCTTCCTCCCTAGATTGATGGCTTAAATTCATTCGAAAATCTTACCCACTAGAGCAAACTTAACCTTGGAAACCTTTATCTTAATATTAATATAAAACTAAAATTACTTTTCCTTTTATTTTTTTTGTTTTCTTAGTCTCTATCTTGATATTCTATTTTATGCATTATTATTATAACTTTTGCATTTTAATTCTTCTTATTGTGCTTGGATAAATGGTTTTTCAATATCTATCTCACTTCTCATTTCGTTTATGAGGTATTCCCAAAGTTCCTCTAGTACTACTTATATATCTTTTGCCAAATAAACTCCAACTCTTGCTTTTATACGATATTTCCAAGCTTTGCTGTTTCTTATCTATGTTCAGTTTAAATGTTCCAATATGCTTGGAGTTCCCTTTCTTAATGAATAATTCTAATCTCTAAGTTATCTTATCCAAGCGATAATAAGTTTCTTAGTTCTTAATTTTCCTACTTAAGCGCTTTAATATCTTCCTAGAGATTGGATATTTCAAATACTAACTGTTAAATATTGATTTCCTTTTTAATTATCTTTGATGGAAGTTCTTTTCCTGTTATTATATTAGATTCTTTCTTTTTATTACTTTAGGAGGTGTTTATTATAGTTATTAGGTTCTTTATTAGTTTTGTAAGTGGGGAGAAGAAGACTCTTGATACTATTTTTATGGCTGGTTTTTCTCTAGAGCTTTTTTGTCTTTTTTGGTGAAGAAAAAGCCGGGAAGAAGATTTGAAGAGTGCATTTGTTTAGGTATAGATTTGATGTTATAAATTCTTATTAAATCTTAATTTTATAGTTAATACTGCTTATTACATTATCTTTATAAAATAACTATTTAAATTTATTTTTCTCTAGAAAATAATAAATGAAAACCTAAGGTCTAACTGAAATTGTAGTATAAAGAGCAATTTAATTAAATCAAAGGTATAGTTAGGAAGGAGATTTGAAAGGACTTTGGAGATAAAAGTAAATAAGAGTGTTGAACTAGTTAATTAAGAAGTAATATATAAATGGAGATTTATTTGATGGAAATATTTAAATAGGCTTTATAGAAAATAGATCCCTAAAAGCAAGAAATAGGTAAGATAATCAAGCTTAATAATCACTAAATAAAGCTTAAGAAATTTAATCTTTTTAAAGCTTAGAAAACTAGAACTAATCAATTAAATCTGTAGGACACGAAAACTAATAAAACAGTTTGTAGGAGCAAAAGTAGTAAATGGATTAGATTTGAAATATAGGCTAAGATGAAATATTTTATATGTTTGTCTCAGTAAAATAAATAAATCTAAATGAAGTAACTCATATAGAATATTCTAAAATCTAAGAATAACTTCTACTCAATAAATTCTAATCAATTCTTGAATCTGAACAACTTCAAAACTAATTAATCAGCCTTCTTGGACAGAAATACGGTGTAATTTAAATTCTCTACTCTTTAGTGCTTGGGGATGAATAAAATGGAACAGTAGAAGAAATATTGGAAAGCTTAGGGAAAATAAAATACAAAGATCCAATAGATAATGATGAGTTAATTAGAAGGATATAATAAAAAGAAATAAAAGGATAAAATAAATTTGAAAGGAAAATAACAGAATGAATATTAAGGGATTAAGAAATAAATAATATCTTTATCTTCGAAAATTCTAAAATTAAATACTTCGCTAAGTTTAGGAATTTAAACCTTTAATTTTTGTTTAACTATAATCTAAAAAGATTTGATAGCTTTATATGAAAAAATGAAAAACAACTATAAGGAAAAAAAGCATCTTTTATGAATATTAAAAGCATAATTGAAATTAAAGAAAAATTAACGTTGATTAAGATTGTTTTCGACAGCTAAAAAAAGGATTTTAGTTTGTTTTATGTTTAAAGCGAATATTGTTCTAAACACGAATAAGAAAATCAGCTTTCTATCGTTTAATAAGAAGAAGGGCAGCTAATAAAATAGGAAGAAAAAGTAAAAGTATTAAAGATTATAAAAGGAATTTATAAAAGTCTGGATATTTAGTTCCTGCGATTTGAAGAAATGATAAATATTTAAGAAAATGGAAATGAGAAGAATGCTTTATTAAATGCATTAACGTCTTAGAAAACTTAGCAATCTAAAATTTCGATTTTTATTAGCTAATAGAATGAAAAGCAAGAAGGTAGAACTACTTCAGTTAGAATTAAAAAGGAATGATTACTTGTAAAAATGAGATAAATAATGAAAATGGAAGAACTAAAATCTAAATGACTGGATTTACTTAAATAAAATTATGGATTTGAGTAGATTTTATATTCATTTGCTCTAGAAGATCACATGAACTCTAATGCAGTTGAAATATTGGAAAACAATTTTGAGATAGAAGCTGATAATTAATAAAAGAATAAGAGCATAATGTAATGAATAGAATTGAACTAAATAAATAAGATAGAGAGTTACCTAAATGAGATGTTCACTTAAGTGTAGGATAAAGATATTTGAAATAGCTTCTACATATTTGATTAAAACACTATTTTGTAGAGAATTTAATTTTGAGGATATTTTATAAGTTACTTGTACTGCTACAAAGAATAGAAATTCTACAGATATAGTCTAAAAAGTAAAATGGAATAATTGGAGAATAACTTTTCACTACTAAGCATAGAAAGTGTTTAGATTAATTAGAACAATCAATACATCAAAATGAAAAGTAAGGAAGGAGAACTTGAATATAGAAGAGTTAGTATTTAGAACATACTTAAATACAGCATTGAGTATTTTTAGTTTTGAAGGAGAAAATTAATAAAATTAAAAGATCAATTAGATAATATCTTATTCAATAAAGTATTAAAAGAATAATGCAAACTAATAATAAGCAGGAAGGAGCAAATCGATAGAAGTTAAAGATATCTGTAGAAGTATTAAATAGAATTTAAGAATAATTAAGTTTTGCTTTTCAAGGAAGAGTTCGAAGAAAGAATCTCCATATATGAAGAAAATGTTAGCATTATAGAGGAAGTGATTTAGCAATAATTTAAGATATAATATCCAGAAAAAGATGAAAATGGTTACCATTATCTACTATAATTAATAATTGATAGATTAGTTGATGAAGGATTTAAAGATATGTTTCCTAATAGAAATGTAAAATATGCTTAAGAATATTTAATGATATTTGAAATATTGACTAAGATAATAAGATAGAACTAAGATAAGGAATTGTATATGCAGCATGAATTATTTAAATAACTAACTGAAAAATATTAAGTAATATAATAGTTTTTCCCTAATTATGCAAGTGATTTAGAATGCAAACATAATAGTACTAGAAATAACTAAATCAAGTAAAATTTAATCCAAAATTGGAGAACTGATGTAATACTTCAATTAGCCATTTCCTCTCTTTTCTAAGAAGTAGCTTAAAGCTATTTTAATTTTATCATATTTTAAAAGTAAGAAGAAGAAAGAGGTTGGCAGAATTTCACTTTATATGGTAATTTCAAAAATAAGCTTTTAAAACTATTTGAAGAAGATAAGAAAGAAACTATTAAAAAGGAAGTACACGAAATAGGAGTGATGGAGTATATTTATAAGAAAGAATTGAAAGATATAAATAAGTTTGATCAATTGATTCAAGTAATAAGCTAATTACATAACTTAAAAGATAAATAATTGAATCAGTAAATAAGAAAGCTACTAGACCAAGATGAAATATAAAGAATCTAATAAATGGTCTAAGAATTCTTTAAGTTAAGTAAGAAAAATGCTAATTGGATATTTTTTATAGACAATAAAGAAATACTATTTTGAATGTATTTAGACTGGAAGAATAATGAAATAATATCTCCCTATTTATTAGGATAAAATAACAGATAGATATTGTTTGATATTATGCAAGAAAATTAGTTTAAATGGAAAAATTTAGTAATTTAGTTTAATAATCTACATTTTGATAAGATTGGAGAAACTAGAAATAAGGGAAAGAAAATCAATTATGAAGCTTATTTTAATAAATATGAGAATCTAACTTCAGATCTGTGAAAGTTATAAAGTAAATTTGCTAACTTTACATTACTAGAAGTAATTAAAGAAAGTTCTTAAGTTAAAATAATTAAATGTAGAAATCAAAGGCAAGAAATGAGAATGATAATACTATATAAAGATATGAAATAATTAAGTCAATTTGAAGAAGCAATAAGGAAAATAAAAGGAAAGAAGGAAGAATATGATAGATATTTAGTGGAAATGTATAGTTATGATATAGATGAGGAAGATAATATTTGAATAGAATTGTAATTTTATGAAAATGGAACATTAGAACAGTTTATTTAGGAAAGATAATCATATTTTGATATACAAGATATCTATACTTTTATTTCATAATTAATTCACGCATTTGCATTCCTTTCAGATTTATAGTTATCCAACTTAGAGTCTTCTTCAATTTTTGTGGACAATGAAGGAAAGTTAAAAATAGGATATTTTAACTTCAGTGAAGCAGAAATATAATATGAGGAGTCAAGTTTAATAAAGAACTGATCAGAGAAATAAGACTAAAGTACTAAAAGATGCAAATCTAACGTTTTTTGTTTAGGATTAATCATACTTGAAATAGCTACGAAAAGCAAATAAAGTAGGGAAGTATTAAATACAAAAGATGATCTATATGAAATGCTAAAGCAATAGATTTCCCATTATAAGGAAAATGAAAATTATGATAATTTAGTAGAAATCCTATTTAATCTACTATAAAGAGAAGAAGACTTAAGATTCACTTTTTAAGAATTAGCTTTATAAGATTTAACTCATTTTAAGCGTAACCCATTAATTAATCAACTGACATCTCTATAGTAGTGTTAGTTTCCTACTTAATCAAATGTGGATAGTTCTTCAGTTTAACAATTAGTAAATTCATCCTCCAGTAATTCATAAAAAAGCTAAGATTGTCCCTAATTTTTGCTTTCACAAAGTGAAAATTCTTAATCCTAAACTATACAATAAATAACAGACTAGACTTAAAAGTCCATTCATAGAGAAACGATAAAGAGTTAGAGTAGGAAAGAGTGAATTCCTTACTTAAATTTGGTTGTAATAGATTCTAGTTATAAAAGCAACTTTTACTTAATATATACAGTATAGCAAGAACTTTTTACTTAATCATATTCTAGATACTTCACAGCATAGTAAGTTACCATTAGAAATAGAACTTACATAGGATAATTGAATAAATATAAAGAACCACATGGAATTGGAAGGTTTTTATGTGATCATATTTATTATGAGGGATCATTTAGAAATGGACTAAAGCATGGATATGGATTATTAGTTAACTTATCAACTAAAACTAAACAAGAAGGATTATTTTAGCACGAAAGCATCCTAAAAAATTTATCATTTGACTAGTTATCTCTAACCTTATAGGTTAAAAGAGATAACAACACCTTAAAAAATAATCTTCCTAAGATACAGCGAGAAAGCCACTATAACCTTTATTCATATAAATTACTTTAAAAAATGGAAACACTAAATGATTAAAAACTGCAGCCTATATGAATAAAGTATGCAGAAGAAATTTATAAAGGATAATTAAATAAGTAGCAAGTAGCTCATGGATAAGGTAAATCTTTTAACTAAAAATAAAAAATCTATTACATTGGAACGTTTGAAAATGGAAAGAAACATGGAAAAGGTTATTTAGCAGATTTGGAAAGTGATTAAATATTTAGTATTACTTTTGATTAGGATAGTTAGGAAAATAAATAAGAGTTATAATTTGAGAAAGAAGAAGGAGAAATAATCTAATAATGTATTTGGAATGATATATAGGATTTACTTTCTAGCTTTCCACTAAATATGCAATCAAAAAGCTAATATTTATACTTTTCTAATTACTTGTAGCTACTTTTATAACATTTAAAGGAATTCCAAAAATTATTAAACTCAGAACTTGGAAAGCAAAGAAAGAGAATTGAATTTCTGAGTACTAGAGTAGAAAATAGTATAGTTATTCCTTTTACATCAGATACAGAACTAAGTTTGGATAAGTAAAGAATAGCATAGTATTTATTGGATAAAATAAGCAACATAAATAATAATTTATCTTAAACTTACTAAAATACAGACTCACTTGAAGAGTGATCTTAAGACATAATTAAGTTTCTTAAAATGTATTAAATTTAACTTAACGAAGTGAACAATATAGAAGATGAAATTAGGCAATTCAAACATCTTAGTGATTTTGTTTACTCTACTAACTTTGAAGCAAATAAATGGCTTTAGATTAAGAACTTTCAGCAAATTTCTTAAGATTAAAAGGCAATTAAAACTAACAAACCCCTAGAAGTGACATAAGATATATAAGCATTCGAAAAGTTTAGAGCATTCAATGAAACTGAAAGATAAAAGGAAAGCAAAACAGAAAGTGCTTAGTAAAGCATTAAAGAGATATAATATAAAACTAAAATGTTAATCAAAGATAGACAAGAGTAAAGTGATGAGTAGGATATGAAAAATAGATTTTTTATAGAAGTTAGCTAAAGAATTTAGTAATAGAATTAAAGTAGTTAAGATTGGTCTATATTTTATTTGAAAGAATTTTGTAGTATTGATGATAACTTTGAGATGAAATTCTAGAGAATAAAATAAGAAAAATTAATGAAAGTGATTAATAATATCTAGCAAATGGAAGAACTATAAGCATTTCTAATAGAACATTTAAAACAAGGATATCACTTAAAATAGATTCTAGAAGCATTTATTCTTAAATAAAAAAGTAATTTAAATGGTATGAAACATTTGAATGATATGGAGATATTATAAAGGTATTATTAAGAAAATGAGTAATTAATCTAGTGAATCTAATAAGGATAGTTTAATTAAGTGGTAGAAAAGCTGTAGTAAAGTTAGGACTTATAAGAATAAAATGATTATTAAGTTATAAAACTATTTGGAAAATAAGAAGTTTTATACGAAATTAGCATTGAAACAAAAAGACTATAAATAGAACATTTCTACTGCTATAGAGAATAAAAGCAAAAGTAATTTGCTACAGTTAATTAAGTAGATTAATTGTAGAATGAGATCTAATTTAAAAATCTAAATGTTATAAATATTCAAAATAATTAGTTTTTTACTTTAATATTCAATTTCATGAATAAGGAGTAACTAATTTAGAGAATATACTTGGAAAAGTTTAATGAATATGAGTAAATAGAAAGGAATTAAGTGTAGTAAGATACTTTAATCTTGGAATAAAAAGGAGAGATAAAGTAGTAAATTCATTAAGAATATTGAAATAAGATTTATCAATTTTTACTTGATTCAAGCTCTTAATAAGCATAAAAGGAAACATGTAACTTTATAGTTTTCAAAAAAATGAAATATGAAGTAGCATAAGGAAAGTTACAAAGTTATAAAAAATACTAAAATGCAAAAATACTGAAGCAGTGCAAGGAATATTTTAAAGAGAAACAAAGAATAAAAGATTTCATATAACTGATAGATAACTTTGATATCATATTTCTTTTATAACTAATAGCATTTAGAAACATCAACTATTTTAAACAAACTATGCTTTTTTTGAATTAGGTAAACAAATTCAAAGATGACCTAGACAAAGAAAAAATAAAGGATTATTTGGAGAATGAAAAGCAATAGGATTTCTTGAATGAAGTAAGAAAGAATTTATTTAATGATGTAAGTAAAATAAAGTACATCATTTTTGTAGATGATTAAAGCGTTCTATATTGAATGTAAATAGACTGAAGAAACTTAGTAATTGAATCTCCTTATAATCTGAGTTGTGATAAGAAATGGTATGATGTTATAGCATAAGAATAGTATAAATGGTAGAATATATTAATCTAAATTTATGACTAAAGTTAATAATCACATAATCAGATTTAATAATCCTAATAAAACTAGGTAAAAGTACATTTCAATAAGAAAACTTCAAAGGGATTAGATTTATGATTGCTATAGTACTATTTCCCTGAATATGATCTTATAAATACTATATATTCAGCTTAAAAAGAGAATCAAATTAAGACTAGAATTGTTTTAGCTTAATATCAACAACAAAAAAGAATCATCAAATTTGTTAAGTAAATATAGCCATCAAATTAAATACATCAGATGGTTTAAAAATTATGAACAAGGAAAGAAGAATATGCAAAGTACTTCGTAGAAATATATAGTTATGGATAAAATAAAGATAAAGATATCTACTGAATAGAAATGAAATATTTGGAAAAAGGAACATTAGCATAGTTTATTAAATAGAGTGATAAATAAATACTTGATCTAGATCAAATATTAAAAATAGCCTCCTTTCTTATTGAGGCTTTTGCTTTCCTTCAGGAATTGTAAATTTGACACTAAGATTTAAAACCTTCTAATATCTTAATTGACTCCAATTCGTAGTTAAGAATAGGAGATATTGATTCTTCTGATCCTTAAGTATAGATTTGTGATAAAAGCTACTAAATCTTTACTGAGGGATATTAATCTCCATAGATAAGGCTAAAATAAAAAGTAAATTGCTATAAATCAGATGCCTTTTCCTTAGGTATTACTCTACTTGAGTTAGTAACTCTTGAGATTTAAAAGGCAAATTAGTTTAATAGAAAATAATAAGATAATAAGAAGCTACTTGAATAGATAGCCAACTTAACTAGTTTTTACTAAAAAAACTAAGATTATGAGAATTTAAAGTGACTAATATTTACTTTATTGCAATGAAATGAAGCACTAAGAGATGACTTCATAGAGTTAAGGGATAAAGATTTAAGAAATTTAGAGCGAAACTATTAAAAATATGGAATTACAGAATTATACTATTAAGAAATTGAAACTAACTTCGTTTTAAATATTCAAAAAGGAACTACTTCAGTTGCATTATTTGATAAACAAAAAGCTTCACAGTAATCTTAATTGAGTATTACTTAAGACTAGTTAACACAAGAAACTTAATTAAAGAATAGTATGAATAATGAAGAGTTAGCTAAAGATATAAAAATTAATTAAATAACTAGAGAATAATAAAATTAATCAGAGTAAGAACTATTTATTCCATTTTTAAACTTGCATTCAATAGAAAATAACTGAAAGCATAATTTTTACTTAATTCATCTAATAAAATAAAAAATGAAGCTAAAAAATAAGGATAGAATACTAGTTGACTAGATTATGTAGTAAAACAAGATTTATGCAGGTTAATTAAACTCACTATATCAATCAGACGGAATTGGGAGAGTTTTAGATGATGAATTTTATTATGAAGGAGAGTTTTAGAATGGTTATAAGCAAGGAAGAGGAATATAAGTTGATTTATAGAGTTAGGTTGTTAAGTAGATAAAATTTGAGTAAGATGTAGTAATTGATGAATGAATCTTGATTTAAAGAAACGAAAAATGATAAGTTTTAGAATTATCTAACGATATTAAAATTCCATTCTTACAAATAAATGATTTAAAAGAAAAATTAGTAATAGAGAAAGTTTAATAAGAGTTGTTTTCAGATATAAAGATAGCTAACTATTTTTAATATTAATAAGAAATTAACTAAACTATTTATTCAGGATAAGTAAACAAAAATTTGCTACCACATGGTAAAGGAAGAATTCTAGATAAAGCAAGGAAGATTTATTACGAAGGAATGTTTGCATATGGCAAAAAATGGTAGTAAGGAGTTTTAATAGATTTTAAAAGTGGATCTGTTTTTTACTTAGTGGATGAAGAATAAAAATGGAGAAATGGTAGAAGTGAAAATAATAAGAAAAGCGAAAGATATAAAGGAAATATATTTGCATATAGTTCTTCTAGTAATACTAAAGAAAGTAATAGAAGTTTAATGAATAGTTCTCTAATATCTAAAAATAATAAAATGGATTGCTAATAAAGTAATCAAAGCAACAATATAAGAAAAACTTTTACTTTAGTTTAAAGAAAATAAAAAGAAAGAAAATAGTAATAATTATCAAATTAGCCTATTTTTACTACCTATAACTATTATACGTCTTAATACTAATAATCAGTTCTTTGCTATAATAGATAATATTATTTTTCACTACAAGGTAAAGAATAAAAAGAAACTGAAAAGTATGATAAATTAGGAGATTACGCTGAAGAAGTTAAGGAAGAATGAATTTTCAAGATATAAAAAGAAAAAATATCCAAAACTAAAACTAACGCTAAGTAAGACTTAAGATATAAGAACAATAAGAATAATAAGAACAATTTTCAATAGTAAAGAGAAATAGTATAATACATTAATAAAGGGGAATAAGTATCTTGAATTACTAACTCTTAGAATAATAGCGAAGGCTATCAAAGCTTTTTGGTATTCTATAAAATTTAAGAAGTAAATGGGTGGTAGCATTTTATAAAGTATCCTAAGAAATAGATAATAAACTTTTGTAGAGAGTATATTTGATATGAAAACTAGAGAAATGAATTTATACACTAACTAGAATAGTTTAAGCTTCAAGAACTAATTCATTTATGGCTGTTTAATAAAATAAAAGGGTTTTCTACTCAAATCTCAAAAATAAACTAAATAAATAGCAGCTAAACAGGGAAAGAGGATAGTGAGTTATTAATATAACTAATAGCTGAAAAAAAAATGGAAGAGTTCTATTAAAAAATAGATGAGAAACTTAAAGAAAATTAGGATAAAGTAAGATATCTTATCTTCATTGACAAAAATTAGTTTCTTTTTGGTATAAGTTTGGACGTTCAAAATAGAAATCTAGCATCTCCTTATAAATTAGGATAGAATAATCCACATAGACTATTTGATATTCTAGAAAAGAATGAATATAAATGAAGGAAAGTTATTATACAAGTTCACTAGACTTAATAAGTATAATAAGACTTTATAAGTAAAAAAGAAGAAACTAAAATTTACTTCAATGAGTATCAAAGTTAAGAGATAGATATGTGGAAATATTAGCATGAATTTCCTAATTTTACCTTCTTAGAAAAAATTTATGAACATGAGGCAAAAAAAAAGAAAACTGTAGTTTTTAAAGTAGAAAATGACAATAATTAATTAAGGGTGATCAAATGAATGAAGTCTTAAGACAAATAAAATTAATTGGAACAAGTGATCCGAAAACTATGAAGGTTAAAAAATATTTACTCCAAATGATTAGTTGAGATTTTTTCTTACCACATAAACGAATAATAAACTAAATCTTGAATAGAGACATTTTATTGCAAGAATGATACTTTAAGCAAGCTGATAAATGAAAAAGATGGTTAATATTTAGATTTAAATTAACTATTAAGTAAATTTAAATAACTTATTAGAGGATTCGCTTTTTTACAGGGTCTGAAAATTTACCATTCTGACATTAAGCCACAAAACATTTTTATCGATTCTAATTAGTGTTGAAAAATAGGAGATTTTGAATCAGCTGATCCGTAGCTTGGAATTTGAGATTCTAATATAGTCACATTTACAAAAGGTTATGAGTCACCTTAAATTTACTTATAAAAGAGAAGAAATGGTTATAAATCAGATGTCTATTCTTTAGGATTAACTTTACTAGAAGTAGCATCACTTAAGAAAATAAGCAATCTTTAGCTAAATTAAAAGTAGTTAGATAATTAGTAACTATTTGAATAAATAGAGGACTTGACTGCACATTATCAATCGGATTAGAATTATTAAACTCTTCTTAAATTTCTATTTGCAATGCTTTAATGAGATGAAAAATAAAGATTTGATTTCATACAACTGAATAAGAATGCTTTATAAGATTAAATCTTCTAGCACTAATTTAATGTCATTTAAAGATCAGTATAACGTATTAAAAATATACTTTAGTGAGACTAAAATATCGTATCAATAGAATAATCGTCAAGTTAAAGTAGCTATGGAAATCAAAATCCTCAATCTTATAGTAACAATAATTCTGATTCTAACTTCTTTGAGTTAACTGATTACTTCTAGTCAGAAACTTCTAATCTAAGTAAGTTTGATTAAATTACCTCTAATGACTAAAAATATCAATCAGGTAGTTCAGATAAAGATTTTATTTCTGATATCTCTCAGTTTTAGGAATTTTAGAAATAATTAGTAGTTCTTAAATAAGAAAAGAAGAACGTTCCTTATTTAGATTTAACTTGCATCAAATCTAACTCTTAATACTTATATTTTATCCCTCTATTTCAACAACATCTTTTAGCAAAAGAACCTAAATATTGACTTTCTAAGCAAATTAATTATGCTAGTAAAACTTATGTTGGTTAAATTAGTAAATCTGGTTTTCCAGACGGACTTGGAAGAATGCTATATTAAAATTATTATTATGAAGGAACCTTTAAAAATGCTTTTAGGTATGGAAGCGGAATTCTAATAAATTTGAAAAAAGGAATAATTGAAGCTGTAGTACAAAAATTCTAAAAGCAAGTTGATAATTTTTAAATAGGATGATATGATTAAACATAAAATGCTTTAATAATGGATGAATAAATAAAGTTTCCTTTCTAGTATTCCACTAGTAAAAAACTAAATCGAATGATAGTATAAATTTAATAAATTATGCTTATGATTAATAACTATCAAGAAAATAAAATCTTTCTATTTAATTCTCAATCAAACTGATCATTTTATTAAGGTTAGCTAGATTCAAACTAACTACCCAATGGATGTGGCATCATGCTTAGTTTAGGTGATTATTATTATAATGGAATCTTTTTAAATGGATACAAACATGGAAAAGGTATTTTAGTCAATTTAAAAAGCAACTAAGTTTTTATTGCTCAGTTTAAAAATGATTTAGAGATATCAAATCAAAGTATTGATATTTCAAAAGGGATTTATTTTTCTCAAAGTATTCAAAAATGAAATCCATAAGTTACTTCATTTATATTTAGTCTTTTTTGTGATGTGATGTAGATTTAGCAAACTCAAATCACTCAACAAACACACAAAACCTGGTTTAATCATTTTAAGAATTCAATCATGTAAGAAATTAATAAGGAAATATCTTGGCTAAAGTTGCAGATATTAATGACACTTTAGAAAGAAGAAATGAACCGTGGAATCCAAGATAAATAACGAGCTAATTTACATATAATTGAAATGAATATTTAAAGCAAGCTAAGTTATTTCAATTAATAAGTTAAATCGAAGGAACTAATTTTGAAAACTTGCCTACAGTAGAATTTGAAGCTTCAAATACAAATAGATAATGACTTATTTTATTGGAGACAGTACGAGCCATTATATATATGAAATCTTTATATATGCAAGATATAGAGCAGCTATCTGAGAGTTACCAACTTCTAAATGAAGTGACAGAAGATATAGAATGATATAACTTGTAACATTTATAATTAAAATTTTAGAAATATTAAAATAAATTTGAAGTATAGCATTTAAATTATAAACAATTAAGAACTAAAAGGATTTAAGTTATATCTAGATAATATAATTAATATCTATATTTGATTTAAATACTCTTTAGGTAGATTTAATTATTTTCTTGCTGATTATTATTTATTTTTAAATTAGTACTTAATTATAATTATTTAGCAATATTTACTCCAATTTTTTATTTTCGCATTTTATAATAGACTCCTTTTTTTTTCTTTAAATAGCAATAATAATAATTAATAAATTATCGTTTATCCACTATTATAGGTTTATCACTGTTTGCTTGCTATAAAATTATATTTAAATGTACTATTTCTAAGAATTAAAATTTAATTTTTGTCTACATTTTCTACTAAACATAATTAGATTGATTCCACAAAAATTAAACTTCTGGTCATACTTGAATTTTTTATATTTGTCATACTGAATTTCCAAAATAGGTCTAGATTAGAATATTGGATATTATTTAAAACTTTGTTCTTGTACACAATGATATCTTTAGCCAATTATTTTAATAAATACTTAAGTAATTAAAATTTACTTAAGTTAAGATATAACAATTTTTATATTAATCCTCTATTACCGTCATTTTGATTGTCTAAAGCCTTCTGCCTAGTTTTTTAGCAGAAATAGACAGGAGGGAATCTTTTTTCTCGAGAGTCATTGATAAAAAGCTTAGAGTTGACTTTTACCATGATTTCAGTCTAAAAGCCTTGTACCCTAGTCCTGAATATAAGTAAGTAGAAGGAGAGATTCGCAAATGATAGAGTCTTATTAAAAGACTGATTATATAATAATAATAAGATTTATGATAGTTGTTTCATACATTTAAGGCTAAGCACTTTTAAAATGATGTTTAAAGTAATATATTTTGCTTTTCTGGGATTATACGTTCTTTTAATAGATAACTATTCTTCTTCAGCTTAATATTACCGTTCTCTAGCTAGATTAATACACAAATATTAGTCATTTATATTTTATGCT